>OY482673.1:105249805-105849805 GCA_960531455.1 Urophora cardui | reverse complement strand
AATGTATGTAATTTTCTTTGTTGGTTGTGTTTTTTAAAGTAACTCTTAAGTGTTATTAAATAATACGCATGATTTTACGATCCTCTTTTATTTTGTTAGTAATCTATATATATGTATATAATAGTGTCCGACCGAATATTCGGCCAAGCTTCGGTATTCGGCCTATTCGGCTGGTATTTTTTATTCGGCTTCGGCTTCGGCCTTTGGCTGAAAAGGCCGAATAGTCGAGGCCGAATAATAGATGTGTATAAAACAAAAAAAAATTGACTGGCTTTTACGAATTTTTGATTTTTTGTAAGCGACAGAATATCGTAACTTCCAGTAATATTTTTTTGTTATTGAACAGGCCTAAGATTGCTTTATTCCAGGGACTTGTAACAAAACTCGTAACGAAACGAAACTCTCCTTTCTGGCGTTTCTGTTCCAAGAAACATTAAAGGATAGAAACTAGATTCGAAACCAAAAGATTGTAACGTTTCAATAAGTAACAAAACCTGTAACGAAACTAAATTAATTTTGTTCCTTGTAACAGAAACAGAAACAAAACTCCTTTGTAACAAAAGTCGTAACAAAACTCCGAAACGTTTCCAGCAGGAACAAAACCTGTAACGAAACTAAATTATATCATCATCAAAATTAATTTTGTTCCTTGTAACAAAATCCGTAACGAAACTAAATTAATTTTGTTTCTCAGAAACAAAATTAATTTCGTTTCTCAGTATCAGAAACAAAATTAATTTTGTTCCTTGCAACAAAAACAAACCCAGAAACGAAATTAATTTTGTTTCTCAGTGGCAAAACTATAAAAATTATTATAATACTGTTTGCCGTACATTAGGATGGACTTATTATTTTTAGGTATATAATTAGGGGATTCACAACCTGTCATATTGCGTCATATCGTCATAAGTCATAATATTTTGTTGTTGCATTCTAGGCTGTATGTGTACTAAATAAATACAACTCTGCACGATATGTTTTTGAGTCGTCGTATTTGATCAGCTGGTTTTGTTTACTTCTTCAAAGGGCTTCGAAAAAGTCTTTTATAACTATTTCCGTACAATATTTTAATATGACATATGACTTTATGACACTTGTGAATCACCTAAATATATATATGTATACCTGTGGCATTTTGATGTGTAAACATCTTTGCTGTAGCTACGAGTAATTTCGAAAAACAGGTAAAGTTTACGCGTATCTAAGGAAAAGTTTTGGGCGGGTCGCGAGATATGGGTCAAAACGAGGACCCGGATGATCTTGTGTGTTTTTGAGTAATATTGGTATCAAATGAAAGATGTTGAGCGGGGCTTTCGTATAGAGCTCTATTATAGACCGGGTCTCCACATATGGGTCAAAATGAGGATCCGGATGATCCTCGAATATTTCTGAGCAATGTTGGTATCAAATGAAAGGTTTTGAGCAGGACTTGTACACGGAGCCCCGAGATATGGGTCAAACGTGGATCCAAATGATCTTGCATGTTTCTGAGCAAAACAAAACAAAACAAATCAAAATCAGAAATCAAAAATCAAAAATTAAAAATCAAAAACCAAACACCAAACACCAAAACAAACAAAACAAACAAAAACAACAAAATGTAGCAGTGACAATGGCAACAAAAAATTATAAAAACGATAGTCGCGTTTTAATCGATAGAAAACCTGTGAAAAAAGGAATAAGGGAAAGGGAATAAAAGTCCTATTTCGAAACTGATTACACATCAATGTTCATGAAAATTAAATATTTCTTGATAACAATTAATGTATACTTTTCACAATCCGTTGTTCTATGCATATGAAGCGTTTTTATATATCATTTAAAAAAATTAAAAAATACTACCCTAATAGTCACCCAGTTATATTTTTCTTCGACCCCTTTGTGCGACTTTATCGTAAGGGACAAAAGCAAATTTTACAGGAGAGCATTTTTTTTGTTTTTTTTTTTTCACTGTTTTTTACTGGTATATTTAAATGAAATTGAACACGCGTTTAGATGGTTAATTAATATATTGAACCTGATATCTTTTTTCTTGAAAAAATTTGCAGTTTGCGAAATAATCATAATTTTGTCCCTTACGATAATTTCGCTCTCAATGTTTTATGAGCGTATTTGAATAAATGTCTCTTACGATAATATTTAAAAAATATAAGTGTATTATTCCATACTTTAGTTGGTTGCCACAGACATACATATACATATATGTATGTATATTATATACCTAAAAATAACAAGTCCATCCTAATGTTCTGCAAATATAGTTTTTCTACTGAGAAACAAAATTAATTTTGTTTCTGGTTTTGTTTTTCTACTGAGAAACAAAATTAATTTTGTTTCTGGTTTTGTTTTTGTTGCAAGGAACAAAATTAATTTTGATGATGATATAATTTAGTTTCGTTACAGGTTTTGTTTCTGCTGGAAACGTTTCGGAGTTTTGTTACGACTTTTGTTACAAAGAAGTTTTGTTTCTGTTACTGTTTCTGTTACAAGGAACAAAATTAATTTAGTTTCGTTACAGGTTTTGTTTCTGCTGGAAACGTTTCGGAGTTTTGTTACGACTTTTGTTACAAAGGAGGTTTGTTTCTGTTTCGTTACTTAGCTGTGTAACAGAAACCGAAACCGAAACGCGTTACAAGTCCCTGGTTTATTCACTTATTGGCCATAAAAACAAAGAGATCGTAAGTAAAAATTCAATACCGTTTCAAAAAAAATTTTAATGTATGTACATATAATACTATGTTACAGTCAAAAAATACAAAGAAATTCAGGTATTGTTATTGTTTTATGGTTAAGTTTTTGAAATAATGGTAATTTTGTGTTTTCTTGGTTATCACTTCATTAAAAAATTATTTTCGTGGAAGTCGCAGACCGTGATTGGCGGAATACAATTTGAGTATACATACACAACTCCAATCAACTGTTCGACTAACTTAACCTTAGTTGCTGATCAACTATACACCGATGCAGATAAACTCTTTTTTTTTTGGCGTACAACATAAAGCTGTTGAACTTTACATAAAGACTGAATTTTTTAATTTTTGTTTACAACTATGTATGTATTTTTGTAAGGTGTTTTGTTTATTAAAAAAAAAAAAAAAAATAATTAATTGTTATGAAATAAAAAAAATCTCAAACTTAAGTATATATTTTTCTTATTGTGGTATTCGGCTTCGGCTTCGCTTTTCGGCCGAATAAAGGATTATGCCGAATATTCGGCTACGGCTTCGGCTTCGGCCTAAAATTCCAGCTTCGGTCGGACACTAGTATATAAAAATCAAGCCCATTTCTTTGTCGCCGGCATTCGCCCAAAGGCGTGGAGGAATTTTGACCAAATTTACACACCAGCTTAGTACCTTGCCCTAGATGGTTTATATACATATTTTTTTCAAATCCGGAAGTCGGTTCCCGAGATATAGGTCAAAAGGTCAAAACGTGGACCTGGCTTTCCCCTGAATATTTTTGGACGATATTGGTATCAAATGAAAGGTATTGAGCAGAGAATTTACATAGAATAGTACTCATTGTGATTCCTAGGTCGGGTCTCCAGATATGGGTCAAAACGTGGACCCTGATGACCCTCGAATGTTTCTCAGCGATATTGGTATCAAATGAAAGGTGTTGAGCAGAGAATTTACATAGAATGGTACTCATTGCGATTCCTAGGTCGGGTCTGCAGATATGGGTCAAAACGTGGACCCGGATGACCCTCGAATGTTTCTGAGCGATATTGGTATCAAATGAAAGGTGTTGAGCAGAGAATTTACAAAGAATGGTACTCATTGTGATTCCTAGGTCGGGTGTCCAGATATAGGCCATAACGTGGACTCGGATGACCCTCGGATGTTTTTGAGCGATATTGACATCAAATGAAAGGTCTTGATGAGGACTTCAACATAGAACTATTTTATTTATGATGCCTAGGACGGGTACCCAAATATGGTTCAAAACGTGAACCTGGATGACCCCGGAAAATTTCTCAGTGATATTGGTATCAAATGTAGGGTTTTGAGCAGGGATTTTACATAGAAATGAACTCATTACGATCCCTAGGTCGGGTCCCAAGGTTTGGGTCAACACGCGGACCCGGATAACACCGCGATATTTCTCAGGGATATTGGTACCAAATGAAAAGTGCTGAGCAGGGCCTTTACACAGAGATCAACTGATTATGATTCCTAGGTCTGGTCCCTAAATGTGGGTCAAAACGTGGACCGGGATGGCCCCGGAAAATTTCTAAACGATATTGGTGTCAACTGAAAGGCAGGGCTTTTACATAGAGATGAACTCATTATGATTCCTAGGTCAGGTCCCCAGATGTGGGTCAAGATGTAGATCTGGATGGCCCCGGATAATTTCTCAGCGATATTGTTATTAAATCATGGCGCATGACGATTCCTAGGTGAGTTCCCAAGGTATGGGCCAATATGTGGACCCGGATAACACGGGGATATATCTTAGGGATATTGGTACCGAATGAAAGGTGTTGAGCGGACTCTCATGGAGGGCCGTATCCATTAAGATTTCTTGGTCAAGTCTCCAGATACCGTACCCATTATGGTTCCTAGGTCGAGTTCTCAGATGTGGGTCAATAAGTGGACCCGGATGAGCCCGGGATGCTTCTGAGCAATACTGATCTAAAATGAAAGGTGTTGACCGGGTCTGCTATATAGAGATATTTTCATAGTGATTCTTATAGGCGGATTCTGTAACTCCGTCTCATCTCAAGTCACTAAATTTGAGATTTGAGACATGAGACATTTTTAGTGACTTGAGCCGATTTTGGTATTCAGCAACCGGCAGTCACTAAAGATTTCACCAAAGACTGTGGTGAAAATGTACTGAGACTGTTTGAGATAACAAAATAATTTAACGAATACTCACTTATCGATTACATACGAAAATAGATTTTGGAAGTGAATTTATGAGCAATATATATTGCATTAAAAAAATAAAGCGTATCATTTCTACTTATCACTTATAAAAATAGTTATGAATATAATATTTTATGAGTGTTTTACCTGAACCGATTCGCAAAAAAATCATGTAACGTAAAACATTGAAATATTGACAAATGGAAATGGCGGAAAAAAGCAAGTTAGCAAAATCCGAAAAATTTTATTATTTTGCTAATTTCATACAAATAAGCTTGTTTTATTACAGAAAATAGCAAGCGAACAAGCAAAGAGCAAACAAATTGTAAGTTTCTATAAATTTTGACGCTTTATTTAGTTCACCTCAATGTTTTATTTATTCTGTGACCTCCTCGCCACCAGGTCACTAATTAGTGACGTATTTTTTGAGACTTGAGACGTGAGCTCGCTTACAGAATACCAAATTGTCTCAAAATCAATCTCACCACGAAAAAGTCTCCAAAAGTCTCTATTAGTGACTAAGTAGAGATTGCTTACAGAATTCCGGTATTAGGCTCGATACCCAATTATGGGTAAAAGAGACGATTCGGATTCCACGGAATGTTTTTAAGCAATGATGGTATCAAATGAGAAGTGGAATGCAGGGTATGTTATGCCAAAACCAGTTCCTTAGGGAAAGGGGAAGAGTAATGAGACTGGAAAAGGCAAAGGGACGGAAAAGGAGAGGGAGAATATAATAAAAATGGAATGAAGAGGATGGAGAGAGAGACAGTGAGACAGGGAATTACAGAAGGTATAAGAGGGGGAATAAAAAGGAGAAAGACAAAAAAGGAGAGGTAAGAGAGAGCGGTAGAGAAAATCAAGCGGAAATGTAACGGGAAAAGGAAAAGAAAACGGCAATGAAAGGAAAGGGAAAGATAGATGGAAAGGGATAGAAGAAGGGATTGGTAGAGGGGAGAGGAGTGGGAGATTAATACGAACAAAAATGGGATAAGGACATGAAAAGGGCAAATTTTAGAAAATATACATTTTTTCCTTCCTTTTTTTAAACTTATCTGACTTTTGCTGAGGTCTTGCAGCCCGAGCAAAGTTCGGTTTCTGGATACTTCCAACTTATTTTAAAGTGTGCCGTTTTTCGCTTCTAATGCCTGTAATAGGAAGTGGGCCAAAGCAAAGCTTGGCCGGGTACAGCTAGTGAAATAATAAAAAATGGCAATAAAAATCTATTTTTTTCTTTGCATTTTAAAGTTGTAGCGTTTCTCGAAAAATATATATAATTTTTCAACCCCAAATGTGGGAAAATAATACCGGTTGACAAATTTTTGTAACAGAAATAAAATTCTACGTTTAAAAAGGATTTCGGTGCACTTTTTGGGATATTCATGTCCAAAGAGGCGAAAAACGCGGTTTTTTGCCATATTCACTCCTCAATATCTTTAAAATTACTCACTTTCATTAAAAACTGATTAAATCTATTGAAAGCACGATCATTTCTCTTGAAGACAACGTTTTGCTTTTTCGGATATCTTGATTGTAACTTGCAATATTGCAAATAAAGCTTCATTGGTTTTGCAAAATTTTCTCCATACAAAATAAATCGAAAATACGACTAAATTTTGCGTGACTGAAACAAAAATTCAAATCAGTGGCCTACTATATATTTTCTATACTGAAATAAAAATAGTTCTACAGAGCAGCTAAAAAACTTGATTTCGATTAAAACAGCGCTACAAATACTGACTTTGATTTCGAAGACAAATACCTATATATAAATAAGATACACGAGAAAGCAAAGCGCTGTTTTCAAAAGAATTGATCTTTCAATAGCTGCAATCATCCTTTAATGAAAGTAAGTAATTTAATAGATTGAGCAGTGAATATAGCAAAAAATCGCATTTTTCGCCCATTTGACATAAATATTTCAAAACCTACATGTATTACCGAAAATCCGACTTCAGATTCAGATTCAGGGCACCGAAATCCTTTAGAAAAGTAGAATTTTATTCGAGTTAGAAAATTTTTTGGAAATTTTGTCGGCCTAATAAATCCCGGGATCCCGGGATTATAAACAAAAATCTCGAAAATCCCGGGATTGTAAAAATCGGAAAAATTGGAATCCCTTGTACATATGTATGTATGTATGTAAGTAAAGCACCAAGATATTGAATGTGCACTTGCCGCAAAACGCTTAACGAAATGAATTTTGCGGAATTGTGGCCAGTTTGGTTCCAAATCTTTCGAATGAAGATATAGTGGATTATAATAAACTATTAGATGGCAACATACAATGCTACAGTTAATATGCGAATAATAATCATAATACCATGAATATGTATGTACCTACACGTTTGCCTACGTATCATAACTATATACATATGTATGTATGTACATTAGACTGACCACAAATGCAAAAGTGCTGATTTTTTTGCTCCCCGTGCATTTTCTGATAGCTTGACGATAGAAAATAAGATCTGCATAAAAATCTGACCATCGGTAGTGGGAAATAGCCACGCGCATTTGAACTAAAGTTCAAAAATTTACCTAAAAATTATGCATGGCTTTAGAGACCAATATCTCTTTAAACAATGTTTTTCGGAGAAATAATGTAATAATCGTTTTTATACAAAATGAAACTGGGAACATATTCTCCATATGATACTTATACCTACCGTTATCCTTTCAGGACATATTTAGTTCTTAAAGGGAAATTTAAATTTTTTTGTTTGTTAAAAAGGCAAAAATAAATATTTAAAACATAGAGAATTATATAAACTATACATCATTTAATAGGTTATTTAAAGTAGTTTTACACATCATAAATTTTTTTTGATTTACATGCACTATTATAGTCAAGAAAATGATTTAAAATAAGCAAGTCGCATTTTTTCAAACTTTTTTTTTTACTGAACTGAAAATATCGTAGTAGGCTTTGCAATAAAAAAATAAATGTGGTATAGTTTCATATTTCAGCTCATTCAATAGTTTGTTGAACTTTCTTTAAAGTGAACTTGTAGCAGTAGTGCTCATAAGTGTGTTATATTCAGTTCTAAAAAGTTTTTTTTCAAATTTTTTTAAAACTATTATTGTAATGGCATTAAGATCCAGATGCATTCCCTTAATTGGTAATTATTTAATAAAAATACTGTACTTCAATTTCTAAAGCCAATTTTGAGCGCACAGCTTTTATTGATACGCGATGTTCGTTTAAAAAGTTTATGGCTTTCGTATTTTTATTCTTTTGCAATGTTTTAATGGCATTTGCATGAGATATGTCAAATAACACGCCCAGAGAGTCAGTAAAATATTTTTTTGCCTTACCACATTTCAATTTAATAATTTTGTTGTATTGATTTAAACGCCTTTTAATCATTTTCTCTATTCCATCTCTTCTTTTGGTCGGAATTCCTAATTTCGTATAGACCTCAATCAATCTATTGGACAAAATAGGAATGCTTTCCTTTGCCGTTTAATGTTCATCACGAATCAAATAAAATAAATAGCTTAACACATTTCTTTTGCTTGGAAGCATATTTCCATTCAAATTTTTTTTTTCAAGCCTGTGTTTAAAAAAGATACTCTTACATTATACAATAGAAAAGCCTTACATAGCACTTAGCTCGTAAGATGTTATTAAATAATTACCAATTAAGGGAATGCATCTGGATCTTAATGCCATTACAATACACGGTAGGCAGGAAGCGACGATAGGTTGCATGAAAATGTCGAGAAAAAAGGAAAGTGGGGTTGTGTTATGTGATGTTTATAGATGGAACATCCGTTGAAATTAAAATCCGAGCTGCTCCTTTTTCAAGGATATCCACATTTTTTGTTTTTTTTGAAAGGATCAAATATTGAGAAAATCGAAAATTCGCCACCGTCCAAATTTTTCCGATTTCAATACATTATTTGGTCGCTAAGGGATACAAAAAAAGGTATTAAAAAGAAAAATGGACACCTGTAGTGGAAAAATCCAATGTGAACAGGACCTAAAGGATAACCACTGAAATATAAAATAACACAAAAAGTACCCACTTTAATTTGCGTATAACTCCTAACATGTTAACTCTACGTGAAAATTCCTTATAATATGTTTCATTCAGAATAAATAAAGGAATATTTCTTTGATATACAATTTTGATGTACCTGCAGTGGTTAATGCACTTTGGTCCATCTAAAGTGAAAATTTCAAAAAAAGTACGTTTTTTTTATGGTGCTATTTTAAGTTCAAATATTTTTCTAGTTTATGTAAATATTTTAATCTAATGATCCAATTCTCATTCTTACATATCTATACGTTAATATTAAAAAGAATTGGAGCTGAAATACGCGCTAGCTGTGCACGGTGGGCGGTAAGCAACAATAGGTTGCATGAAAATATCGAAAAAACGATCGCCGGCTAAACACTTACGTAAACTGATATTCTAATATACTTCATAAACACACAGCAAGCGTGAATAAAATCTCCAACATTTTTTTTAAACGAAAATTAGTACCAGCACACAGCTAGGCACATATTCGTTGGGCCATCGTTTTTACGATATTCCCATGCAACCTATTGTTGCTTCCCGCCCACCGTGCACAGCTAGCGCGTATCTCAGCTCTAACTCTTTTTTAGTATTAACGTAGAGATGTGTAGGAATGAGAGTTGGATCATTAGATTAAAATATTTACATAAACTAGAAAAATATTTGAACTTAAAATAGCACCATAAAAAAAACGTACTTTTTTTGAAATTTTCACTTTAGATGCACAAAAGTACATTAAGCACTGCAGGTACATCAAAATTGTATATTAAAGAAATATTTCTTTATTTATTCTGAATGAAACATATAATAAGAAATTTTCACGTAGAGTTAACATTTTAGGAGTTATACGCAAATTAAAGTGGGTACTTTTTGTGTTATTTTATATTTCAGTGGTTATCCTTAAGGTCCTGTTCACATTGGATTTTTCCACTACAGGTGTCCTGTTTTCTTTTTAATACCTTTTTTTGTATCCCTTAGCGACCAAATAATGTATTGAAATCGGAAAAATTTGGACGGTGGCGAATATTCGATTTCCTCAATATTTGATCCTTTCAAAAAAAACAAAAAATGTGGATATCCTTGAAAAAGGAGCAGCTCGGATTTTAATTTCAACGGATGTTTCATCTATAAACATCACATAACACAACCCCACTTTCCTTTTTTCTCGACATTTTCATGCAACCTATCGTCGCTTCCTGCCTACCGTGAATAATAGTTTTAAAAAAAAATTGAAAAAAAACTTTTTTGAACTGAATATAACACACTTATGAGCACTACCGCTACAAGTTCACTTTAAAGAAAGTTCAACAAACTATTGAATGAGTTGAAATATGAAACTATACCACATTTTTTTTTTTTATTGCAAAGCCTACTACGATATTTTCAGTTCAGTAAAAAAAAAAGTTTGAAAAAATGCGACTTGCTTATTTTAAATCATTTTCTTGACTATAATAGTGCATGTAAATCAAAAAAAATTTATGATGTCTAAAACTACTTTAAATAACCTATTAAATGATGTATAGTTTATATAATTCTCTATTTTTTAAATATTTATTTTTGCCTTTTTAACAAACAAAAAAATTTAAATTTCACTTTATGGACTCAATATATCCTGAAAGGATAACGGTAGGTATAAATATCATATGGAGAATATGTTCCCAGTTTCATTTAGTATAAAAATGATTATTACATTATTTCTCCAAAAATCATTGTTTAAGGAGATATTGGTCTCTAAAGCAATGCATAATTTTTAGGTCAATTTTTGAACTTTAGTTCAAATGCGCGTGGCTATTTCCCACTACCGATGGTCAGATTTTCATGCAGATCTTATTTTCTATTGTCAAGCTATAGCGAAAAAATTCAATACTTTTGCAAATCCCATATGTTTTGTAGTCAGTCTAATGTACATATGTATGTATGTATGTATGTATGTCTGTATGTACATTTACCTGTGAATAACCCTGCAAAAAAGCTGAGTACTCCATGCACGCGGACCAGCCGAGTACTCCTCAGCCTGCCACATTTCATATAAAAAATATGGTCCATTTAAAAAGGCAATGTCCTAGGCAGGGATCAAATACTCCGATTTCCGCATGACACCCGAGTAATCCAAGGAGTACCTACATCGGATTAATTCATGGAGTATATACTAAAATTAATGAAATTTAATAATCGCCAATTCAACTTGATTATTAGCATTATATGTATATGTATGCTTTTCTTTAATAAAAAAATAACATTTTTCTTGCGCATTCACTAACATGTTGTGTTGCGTTTCAATGTCTCTTTATTGCTAAATCGTGCTCGTTCAAACGAGCATGCATATGTACATACATACACTGAAAAAACAACTTACTCAGATTATGGAAAAGTGGGAATGATTCGGCGCTAAAGACTAGTGTCCGACCGAAGCTGGAATTTTAGGCCGAAGCCGAAGCCGTAGCCGAATATTCGGCATAATCCTTTATTCGGCCGAAAACCGAAGCCGAAGCCGAATACCACAATAAGAAAAATATATACTTAAGTTTGAGATTTTTTTTATTTCATATTCAATTAATTATTTTTTTTTTTTTTTTGAATAAACAAAACACCTTACAAAAATACATACATAGTTGTAAACAAAAATTAAAAAATTCAGTCTTTATGTAAAGTTCAACAGCTTTATGTTGTACGCCAAAAAAAAAAGAGTTTATCTGCATCGGTGTATAGTTGATCAGCAACTAAGGTTAAGTTAGTCGAACAGTTGATTGGAGTTGTGTATGTATACTCAAATTGTATTCCGCCAATCACGGTCTGCGACTTCCACGAAAATAATTTTTTAATGAAGTGATAACCAAGAAAACACAAAATTACCATTATTTCAAAAACTTAACCATAAAACAATAACAATACCTGAATTTCTTTGTATTTTTTGACTGTAACATAGTATTATACATACATTAAAATTTTTTTTGAAACGGTATTGAATTTTTACTCACGATCTCTTTGTTTTTATGGCCAATAAGTGAATAAACCAGGGACTTGTAACGCGTCTCGGTTTCGGTTTCTGTTACACAGCTAAGTAACGAAACAGAAACAAACCTCCTTTGTAACAAAAGTCGTAACAAAACTCCGAAACGTTTCCAGCAGAAACAAAACCTGTAACGAAACTAAATTAATTTTGTTCCTTGTAACAGAAACAGTAACAGAAACAAAACTTCTTTGTAACAAAAGTCGTAACAAAACTCCGAAACGTTTCCAGCAGAAACAAAACCTGTAACGAAACTAAATTATATCATCATCAAAATTAATTTTGTGCCTTGCAACAAAAACAAAACCAGAAACAAAATTAATTTTGTTTCTCAGTAGAAAAACTATATTTGCAGAACATTAGGATGGACTTGTTATTTTTAGGTATATAATATACATACATATATGTATATGTATGTCTGTGGCAACCAACTAAAGTATGGAATAATACACTTATATTTTTTAAATATTATCGTAAGAGACATTTATTCAAATACGCTCATAAAACATTGAGAGCGAAATTATCGTAAGGGACAAAATTATGATTATTTCGCAAACTGCAAATTTTTTCAAGAAAAAAGATATCAGGTTCAATATATTAATTAACCATCTAAACGCGTGTTCAATTTCATTTAAATATACCAGTAAAAAACAGTGAAAAAAAAACAAAAAAAATGCTCTCCTGTAAAATTTGCTTTTGTCCCTTACGATAAAGTCGCACAAAGGGGTCGAAGAAAAATATAACTGGGTGACTATTAGGGTAGTATTTTTTAATTTTTTTAAATGATATATAAAAACGCTTCATATGCATAGAACAACGGATTGTGAAAAGTATACATTAATTGTTATCAAGAAATATTTAATTTTCATGAACATTGATGTGTAATCAGTTTCGAAATAGGACTTTTATTCCCTTTCCCTTATTCCTTTTTTCACAGGTTTTCTATCGATTAAAACGCGACTATCGTTTTTATAATTTTTTGTTGCCATTGTCACTGCTACATTTTGTTGTTTTTGTTTGTTTTGTTTGTTTTGGTGTTTGGTGTTTGGTTTTTGATTTTTAATTTTTGATTTTTGATTTCTGATTTTGATTTGTTTTGTTTTGTTTTGCTCAGAAACATGCAAGATCATTTGGATCCACGTTTGACCCATATCTCGGGGCTCCGTGTACAAGTCCTGCTCAAAACCTTTCATTTGATACCAACATTGCTCAGAAATATTCGAGGATCATCCGGATCCTCATTTTGACCCATATGTGGAGACCCGGTCTATAATAGAGCTCTATACGAAAGCCCCGCTCAACATCTTTTGATACCAATATTACTCAAAAACACACAAGATCATCCGGGTCCTCGTTTTGACCCATATCTCGCGACCCGCCCAAAACTTTTCATTAGATACGCGTAAACTTTACCTGTTTTTCGAAATTACTCGTAGCTACAGCAAAGATGTTTACACATCAAAATGCCACAGGTATACATAAATATATTTAGGTGATTCACAAAGTGTCATAAAGTCATATGTCATATTAAAATATTGTACGGAAATAGTTATAAAAGACCAAAACAGCCCACCTAAGGGATTTTGAATAACAGTTATAAAAGACTTTTTCGAAGCCCTTTGAAGAAGTAAACAAAACCAGCTGATCAAATACGACGACTCAAAAACATATCGTGCAGAGTTGTATTTATTTAGTACACATACAGCCTAGAATGCAACAACAAAATATTATGACTTATGACGATATGACGCAATATGACAGGTTGTGAATCCCCTAATTATATACCTAAAAATAATAAGTCCATCCTAATGTACGGCAAATAGTATTATAATAATTTTTATAGTTTTGCCACTGAGAAACAAAATTAATTTCGTTTCTGGGTTTGTTTTTGTTGCAAGGAACAAAATTAATTTTGTTTCTGATACTGAGAAACGAAATTAATTTTGTTTCTGAGAAACAAAATTAATTTAGTTTCGTTACGGATTTTGTTACAAGGAACAAAATTAATTTTGATGATGATATAATTTAGTTTCGTTACAGGTTTTGTTTGTGCTGGAAACGTTTCGGAGTTTTGTTACGACTTTTGTTACAAAGGAGTTTTGTTTCTGTTTCTGTTACAAGGAACAAAATTAATTTAGTTTCGTTACAGGTTTTGTTACTTATTGAAACGTTACAATCTTTTGGTTTCGAATCTACACTGAGAGAAAAAAAATATATGGAGGGGTCAAAGAAATTGTTTACCTATTTTGAACACTACTTTCTTTGTTTTGAGTAAATTTTCCTTAAAACATGTTAAAAGGTTTATAAAATATTGTTGTTACATGCGTTACCATGGTTTCATATACTTGTTTTGAAAAAATTCATACATTAAAATAATGAAAAATTCTTTAAGCGCCATTCCATTCCCAACTTTCCTTGTTTTGAAGACTTGATTTCTTTAATTTTGAGAAATTAAATTCCCATACAAATCCCCATGGCAACGAATTTGTTTGAATGTTTTTTTATGTTTTTTCCACGTTTTTGAGAAAATTTACACAAAAGAAAGAAAATTTTGTATTGGGACGCGTGTTCAAAATAAGGAAAATTATGTCTTTGATCGAGAGAAATTTTTTTTTTGAGTGTAGTTTCTATCCTTTAATGTTTCTTGGAACAGAAACGCCAGAAACGAGAGTTTCGTTTCGTTACGAGTTTTGTTACAAGTCCCTGGAATAAAGAAATCTTAGGCCTGTTCAATAACAAAAAAATATTACTGGAAGTTACGATATTCTGTCGCTTACAAAAAATCAAAAATTCGTAAAAGCCAGTCAATTTTTTTTTGTTTTATACACATCTATTATTCGGCCTCGACTATTCGGCCTTTTCAGCCGAAGGCCGAAGCCGAAGCCGAATAAAAAATACCAGCCGAATAGGCCGAATACCGAAGCTTGGCCGAATATTCGGTCGGACACTACCAAAGACATATTTCCATATTTTGATGTACGATTTTCTTCAAATCAAGGAATAAAAACCACGTTTTAAAGAAAATTGTACATCAAAATATGGAAATATGTCTTTAGCGCCGAATCATTCCCATTTTTCCATAATCTGAGTAATTTTTTTTTGAGTGTATGTACGCTCTTGCTTCGTCGTTATTGCGATATACATTCGGTTTTCGTAGCAATGTTCGGCTAACTACGAGCCGATGCAGATAAACGAGTCGCTCGCTTGGGTCTATGTTTATGATTGATTTGAAGTACTCCAACCTACAAGAATATGGATCATATAATCCAATGATTTTTACAGGGAATGGATGTGGGTACTCTACCTATCTACCACACAAACTCTTATCTCTAATTATATTTGTAGTACAAATGTATGTACATATATTGATTGCGCTTATGCTTTAGTCGAAACTTGGCCAACTAACACTCTAATGGCCCTCTGTGGCCCACAACGATATAACTTTGTCTCAGTTGGGCTCCCTATAATAAACGAATTTTTGTTCGAATCATTCTTTTTATACCGAGAACAACATTTTATAGTTTATGATCTTGTTGTCGTATGTCTCCGTTGGTCCAATTGCTTGGCCACCCTTGATTTAGTTTTTGTCATAATAGCTGCAAATATTTGGTGTTTTTTTTACTGTTACGGCGACATAATGCCGTAGCTTGCGCATATATATCTACATAACCCTAAGCTGCTGAGTGCAAGTTCTCCATTGATATTGTCCTTCTGTTTCTTCCCTTGGTATCTTACCTTACATTACCTTGTATTTTCCTATTCGATCGGTTAAAAGTTAGCGTTTATTTTTTATGAGATAAGATGTATTCCAAAAAAAAAAAATCATATGGAAATATGCAAATTACAAGAGCTTTTCGCTACCGCCAATAACTCTCATGGCAATGATTCATATTTCACGCCTCGCTAAATTAATTCTGCCCACAAGTCATACATGCAGTTTGACTGTGCAAACAAAAGCCATTTGACAATTGCACATGTACATAAATATGTACATATACATACATACATTATAGATACATACAGAAGTAGTGAGATCATTGTAAATTTTGACCATAAGGTGATAATGGACTTAATTTTGACTTTATTGTTACTATTTGAGATTTTTCCTGATTCGCATGTTAAACTTTTCGTTTTATGAATAATAATATTTGTAAATGTTAATAGATATGTTTGTGCAAGTTAACAGATATCAGAGCCGCAAAAGATTGCAATCAAATTAAAGTGTATAAAATTGAAATCAACTTTGATTGCAAATCATTGTTTTTTATGTGAATTTTATATGAGCTATTGGCCAGTTTTATAATTAAGAAAAATTGAAAAATTTTTTTGGTAGAAGTTATGGATCCATGGAAAATTGAAATTTAAGCGAAACAAAGCTGACGGCGGTGGTAGCTCAATGGGATGACATTGGACTACCAATCGAAAAGACCTAAGTTCGATCCTCGGTTGTGGCCGCTGGAAGAAGTCTGATGAGGGGATGTGGTGGTCTCCGAAATGGATCCATAACTTCTACCAAAAAATTTTTCAATTTTTCTTAATTATAAAACTGTCCAAGCGCTCATATAAAATTCACATAAAATAATTATTAGAATTAAAACGGCCATGTAAAACCAAACGTAAACATTGTTTTTTTATAACAAAGGTCCTGCACTCAATGATATCAAATAAAAATTGCAATTCATTTTTATCGTAATAATTAATTATATTAACTTACCTACCCCAAAATACATTTTTATTGCAATAAAGTTGGTAAAACAATCATTTATTGCTAAGAAGAATTATCGTAAATTCTTACAGCTATGAATCGTAATGCAAATAGGCCACTTATCTTTTCAAACTGCACGGAATCTGTATGAAAATAATAATCATAAGCATAATAAGAGTAAAATTATAATAGTTTAAAGTAATATCGGATGGGTATTCAGCGAGGACCCACGCCGTTAGGAAATGTTATAGAGTTGCTTCCATTAAAAATCTTATATGCATCACAAAATGATACAGACAAGACAGCAACAAAACTAACTAAAAGTTTCACTTTAAAAATTTCGATTCTCGAAAACCTAAAAAAAATGTTATTGTAATTCTAATTTTGGTACTCACTGTTTATATAAGTAATTGCGTACATAAGTACTGTGTAACAGTATTTACTCGCGTGTACATTTGCTTTGTGTGAGCTTTAGCAGCCAACCAAGTGGTCGTCATCACCGTCTGGGGTTCAAAATGTCACTTTGATTAACACTACAATTCGCCCTTTTCGACATTTGCCGGCAATTCTGACAGGCAAGCACAGCAATGGCACAAAAATATTGCGAAATTGCACATTCGAAATCTGCAAATTGTGTGTGTATGTATGTTTGAATCATGAATTTGCCAATTATTACTCACACTTTGCATATCTATTATTTGACTCAGATCTCGTTTCAGTATTCTTTTTTCTGTAGAGTGAAATCTGTCACTCTCGAAACGAATTGGAAGATAACAAAATACTGAATAGGGCCGACTTTATCACATTTCTGACAGCTTATATATGATTTGTATGAGTAATAACAAGACAACAAATATCGCTCCAAGCCAAGCTAAAAAGGCAGCTAACTTTTGAATATACTTTCATTTGCGGAGCGGTTAACAAGAATAGCCAACTTTATTTTAGACTAGAGGTTACCAGCGGGTTTCACACCACGTGCTTTTAAAAATATTAGCATATTGAGTTAGTCCAAAAAAGTTACATAGAAAAATATCATTCTTGACGTCAAAGATAGTTTTCTTTTTTTTTTTGTCCGTTGAGTACGTAATTATCTCACATGCCCTCACACCATTTTTCAGTACCCTACTACAAACATTTCCAGAGATATTCGCTGTGAAAATTTCAGTTTGTATGCGAGGTGCCCATCCCTGCTTTACCAAGACCTAGCGTTTTTACCCGTTTAATACATAGTTATCTCACATGCCCTCACACCAGTTTTCAGTACCCTACTATAAATATTTCAAGAGATTTTCGCTGTAAAAATTTCAGTCTGTATGGGAGGTGCCCATCCCTGCTTTACCAAGACCTAGCGTTTTTACCCGTTTAATACATAGTTATTTCAAATGCCCTCACACCAGTTTTCAGTACCCTACTACAAATATTTCCAGAGATATTCGCTGTGAAAATTTCAGTTTGTATGGGAGGTGCCCATCCCTGCTTTAATAAGACCTCGCGTTTTTACCCGTTTAATACATAGTTATCTCACATGTCCTCACACCATTTTTCAGTACTCTACTACAAATATTTCCAGATATATTCGCTGTGAAAGTTTCAGTTTGTATGGGAGGTGCCCATCCCTGCTTTACCAAGACCTAGCGTTTTTACCCGTTTAATACATAGTTATCTCACATGCCCTCACACCAGTTTTCAGAACCCTACTACAAATATTTCCAGAGATATTCGCTGTGAAAATTTCAGTTTGTATGCGAGGTGCCCATCCCTGCTTTACCAAGACCTAGTGTTTTTCCCGTTTAATATATAGTTATCTTACATGCCCTCACACCATTTTTCAGTACCCTACTACAAATATTTCCAGAGATATTCGATATGAAAATTTCAATTTGTATGGGAGGTGCCCATCCCTGCTTTACCAAGACCTAGCGTTTTTACCCGTTTAATACATAGTTATCTCACATGCCCTCACACCAGTTTTCAGTACCCTGCTACAAATATTTCCAGAGATATTCGCTGTGAAAGTTTCAGTTTGTATGGGAGGTGCCCATCCCTGCTTTAATAAGACCTAGCGTTTTTACCCGTTTAATACATAGTTATCTCACATGCCCTCACACCAATTTTCAGTACCCTACTACAAATATTTCCAGAGATATTCGATGTGAAAATTTCAGTTTGTATGGGATCTGCCCATCCCTGCTTTCCCAAGACCTAGCAGTTCTACCCGTTTAATATATAGTTATCTCACATGCCCTCACACCAGTTTTCAGTACCCTACTACAAATATTTCCAGAGATATTCGCTGTGAAAATTTCAGTTTGTATGCGAGGTGCCCATCCCTGCTTTACCAAGACCTAGTGTTTTTCCCGTTTAATTTATAGTTATCTCACATGCCCTCACACCAATTTTCAGTACCCTACTACAAATATTTCCAGAGATATTCGATGTGAAAATTTCAGTTTGTATGGGAGGTGCCCATCCCTGCTTTAGCAAGACCTAGCGTTTTTACCCGTATAATACATAGTTATCTCACATGCCCTCACACCAATTTTCAATACCCTACTACAAATATTTCCAGAGATATTCGATGTGAAAATTTCAGTTTGTATGGGAGGTGCCCATCCCTGCTTTACCAAGACCTAGCAGTTTTACCCGTATAATACATAGTTATCTCACATGCCCTCACACCAGTTTTCAGTACCCTACTACAAACATTTCCAGAGATATTCGCTGTGAAAATTTCAGTTTGTATGCGAGGTGCCCATCCCTGCTTTACCAAGACCTAGTGTTTTTCCCGTTTAATATATAGTTATCTCACATGCCCTCACACCATTTTCCAATACCCTACTACAAATATTTCCAGAGATATTCGATGTGAAAATTGCAGTTTGTATGGGAGGTGCCCATCCCTGCTTTACCAAGACCTAGCGTTTTTACCCGTTTAATACATAGTTATCTCACATGCCCTCACACCAGTTTTCAGTACCCTACTACAAATATTTCCAGAGATATTCGATGTGAAAGTTTCAGTTTGTATGGGAGGTGCCCATCCCTGCTTTAGCAAGACCTAGCGTTTTTACCCGTTTAATACATAGTTATCTCACATGCCCTCACACCAGTTTTCAGTACCCTACTACAAATATTTCCAGAGATATTCGCTGTGAAAGTTGCAGTTTGTATGCGAGGTGCCCATCCCTGCTTTACCAAGACCTAGTTTTTTTCCCGTTTAATATATAGTTATCTCACATGCCCTCACAGCAGTTTTCAGTACCCTACTACAAATATTTCCAGAGATATTCGCTGTGAAAGTTTCAGTTTGTATGGGAGGTGCCCATCCCTGCTTTACCAAGACCTAGCGTTTTTATCGTTTAATACATAGTTATCTCACATGCCCTCACACCAGTTTTCAGTACCCTACTACAAATATTTCCAGAGATATTCGCTGTGAAAGTTGCAGTTTGTATGCGAGGTGCCCATCCCTGCTTTACCAAGACCTAGTGTTTTTCCCGTTTAATATATAGTTATCTCACATGCCCTCACAGCAGTTTTCAGTACCCTACTACAAATATTTCCAGAGATATTCGCTGTGAAAGTTTCAGTTTGTATGGGAGGTGCCCATCCCTGCTTTACCAAGACCTAGCGTTTTTATTGTTTAATACATAGTTATCTCACATGCCCTCACACCAATTTTCAGTACCCTACTACAAATATTTCCAGAGATATTCGATGTGAAAATTTCAGTTTGTATGGGAGGTGCCCATCCCTGCTTTACCAAGACCTAGCAGTTTTACCCGTTTAATACATAGTTATCTCACATGCCCTCACACCAATTTTCAGTACCCTACTACAAATATTTCCAGAGATATTCGATGTGAAAATTTCAGTTTGCATGGGAGGTGCCCATCCCTGCTTTACCAAGACCTAGCAGTTTTACCCGTTTAATACATAGTTATCTCACATGCCCTCACACCAGTTTTCAGTACCCTACTACAAATATATCCAGAGATATTCGCTGTGAAATTTTCAGTTTGTATGGGAGGTGCCCATCCCTGCTTTACCAAGACCTAGTGTTTTTCCCGTTTAATACATAGTTATCTCGTATGCCCTCACACCAGTTTTCAGTACCCTACTACAAATATTTCCAGAGATATTCGATGTGAAAATTTCAGTATATATGGGAGGAGAGTGCCCATCCCTGCTTTACCAAGACCTAAATTGTTTATCCGTTGAGTATATATTTTTGTATTATTCCTTCACAAAAATTTTCATTATTCTAGTACAAATATTTCAAGAGATATTACGAAAAAAAGGAAAATTTTGTATGGGAGGTGCCCATCCCTGACTTTTAATCAGATTAAAAATATGCCTATAGCAATTACCGGGTGAAAATAAGGTGTGCAAAGTTTCGTGAGGATCCGTTCAGCGTTCAGTTTCTCGCCAATTGAGTTTAAACACAATTTCCATTTCACATTTATAATATAAGATTTGTACATTAGCCATACGCCTGATGTTCCTTCGCCCTTACATTAATTTAACGGTTAATTTCACATTCTCCTCGGCAAACAACGACGCATATAGAGACGGGAGAAGTGGCTGCATTTAACATTCTTCCGAATATCCGCTATCGGCCACTAAGTCCTTGAGTCTAGGACTATAAATATAGTGTATATTACAAGCTTTTATTTAACTTCACTTTTTGTATGTATGTCGTGGAATTTTGCAACGAACATTTAAGATACTTCTAGTTGAGCTAGGTACTTGAAATTTGGAACATAGTTCAGGACCCGAAGACAATGCAATGTGAAATAAAAAAAAATCCGATAGATGGCGCTGGTGTCGAGATATTTGTAAAATTCGTATTTACCGACCGAATTTGTTCATATTCGGTATATATATTGCCTATGAGAAAGTAAATACATCCGAGGAAAAAAATCGCCGCTAGGTGGCGCTGGTGTCAAGATATTTGTAAAATTCGTATTTACCGACCGAATTTGTTCATATTCGGTATATATATTGCCTATGAGAAAGTAAATACACCTGTGGAAAAAAATCGCCGCTAGGTGGCGCTGGTGTCAAGATATTTGTAAAATTCGTATTTACCGACCGAATTTGTTCATATTCGGTAATATATTGCCTATGAGAAAGTAAATACATCCGAGGAAAAAAATCGCCGCTAGGTGGCGCTGGTGTCAAGATATTTGTAAAATTCGTATTTACCGACCGAATTTGTTCATATTCGGTATATATATTGCCTATGAGAAAGTAAATATATCCGTGGAAATAAATCGCCGCTAGGTGGCGCTAGTGCCAAGATATTTAGAAAATTAGTATTTATGAACCAGATTTGTTCCTATTTTGAACACGTATTACGAAGTAATCTATTCACAAAAGAGTATAGTAAAACCAGATATTAGATGTAATATGCATTGTAAAACTAAAAAGGCAAAAATAAAACAAAGTAAAAAAATTTTTTTAAAAAAGCTTTTATTTAATATTAATATAACAATTTACTAAAAAGGAAAAAAATAATTTTTTTATATTTTTGAACAAGATTTATATTAGTCCTTAGTTCATTTGGATCTTAATTTCAATCTAAACATACATTTAACGTATTTCTTCAAAGCATTTCTGTATATGTATCAACATAAATAAAAGCGCGGGTACTCATTACATATTCATGTTATAAAACCGTATTGGCGAAATGGAAGGAAGCGATAAAAACTTTAAATTCCAATTACGTAAGATATGCATTACGTAAAGAGCACCCGCGCTTTTATTTATGTTGATACATATACAGAAATGCTTTGAAGAAATACGTTAAATGTATGTTTAGATTGAAATTAAGATCCAAATGAACTAAGGACTAATATAAATCTTGTTCAAAAATATAAAAAAATTATTTTTTTCCTTTTTAGTAAATTGTTATATTAATATTAAATAAAAGCTTTTTTAAAAAAATTTTTTTACTTTGTTTTATTTATCACTGAAATTATCAAATTAACAATAATGGAGATAAAATAACAACAAAATAACAAAAAAATTCGAAAATTCCCATCATTCAGCACTCATCTGCAAAAATAATAAAAAATTGAGTGTTTATAGATTTTGCCAGTACATGCCAATAACTAAATACATACGAGTATAAACATATTTTATAATTAAATTTTATGCATCTACATATGCATGCACCTAAATATGTTCAAATATTTGCATTCTCTACTCAATAAGGGATTTCAAACTGCAAAACAAAATTAATTGCTTACATGCACACATTTGTATATTTCACATTGCGCCATTGCGTTTTCTGGTGCCCTCTTGCCGCAAGTATCCTTTGAGCTTTTTTTTTGTCCTTTTACAATAGTTAGCTTAACCGAATAACCAAGCCTTTTCAACGAAAAATACCGCATGATATTTTACATAACTTTATGAATGGTTTTACTATACATATTTATTTAATTGATGGCCGACATAGCATACATGCATTGTGCATAAGTGCTGGATCGAAGTGCCAGGCGTTCTGGGTTCGTGTTTTGTTTTTGGTAACACCAAAATTAAAATAAAATCCCATTTACTTGAAAGAGTTTTAGTGCTTAGCACGAAATTTTTATTTAATTCAATTTTTAATTGTTGGGGGTAAGTGGAAAAAAAATTTTTTTTTTTTTTTGAAAAGTTGTCAGTGAGTCCTGCAAAAAGGATAAGATCGGCCGATTTTTTTATAGTGCTATTTTTATGCCATTTTATTATAATTAGGGATATGAAAACATTTACATATGTATATGCATAGATATATTACTCTAGTCACATACGGTGACAAATTTAACGGGGTTTACAGTTGATCGATAAGCATCAAATAATGCAAGCCACATTAATTTAACGCAGCATTTCTTACGCTATGCTTGTTTTCCAGCAAAAGCAAACATCTCACACATGCACAAACTTATTAAAGCGTTTACAACGTACAGTATGTGCACTCAAAAAAAAAATTTCTCTCGATCAAAGACATAATTTTCCTTATTTTGAACACGCGTCCCAATACAAAATTTTCTTTGTTTTGTGTAAATTTTCTCAAAAATGTGGAAAAAACATAAAAAAACATTCAAACAAATTCGTTGCCATGGGAATTTGTATGGGAATTTAATTTCTCAAAATTAAAGAAATCAAGTCTTCAAAACAAGGAAAGTTGGGAATGGAATGGCGCTTAAAGAATTTTTCATTATTTTAATGTATGAATTTTTTCAAAACAAGTATATGAAACCATGGTAACGCATGTAACAACAATATTTTATAAACCTTTTAACATGTTTTAAGGAAAATTTACTCAAAACAAAGAAAGTAGTGTGCAAAATAGGTAAACAATTTCTTTGACCCCTCCATATATATTTTTTCTCTCAGTGTGAGCACTAAAATAAGACAAGCTTAAAATATTTTGGATTAAGTATTAGATTTCCTGAAATTACACTGATTACACAGTTTGGAACAAGATAGCTCTGCGATTATTTGTTCTACACATTCTAGTCCATCGGTGTCAACTGCAAATGAGGATACAGGTTGGTTCAATAGACTTGTGATGGATGTTTGACTGATATATGATAATAGAAGCAGTCGATGAGGCAATGAAAATGCAAGACACAGTCAGGAATTGGAAAAAGAGAGCAGATATGAGAAAGAAAAATCAGCTGACAACCAGGCGAAGAAGAAGCTAAATAGTAAACGATGAATAAAATCTTCCCTGCTGTTTTAATACCTTTTTCTTTACTTGCATTAAAGTGAGCGCAAATTTTGTGCTCTTCTTCAAATTTGACACTTTTCATGATTTAGCCCAAAATTTCATCGAACGCTGTAATCTTTGTAAGATATTAATTCCTTTTTCTGCAAAAGCTTCAGCAAAAAATGTAACGCTTGAGTAGAATAATGGAAATCGAATCATTTAATGGGCCTAAACTGTATAAAGGATTTCAGACATACACACAAATAATCAAAAAAAAACAACAACTTTATATGCTGGCAAATAAATAAATGAATGAATGATGGCCGATGCAAATTACCAATGGCACGTAATTAGTTTTCGTCATTGCAATAAGCTTAGCAGCGTGTTTTAATTGCAAATTGCATGTTGCGTTAAATGTTTAATGTTTTTCATGGGCATTTTGTTGTTTTGAACTTTGTATACCTTCGTTAACATGAAATGGTTTAACAACTTTGGTGCAAACCTCGAAGGAGAGCGAAAATATACATCAATATGATCAGAATCCAGAACAGAGTCGATTGAGCCATATCCGCCTGTCTATCTCTTTCAACGAAAACTGAGTTTCGGCACATGGAAGCATGTTTTCATGGAAAATTTGTTATTTGTCGGGTCTGTATAGATGAGGCAACCGATTGTTAAGATATAAACATATATTTCCGGTAAACATATGTACATCATCCATACAGTAGCCGATCTTCAGTTTTTGTGTTATAAAACTTTGTATACGAAACCCAAAAGCGAGGAGAGTACGAAATGAAAATCCCACTATAAAGCAAAAAGTTTACCAACCATGAAAGTTATCGAGTCTTCGGCGTTGGCGAAGACAACCCCGGTCTTACTTGTTTTTACAGTCGAAGTATACTGAGCCTTTTTTTCGCGGATGGAAATTTTTTGTTTGTTTCAAAATATCGAATATATGTATATGTACATATTTATAAGTTTAGCTAGCATTTTTAGTTTGCGTGAAGCAAATTTATGTACATAATAAATATGTATGTATGTTTGTATATCAAAACTTTTTTCACTCCTGCAAGTAGAGCTTTAATTGAGTTGTTTTTTTCGGCAAACATGCAATGTAATTTTATATGACAGAAACAAAATTTTATTAGAATTACTATACGATATGAATACTTATATGTATGTATATATGTACGTGTGTGTGTGTTTTTGTATATAATTAAATAATAGTGGATACATATTAAAGTCATTTTATAAATATTGACGCTTTTTATAGAAAACCTAGTTTTAATGGTTGCCATATTGAACTGAATGGTAGACTGCTCTGTGGAGTGATGATCACTCGATTAAAAGCAAATACTACATACATTAATTCAGTAAAAGCGCAGCTAGCTATAACATATTAACAGTAAAGGAACTACAATACTATTTAAGTAAGCAATTGCGAAGGAAGGGCACTGTATTCTGTCGCTGACCCAAGAGGCGTTCGGTATAAAGAATTTAAGATTGCCAAACTTTATTATACTCAGTAGAATCAGCCAGATGGCAGGCAGACAGTTAAGAATAAAGTTATGATTTTAAACGAGTGTCCGTCAAAGATTCCCAGGAGTTAGTATGTGGAGATTTGTTGAATTTTTAGCGGACATTTTCTCAACCAGTTGTGCATGTTTTATCTAGTTTAACAGGTTGCTGAATCCAAATAATTTATTATTAAAAAGACCGTTTATATGTACATGCACTCATATACATACATATGTATAAATGAAGATTTATACTACATAAAATAAACATTATCAATTTACCAAATAGTTGTGAGAAGCTTTTCTCACCAAAATGCTTGATAAAACGTACGAGTTAGAAAAATACTTTTCGGTCATGCCCTCGCACATACCAATTTAAAATTTAATTAATATGTATGTATCAGTGGCGGATTAACAATCTGGTGGGCCCTGGTGCGAAATTTTTTTGGGGGCCCTTTTCCATATAAATATTTTGCGATTAGAATACAGTTTGATCGTTATAAATTTAAATTCGGTTTATTGCTTTCATTCTAATTCAAGGCCACATAGCAGACTATCTTTTGCCTATCGTTTTGAATTTCCTAGAGGAGAGTAAAATTGACATGCAAAACTGCAAAGGCAGTTCATTTGATAACGCTTACAGTTTGGCTGGAATTTATGGTGGCCTTCAGCGTTTGATTATTCAACGAAATTAATCGGCGATTTTCGTGCCTTGCACTGCTCACTCACTGAACTTAGTGGGTAAAAATATTGTTTCTAAAAACATTACCGCATCTAATTTTTTTGATATGCTCGAAAAATTGTATGGTTTTTTTTGTTTATTCATCTTTTCGTTGGAATCGACTCAAAGAACAATTGTCCGAGAAAGGCGAATTTATGTTAAAGAGAGCAACTGGCACAAGGTGGTCGGCTAAATTCCAATCAGTTCAAGCGTTGCACTCATGTTACTTTAAAGTGTTAACTGTTTTGAATTCTCTCATTTCTGAAAAAAGCCTCAGTGAAGATAACAAAGCATGGGCAAAAGGTTTGATAGACAAATTGTGCTAATTTAAAAATATTTTAATGCTTTTCTTGTGGAAAAGTGTTTTGGCTAAATTTAACTTTGTAAATTTAGCTTTACAAAAACCAAATCTGACTCTTTCGATGATCACAAAACTATATGCTTCAATAGTTACAGATCTTGAAAACAAGGGTTACAGCAAAATTTTCGATGAAGCCTTGACAATTTTCGACAATATTCCTTCTGATTTTCAAGCAGATTTTATTCAGTCTCGTTCAACAGCGCAAGCACTTGTTCCAGAAGATGAGAAAGAAAATTTAAAAAAATCGTTATTCGAACCTGTTATCCATGCTCTGTTATCAAATTTGAAAAAACGTGCTGATATTTATAATGATTTGGAAGACTTTTTCTCATTTTTAATAAATTTAAATTCAATGAGTGACGAAGACATTGCTGTATCATGTAAAGAAGTAGTCGAAAAGTATCCAAATGATCTCAATGAAGTTCAACTAACTGATGAATGTCAATTTGCCAAAAATTACTTTACTTTTGATAACTTAAATCATGAATCGATGTACAAAACAATGTTCGATGATCATCTTTGTGAAACTTTCCCGAATTTAGACATTTTATTACGCATTTATTTATGAATGTTTGTCACTAATGTTACAGATGAAAGATCATTTTCAAAATTGAAATTGATAAAAAATTGTTTGCGTAACACTATGGGAGATGATCGTTTGAACAGTCTATCAGTTCTTTCCATTGAAAATAACTTGTTGGATGAATTAAACTTTGATGAAATTATTGATAAGTTCGTAACACTCAAGTGCAGAAAAGTTGTGGTTTAATTTTGTTGGGCAAATAAATAAAAATCTATCATATTATCATATGAATATTTTTTTTCATTGGCCCCCTTGAGTCCGGGGCCCTGGGGCAATGGTCCCAAAATTTGTTCGATAATCCGCCACTGGTATGTATGTACATATGCATATGTACGACTCATTTACATATCTACCTCTGAAGGTACGTACGATTTTCTGTTTTTATTACATTTGAATGTGTAATGAATTTTATATTTTCGTGCAGAAGCGCCTTTTTCCCGATGATTCGGCATTTATATACATATGTACATATTCTATTCTTTTGTTTGGGAGGCGCTACACTTTAATTAGATGCAACAAGGTCTCTGGTATGGTCACTTTGTTCATTTAATCTTTCTTTCTGGTGATTATTCTAATCATTTTATTGGTGCTAGTAGTTACCTTGACTGAAGTGTCCGCCTTCATTTTTAGCGCTTCTTCGAAATATGCTCTTATCTACGTTGTTGTTGCTATAATGTTTGTTAGCGTATATTCTCTCATTAATTATTTAACAATTTGAATTGTCTTTAAATCGCTTTCGGTCCCCTTTTGATGTTTCGCTAGAATTGTTGTTGTGGCCCAAAATCATTTTCCACGCTTAAGAATTTGAATCCAAAACGTTTATAAAATGGACTGACAATAGCATACAATTATGTATGTACATATTATAAAGCTCGAATTTCAGTTGAATCGAACACTATGTACCCACTTGCAGGATTTAATAAGTTGGCCAAGTGTTCTGTAACTTTGCTTTGAAATAAAAACTAGGCCACCTTAATCGCGCTCAGGCAAGATCGATTCGCGCTCCCAGCAAGGGGTCAGATGCGTTTTATAGGGATCTAAAGTGAAACAGCTGCTGCTACATCCACGGCTCCAATAAGTTCTCTAGATTCTTTTTCTATATTGTATAATTTAATTAGACTGGACTCAAACAGACTGGAGCCGAAGAATTCACCTATCAGTGCAAACCCACTGCACACTTGTACAAAATTAAGTCAGAAGCCAGAGAGTGGTAATAGTTTCAGAGCGCAATAAAGTAAACAACATATGTACGCTTATCTTGCAAATACATCTGGCATTTCTTTTCAATTATTCGTGTTTCTATTTGTGTGACTAGCAATAATTATAGCTAAACTGTCCTCAATGCCTGGCACTTGCCTTAAGCAGTTAAGTTTAGGTTTCGCCAGGTCGAAAATTAATGTGACTTATCACTTGGAATGAATTCGGAATATTCAGGGTGCTCCAATTGTGATATTAGCGATTTTCAGATAAAACTACGAAGTAGCGATTCGCTGATAATTAGAACTCATACATTTTGGGTTCGGGTATTATTTCTCCTGTTGACGAGCAACTCAATCAGTATACTAGATAGGGTCGAAAAAAAAAGTTGTAAAAGTCCGCCCCTAAATTTGAAGCTTGTGTTGAGAGGGTTAAGGGAAAATTTTATTTTTTTTTTTGACCGCGCGAAATACCGCCGAAATCGTTTTTTTATTGTAACTTTGTTATTTTACATCCGATTTTTAAAATTGATACGTCATTATTTTCGTATTTCGAAGCTCTACATTTCCTTCTAATATCCTTTTGGTGGCCGCTGTGGTGCAGTGGGTAGAGTGCTCGCCTGCTATGCCAGAGGTCTCGGGTTCAAACCACGGTCCGAGCCAAACACCAACAAATTTTTCTAATTAGTAAAAATCCAATTATTGGATTTTTTAAGAGCAGCGATCACCTCTCGGCAGTGGGCGGCATACCCTCCGAGGGTATTTCTGCCATGAAAAAGCTTCTCACAAAAAATGCATTCGCCGTTCGGAGCCGGCATAAAACTGTAGGTCCACCCAATTAGTAGGAAAAACAAAAAGGAGCACACCTCGAATTGGGAGAGAAGGTCGGCCATAAAACTCGTCAGAGTTATAATAGCGCCATTGTATTATATTATCCTTTTGAACTCTGAAGTCGTTTTCACATAGTTGGGTCAGCTAACCTAGCTGCACGTCCATAAATTATCCTTTTTGTTTTGCCAAAGGAAAGTTCTTCAAAATTCATGACAATGTTGCCTTTAAACGGTTTTACTAAATTAATAAATAAAGAAGTTACGTCCCGACGAATATTTAATGTAGCTATTATTTAATTATTTATTTTTTTTTTAGCAATTCAGTGTATGTAGAGTTGTAAAAGCCCGCCCCCAAATTTGAAGCTTATATTGAGAGGATTAAGGGACAATTTTTTTTTTTATTTTCTGATCCCGCGAAATACCGCCGATATTGTTTTTTTATTGTAACTTTGTTATTTGACATCTGATTTCGAAAATTGATACGTCATTATTTTCATATTTTGAAGCTCTACATTTTCTTCTAATGTCCTTTTGAGCTCTGAAGTCGTTTTCACATAGCTGTGTCAGCTAACTTATTTGTATGTCCATGAATTATCCTTTTTGTTTTGCCAAAGGAAAGTGCTTCAAAATTCATGACAATATTGCCTATAAACGGTTTTACTAATTTAATGAACAAAGAAGTTACGTCACTTACAAATATTATTTAACCCATTTTTCGCAATTCAGTATATGCGTAGTTTGTGTTTTATTTACTTTCTTAAAGACAAAAAATTTACTCATCATTCTTACATATATTTTGAGAAAAAATATCACTTCACTTTTTTTACTTTAAAAGTAACATGGTTTGCGTTGAAAGGCTTGTAAAACAGTTACAAGTGTCAGAGAAGGAGAACGAGATATAAGTGAGTATGTGCTAAAAATGGGTTTTCATGAACGCGATATTGACTTGACAAAGTTACCTACGAAACGTGGTGTTATTGAGTATTTTTTGTTTTTAAAAAGTTACGGTTCCTTAAATGTCCCAAAAAATCGAAGTCTGAACGAATATATTGCACCAGTTATGCGAAAAATTTCACATTTATGGCAGCAGGCACACATTCCGATTGGTACGAAATCAACCCTCCGTAGGACCCTTAATGGCGTCATTCAGAATTACTACAGTTTAATAAAACATCCATATGAATATAGTGATGAAAAATGGAATAAAATATTGTTAATCTCATTGTGTAAGTGCTCTATAGATTCTAACCGGCAATGCAGTTGCCCTAATGCAAATAGAATTCCTTCCGGGGTAAAGAACTTTTTTAATGATCAATGCGGGCCAAGACTATTGACATTTGGTAGTAATATGAATCGAGCAGAAATTGAAGTTTTGTCCGAAAATGATAGTGAAATCGAGTCCAAAACCGCTGCAACTATGACAAGCTATGTGCCCGCTTCAAGTGAAGACGATGAAGCGAGTGAAGTAATTATACAAAATTTGAAAGCATCTGACGTGTTACTAAAAAATTATTCCATGGCCTTGGATAGGACGGATACTTCATATCGCTTTGGATCATTACTTGCAACAACACTAATAAAAGATTTGCGTGTTGCGATTACTAATAAAGTAAAGCAAGACTTTTCAGAAAAAATTGCCAAACAAATAATAGGTTATTTCGATAATCTTAACATAGACAAAAACAAAATTTCAAGAGAACGTTGTAAGTTTAGAGCTCAAGCCGAAGCAGCAACAAAAACTGATAATCTACTCAAATGTATTTCATACGATGGTAAACAGGACACAACTTTAAAAAGAAAGATTGTTCAGGGTCCAGCAAGAACAATGCTTCTTAGGGAAGAGCATATAACAATTGTGAAAGAGCCTGAATCCAAATTCATCGGCTATGTATCTCCAAAAGAAGGCACTGGAGAAGCAATTCAGAAGGCAATTGTAAGTTTCTTGAATACCCAAAGCTATTGCCTAAACCAACTGGTTGCTATAAGCTGTATTTTCTACTACTATTCAAAAGCAACCATTTCATGACTCATTGTTTGTTAAAATCGGATGTCAAATAACAATTTTTAAGTACCTACATACATGCTTAAAATACTAACTGCGCATATACTGAATTGCGAAAAATGGGTTAAATAATATTTGTAAGTGACGTAACTTCTTTGTTCATTAAATTAGTAAAACCGTTTATAGGCAATATTGTCATGAATTTTGAAGCACTTTCCTTTGGCAAAACAAAAAGGATAATTCATGGACATACAAATAAGTTAGCTGACACAGCTATGTGAAAACGACTTCAGAGCTTAAAAGGACATTAGGAGGAAATGTAGAGCTTCAAAATATGAAAATAATGACGTATCAATTTTCGAAATCAGATGTCAAATAACAAAGTTACAATAAAAAAACGATTTCGGCGGTATTTCGCGTGGTCAAAAAAAAAAAATTTTCCCTTAACCCTCTCAACACAAGCTTCAAATTTAGGGGCGGACTTTTACAACTTTTTTTTTTCGTATGGGGACCAACCCTATCTACAGTATACACACATCTCAATTTATTAATTGCAATATAACACCGATAGGGGCACCCTATATTGAAATTAGCTCTCGAATTAACTCTAAAATTTGGAGTCTAAATACACACTAGTGCATTTGTATGCAAGTATGTACTCAACCAATAAGCGCCTAGTCACAGTAGCCTTATCTATGGAAATAATTGTATTTTTATCTTAAACTCATGTATTTTTAACGCTCCAGCCATGTCTATCCAACCCTTGCTCTCTACATAACGTGAGTTTGAATATAAGCCCTTTTGAAACATATTGTCGTTGGTCTTTTAATTTTCTCAAACATTTTTTTCCTTATCTTGTTCATGCGGAAATTCAAATTATGTAAAATATAGGGAAATAAAATCAACAACAACATCAAAACGAAACGGCTTTTACCCACAAAAAATAGAAAAATATGCGCACGCATGCGCGTTAATGAATTCACTTGTAAAATATGGACGCAATGGCAGCGAAGGCATATCTGCGACAGGGAATAAGAGGCGGTATCAGCACATGTAAATGTACGTAGATACATATCGTTGGCTTCGTGAGCAAATGTGCTAAGTCCATTTCTGGTAACTTTTCAGGAGAGGCAAAAAACCTCCTAACTATTTTTGTTGTTACTATTTTAAAAATCTGAAAATGCAGATTTCTTCCTCAGATGATCGTGCTAAAATACCAGTTATCGGCACATTTTGATATAAAGCTTGTCCAAAGTTATGAGCTTCTTTAGGACTTAGCACATTTGCTTTCTATGATTTTGTTTTTTTTTAGGTGGACTTAGCACATTTTCTGACAAATTATTATACTCAACTGTACGTAGTAAAATTGAAATATTTTGATGAAATTTGGTACAGAGGCTCCTAACTAGACAGGGAAGGTTGGTATTGAAAATAGGCGAAATTGGATGATAACCACGCCCACTTTCCCCATATAGTATATATCGAAAAACAAGCAAAAAGTGATAATGGATGAAATTCCATCCATGCAATGAGCTTACGCCGTTATAAAGAAATAAATTGAAATTTTCGAAAATGGGCGGTGCCACACCCACTTATGAAAGGATAAATTCTAAAAGTTTTATAAGTCATCAATAACTCAGAAACGGTAGTAGCTGAAATTTGGAAAGCGTGATTTACTTGCTAAGACAAACGTTTGGACGAAAAATTGTCCAAATCGGTGGACGACCACGCCCACTTTTATATATGGCAACTATAAAGTGGCCTAATAAAAACATTTTAAGCCACGTCTTTGTCAAATGTGAAGATAATTCATTGAAAGTTTGCGGCATGAATCCAACTTTGTACAAAAACAGAAACCATAAATATTTTTGAATGGGCGTGGAATCGTGAATCTAAGAGATTTCGGAGCCCATAACTCGACAAATAATTAAGATATTACGGCGGAACTTGGTGTAGGTACATATGTAATTTTATTACTTATAGTAAAATTTTAGAAACATGGGTTTGTAACCACGCCTACTTAAAAAAAAAATTGTAAAACTCCCTTTGGAAGCTTGTGACGTGTAACGTGGCATCTTATAAAGGGATGAAATTTTGCACTAACAAGAATGCTTATTAAAGCAATGTAGTAATAATTCTATATCAATCTACGAAACAAATTTAAAAAAAACTAATAATTTCTATATAAATGACTAAGAGCTTTTTGGCCGGTTTGTAAGAAAAGCAAACAAAAAGTTCCTTTTATCCTCCTACGCGTTTCGGCGTTATCATCGCCTTCCTCAGGGAGTCTTTTAGGTGTGGTGGAATTACCCCATAACCTTTGTACTCTAGCAAATATTTCAATCGTTGTTGTTGTTTCGCCAATATACTAATAGGAACAGTGAGACCTATCCGCATGAAATATATAGAAAGAAAGACGAACATAATATGTATATTAGGGCGGAGAGTGAAAAAGTCAAAAATTCCATAGCCACAAAACGTTAAGGGCATCTTGTAAATTTTCAGCAATATATATTATTAAGGTCAGTATACATAAGTTTAAACACTACAAAGTTGTAGGTCATGATATCGAAATATTTTAATATTTGACAAAGAGATTTCGACTTAAAATCGCGGAATAGGAATTGGTTTAAACTCACAGTTTCTTTGGAAAACTTGAATAGAATAGTCCATAGGGCATTATCCGCGTATGCGATTTTATAGAAGAAACCCTGCAAGATCTGTGCAGGTCATTTGACCGGTCATATGACCGGCAGGTATGACCAAAAGTTTTGGGATATTTCCTATTACATTCTTAAGGCCATCGGTAACTTTTGTGATCATTTCATTCATCACGTTCCCGTATGTGTATTTTCAAATTCCATTCTATCCTTATCTTTTGTACTTGGCTAGAAACACATACGAGTGCAAATGTGTTGGTAATATTATATTTTTGTAATTGTGTTAGTACTTTCGGTCACACAATTCTAGCAGGAAAAATTGATCTGCTCTAATGTTTAACAATGCTAACAATGGCGTTACATTAATAACAGCAGCAGCGACAATAACCAAAAATAACTAACTAGACAATGACTATTAAAGACCGAAATAATCCCATACATTCATTTACCTTTCAACTAGGCCACACACCCTTCGCTTATATTTATGTATTTATGCAATAATTCATTGCAACAGTCACATTGCTTTACAATTGTTCAAATTTTCCTTTATTCAAAACACCATTTTTCAACATTTTCCCATTTTCTGACAGCTCTCATGATTTTTATAGTAAACATTCGTAAATGTTTATTTAATTTATTGGCGCTTACAAAATTTGTGAAATATAAAACTATAACATAAAACACTCCTGCACTACACGCATTCGCCTCTACAGTGCGACACGAAAAGGTATTCAAAATTAATTAATTCTAATTATTTTTCAATTCTAACCCCGTGTGTAAATGTCAACATACGAAGACAGAAGAAACGAAAAATGCAATGATAAATATCTCTAAGATTAGACACAACGTAAATTTGTCAATTTGTCTTGCAAATGATTTATCTGCTTCGAATTTTCGAATTGTCCACAAGCGCCCACACAACAACACATCCTTCCCTTGAAAGATGTCCTGAATTCTAATTTACTCTGCAAATTGTCTAAAAGAAATCCACATTGGCATGTAAATTACGTATTACGTATCTACGTGTAGTCAGAATGTGTGTATGTATGTATGCCTGCGTGAGTGGAGAACAACAGCGAATTACATAAAATTAGCAGCTAATTAAGATTTAGTACAACGGAAACAATGAAGCTAATTTACATATAAATATGTACATACGTTCATATGAATATTTTCGGAAGAATAGAAGATTTTGTTTGAATGATAACGACGATTGGACTTACATACATATGTATTTTATTTTAAAATTTATAGCTTTGTTTTTCGTTCCCATCCGGCCAGTAAGTTCCGCAGGATTCTCCATACTATCGAGAAATTCGGAACAAAACAATTGCAATTCGTTTGGCGGAAGTCAGGCTTCACGATCTACATGCACAGAAGAAACCATTTTGTAAAAACATCGTAACGTCAATGCCGAAATTAGTTTGGGCGAGAACATAATAAAATTGGCCAGGATGATAGAAAGTATCTACCTACGTGCGGTGGTCGAAACGTGGAGGAGTCGACCCCAAGTTCGACTCTCTAATAATCCCTGCTAACAATTTTACTAGACAATTTCTGATTCAGATCTGAGTACAAAGTTGACTACATGGTAGAAAAATAGAAGGTAAAATCACTTATTGACGTAGGCAGCCATCTTAGCCATTTGACTTTTATTGAATTTATGACATTTCATTGAAATCATGCTACCAGAGTAATCAGCAGCAAATGTTTTTTTGGGCCGAAATCTGAAGTTTGTGAAAATAAATTAATTTATTTTCAAAAAAGCAATTGTGATTTGTGCAAAACAAATAAATAAATAAATTTACTTTCATACGCGTAATTTGTGAAAAAAGATTTGAAAAATGAGCTGCCTCTTCAGGGGATGCGAAAATATCGTGCACTTTTGCAAAGGCTCAGCGGTGAAGTTTTTTAGGTTTCCAGCAATTCCGTTTATAAGGAATCAATGGCTTCAAGCGTGCCAAATAGAGGAAGTTGACCTTCCAAAGAACCCGTTGACGTGCTCAGTGCATTTCGGTGCTAGCGATATTAGTAGCACAAACAACAAAACGTTATTATCGAAATGTGCAGTGCCAAGTTATAATGCGAAAACAAAGTATGGACGCAATAATTAAAATGTGTATAAATCTTAATAAAATATGTATTTTGTGCAATTAGTGGAAAGCTTTGTGAACAAAAATCTCGAGGCTGCTGTAGATACGTAAGTGCTTTATAAACAAACATTTAATTGGAAATATCTCGAAGACATCCTGATGAAAAAAAAAGATTACAAAAACCAAAAAATTAAAAAAATTACAACTTGTTTCCTTTAATCTGAATTCTGCATTTCAGTTCCACCAAATTTTTGCTTGTATTGTACTCCTTCTCTTCCCTTTCTCTAAGATAGAAGTGAAAAAGAACGAGCAAAATGTAAACAAAAAATTTGTTCGGACATAACAATGACTCCAGCCTTACTTCTTTGTTAAATGCTCTGTTTGTTGTATTGCGTAAGGCTTTGTATTAAATATTCGAGCCAAATACTTCCGACTTTTCACATCCCTTATAATAATATATGACTTTCTTTGATAATTTCTGAGCTTTTTTCAACTAAAACTAAAATTACCAAAATTTTCTTAAAAAATCTACATTTTTATATTTGTCCAATATGGCAGCCTCACTCATAATGTTTACTTCAGAAAAATTCAATAGCCGTCAAAAAGTTTAAAGTGAAATTACCTTCTGAATTTTTATACCATGGTTGACTATGTAGACATATCAAATGGATTTTTTACACATTTCTAACCCGGTAATTTTACTTTTTTCCAGGGACCGGGAGTTTTATTCCTTTTATAATAAAACACCAAAAAAAAATTATATTTGGAGGAATATTTTATTTGGACAAAAATAATCAATCAACTTGGAGTTTTATTTTTTAAAGACAGCGATAAAATAATAATTTGGTGTTCTATTTTTTAGCACCAGCGATAAAATAAATACTTGGTGTTTTATTTTTTAGCTCAATCGATAAAACAAAAACCTGGAGTTTTATTTTTTAACTCCAAAATAAAACTCCAGGGCCAATAACTAGCGAACCACTTAACCAAATTGCATAAATTTGGTATCAGATGAAAGGTAATTCAGTAAGCTTTTTAATGGTGCCACCCATGCCAAGGTTGCCACTCGAACCAAGGTTGCCACCTATTTTTTTAATTTTTTCCAATTTAGTATAAGTGCCACCAAAAGCCTACTGAATTACCTTCCATCTGATACCAAATTTATGCAATTCGGTTAAGTGGTTCGCTAGTTATTGGCCCTGGAGTTTTATTTTGGAATTAAAAAATAAAACTCCAGGTTTTAGTTTTATCGATGGAGCTAAAAAATAAAACACCAAGTATTTATTTTATTGCTGGTGCTAAAAAATAAAACACCAAAATTTGTATTTTATCGCTGCCGTTAAAAAATAAAACGCCATATTTTTATTTTATAGCTGGTGTTTTTAAAAAAAAATCAGTAAAATTAATATAGCCCAGGTTATTGATCCTGGGTGTCCTGGGATGAAAGTAAAGTTAATAATTTTTCCCAAGGACACAATCTAGCCCTGGAGTTTTATAGCATCGAAAAAATAATAATTTTTATTTTCCGTCCCCGCTTTTTTCCCATCCGAAAAATACATATGTACATATGTATTCAGAGCTGGGCGATAAGGATTACATGTGTAATCGATTACACATAGGATTACGATTACAGTAATATTTCTAAGATTACGATTACTGTAATCATAATCATCTTGTAATCGTAATCCTTATCGCCCAGCTCTGATATGTATATATCTGAACGATTTCGTGCAAACGTGCCAAAATATATATACATATATACATATATTTTTTAATTGTTTGTTCAGAAATCTGTCTTATTCGTCGGTAAAAAACAGAGCCTTTCCCAAGACATGTCTGCAAAAATTCCTGTCATCGTCTCCATACATTTCTCTTGCAGAAGTCGCACAGAAATCTTATTGATTTCGGAGTTTTTTGCCGAAAATCTCACAGATATTTAACCGATTTCGGGTAAAATTGTTAGCTGGGTAAAAAAGATTGAGGAGACGCTATAATGATGTGGACTGCTTTTTGTGGAAAGATTTCATGGTATTTAAAACAATATGAATTACTCCAAAATGTTATGCTGCCCTATACGGATCCCAAGCACAGTTCCACACAAATATTGCGCAATTTTTTCGGGTGCCGACTTAAATCCAACACAACGTCTCTGTTAATTTAAGCAATGGTTTGCTCCGTTCTTAACTATTTTTCTCAAGGAAAACTTACTTTGTGTAATATTTGATCTTTAAAACAAAAAATGTAGGCCTTATACAAAAAGTTTCACATACATAGGTACAAATGTGCAGAATATAAAAAGTTTGTTAAATAAAATTTAATATTTAAAATTATTAAGCGATAAAGTAAAAAATTGCATATTGTGGTTCACTAAATTTCAAAGATTTTAGGTATTTTATTTTTTTTCTAAGTGATAGTATTACAAATATGTATTTAACTCTATGGTTTGGTGCTTACAAAAAAATGTCTCTTTATTTTAGGTACTTTTTTAACTTTGTTTTTATTATATTCGGTGATAGACTTAAGTTCAGTAAGGAGGTATTTTGGATAAAAAATCAAATAAAATAACAATTGGCTATTTTTTTTGTTTAAGTTACAAACTTACGTACATATATAGAATTAAAACAACAACTAATTTAATTCTAATATACATATGCGTATTCCGCAAAAAATAAATATAAATATGTACATATAAAATTCTCTACAGATGTGGAACTCTTGCCACAGCACTGCAGAGACGAGAGTGAGAACAAGATGAGTCTTAATGAGTTGGGCGTTAAATATGTAAATAATTATTCAAATGTGTGCGGTGGTATAAATTAACACCTGACAGTTTACATTTCGAATTAAATAAATTCCACGCACACACAACCGGACGATGGACAAAGGGCAAAAAACAACTGTCCAGTGGTCCAAATAACTTTAGCCACATTACACACATACATATGGACATAAAAGTACGGTTCGGCCAACCAACCAACCTGACCTGATCGTTAATGAGTCGCTCTTATTGCCATTCACTGTCGCTTGTCGATTTGTTTGTTACTTTTGCCCAGCAGGGTTTTTCCATATTTTGGTAATGGCTTGAAATTGTATTCAATGAAATAACGCATTACAAATAGCTAAGAAACACTCCTTCGCTTACTTTGCTCATTACTTGTAATGCGACAGTTTTAAAATTATTATTTTTTCGCTTACTGGTAATGCAAAAAATAATCGAAAAGGTTTGGAGTACTACCGTTATTTTTTTGCAAACGCTTTGCTTTGATTTTAATTTTTCTACGAGTAAATAGCAGTTTTGCAAAGCAATTTACCCTCATTCTCGTTTATTTTGCCACTTTTCATTATAAAAATGTCGTGGGTAGTCGCGTTATTCCATCGTTGAAAATTTTTTAAATAAGCCAATAGCAGTGCAAATACATAGTGTAATAATTATTATTCAAATAGTGTTTTTTTTAAATACCTTTTGCAAAGAATGTTTTGATTTTTTATTCATTCTGTTTGCTATTTGTTTTGGGCATAAATTGCTAACTCATAGCTTTAAAATTATTTTTTTCGCTTACCGGTATTGCATAAAATAAGCGAAAAGATTTGGAACACTGCCGATACATTTTGTAAAGCCTACATTGATTTAAATTTTTGTAACTAGCAATTTTGTAAAGAAATTTACTCTCGTTCTCGTTTATTTTGCCAGTTTTCATTATAATGCATTATAGATTACTATACTGGATTGTGTGATATATGCAATTACTTATACCAGTGAAAGAACTTATTACTTGTAACAGCTTATTTTTTTCAATATTAGTAGCGATTATATAATGCATTATTGTCTACAATATTGTAAGACAATACCGCCAATGACATGCCTATGTTAAAGTAATGCAATCCGTATTCGAAAGTGTAAGCGATGAATCAAGATTTCTCGATGATTTTACCCATTACATGTAAGAGAAAGCCCTGCTGGGTGTTTGTTAACCCTTTTACTATCTACATACATATGTACATACATACATAGGTACATGCATACCTTCACCTTCTGGCTTTTCGAGGCATTCGAAGGAGTGCGTTGTGCACAAAATTAAATCGTCAAAAGATCAAAGTCTTTGCTGCCCGGGGAATGTGTTGAAAAACCCTTGGAGATGCGGTCAAGCAAGCGGCGAACGCAAAAAAAAAACAGATACCACAAGAGCGGACAACTGACTTAAACGATATACGGCTTAGCAGAACAGCAACAGCAACAACAATAAAAACCAACTAAAACGAAAAGCAAAACAGGGTTAACCCTTTCAACAATTTTTATTACACAATTTTGTATTTCTCATTCACTATTTTATTGCTGCCATTGTAAGGACAGTTGTTGTTACTTTTCTTATAATTTTATGGCAAATGAACGCGTAGGTCGCATTAACTAAATTCAAATTCAAACTTTAGCCGCCTCAGAACCCATGATCTGCGCACTGCAACTGAAAACGAAAATGGGATGGAGAACGGAAAGAGAGCGAAAATGGGATTGTGAATGACACTGTTCAACTAATTTATGAACTATTTCAATTGTTGCGCGTTGATTGGCGGAATGAGGAGTGGTGAAACGCAGGAAGGCTGAACCAACCAACAGCCAAGCAACTGCAACTGCTGTGCTAAGGATGACAGCACTGAACTAGGAGTTCCAAAAAACATTGCTCATTCATTTGCATTTGAATGGCAGCCATCCAGTTTTTTTCAGGGACTTTTGGTCACAAGACAGGAAAAAAGTTCGTTTGCATCTTTTCTCTAGGCGCAACACAACTGAAGGTAGTCACAGTGGCCAGCACACCTGCGTCGTTTAACTATTTAATTATACAATTTTTCCACTTATGCGTTTTTCCAACAAAAACGGGTCGGCCGGGGTAAGTGCTCAGTTGTTGACAGTACATAAAGGGGACGTAACAAGAGCTTAGGCATTAGATAAATGTTTAGGGGAACAAATACATACCTAATACCCAAAAGAATTTTTTATGAGCATAATGAATGAGTTGAAAAGTAACTGTCCAATTTATTTGGATTAATTTTTGGTCAACAAGCAACGAACAATAAGAAGGTGTAAATATTTCTGATAATAAATTTAAAAAAATCTACTTGATAGCAGAAGACAAATGATGCACGGCACATATGTATGTATGTACATATGAAGGTTTGCGGAGAAATATGTATTTTCTAGCCAAAATTCGAAAAATCACTCATATAAATTAGATGAAAATATAAACACACACTTGGTAAGAATAACAATTAAATTTTTTAAGAAAGTGGCAACCTTATTTTTTTGTGTGCTAAAAATGATCCTTTGGAGCTCTCCAAGACCAAATTAATGACATATCAATTTTGAAAATCGAATGTTAAATAAGAAAGTTACAATAAAACAAGTAAGAGCGCGGCTGTCTTCGGCCCACCGAAGACTTCATACCTTTCATTAATGGGGAAATGAAAAGTTACCTATGTATGTACATAGCCTTATTTGGTTTAATTTCAATTCTTTGGGCTATTTATGGAAAGATTTATTAGAAAAATGGTTTCTTAGCTATTTAAATTGAGAAGTTATACCCTAAAATGTCTATATCTGAACAATCGGTTGTATGGGAGCTATATGTTATAGTGGTCCGATCTTGACAATTTTCGGTAACCCTATTTTGGGTCAATATGGGTAACAAAACTTCAAAGTTTCGTGTCCTTATCAGTTTAAATGCAGAAGTTATTCTCCAAAATGTCCATGTCTGAACAATCGGTTGTATGGGAGCTATATTTTATAGTTTTCCGATCTTGACAATTTTCGGTAACCTTCTTTGGGTCAATATGGGCAACAAAACTTCAAAGTTTCGTGTCCTTAGCTGTTTAAGTGCAGAAGTTATACTCCAAAATGTTCTTATCTGAACAATCGGTTGTATGAGAGCTATATTTTATAGTGGTCCGATCTTGACAATTTTCGATAACCTTATTTTGGGTCAATATGGGTAACAAAACTTCAAAGTTTCGTGTCCTTATCAGTTTAAATGCAGAAGTTATTCTCCAAAATGTTCATATCTGAACAATCGGTTGTATGGGAGCTATATGTTATAGTGGTTCGATCTTGACAATTTTCGGTAACCTTGTTTGGGCCAATATGGGTACAAAGACTTCAAAGTTTGTTTGCGTTTACACAGACGGACTGACAGACGGACATTGCTTAATGGACTCAGCTCATGATTCTGATCATATCGGTATATACTTTAGTGGGTCCCCCACGCCTCCTTCTGGTACTTACGACAAAATTTTTTTGGCTCAAACTTATAATACCATTTCATCCTCATGAAAGGTCTAAAAAACAATTTCGGCGGTATATCGAAGGATCAAAAAAAAAAAAAAAATTTCGTCTCGAAACCCTCTCAACATAAGCCTCAAATTTAGGGGCTGGTTTTCACAACTCTTCGTTTCGAACCTGCTTAATGTACATATGTGGGTATGAATTTTATAGGCACTATTTCGCTTGGTTGTACATACAACTGACAAATGTTAATTTGCAATAATTGCACTTTTTTCATGAAGTTTTAAACTTAAAATGATGGCTGACATTAATTTTGCTTGGTTTTTTCCTACAAATCTCGCAGACTTCGGGGGCATTCGCCAAGGGATAAGACTTCGCGGAAGGCTTTTCTTTCCACAATACATCGTTTTCCATAGCAGAATTAAACTCGGATTGTATAATATCGACCTATAGGGTGAAGTTGAGGAAAAATGCTACAAAACTTGTCTTCATAGATTTTGGGACACCCTAATGTATGTACATAGATTTGTACACACATAATAATATATAATACAATGGCGCTATTATAACTCTGACGAGTTTAATGGCCGTGCTTCTCTCCCAATTCGAGGTGTGCTCCTTCTGTTTTTACTACTAATTGGGTGGACCTACAGTTTTATGCCGGCTCCGAACGGCGAATGCATTTTTTGTGAGAAGCTTTTTCATGGCAGAAATATACTCGGAGGGTTGCCGACCACTGCCGAGCGGTGACCGCTGCTCTTAAAAAACCCAATAATTGGATTTTTACTAATTAGAAAAATTGTTTTGGTGTTTTGCTTGGACTCCGGTTTGAACCCCAGACCTCTGGCATAGCAGGCGAGCACTCTACCCACTGCACCACAGCGGCCACATTATAATACACACATAACCCTGCAAAAAATGCGATTAATCCGGGACGTGTCCGGGATCAATCGCAAGGCAGCATGCGACTAATACAATTTTACATCCCTTTATATGGAGTGAATTGATCGCAATTGGTCGAGCATGTCCTATGAAGAGACTAATTGTTCAACTTGTATACCCGAACGTGTACCAATGTAGATCAATCGCTTTCAGCACGAACGGGTACAAATGTAGATTTTTTCCAAGTTGTTAGCCAAGGCAATTTATACCCGTTCGGGATGAAAGCGATTAATCTATATTTATACCCGTTCGGGATGAAAGCGATTAATCTACATTTATACCCGTTTGGGAACAATTGGTCTACAATTAGTCTAAATTTATACCCGTACGGGAACAATCGGGGACTAATTTTGGACCGATTGTTCTCGAAAGCGATCAATCTGGGACAAATCTCTTATCGCACTTTTTTTTGCAGGGAAGGTATAACTTACATACATGCCCAGCAAAATACGTGTTTATGCCAAATGTGTCTTTAACATATAAATGCATGCACGAAAATCAAAAATGTGGTCATAGAGAATGTAGGTCGCTCGCAAGCGGGGATATCATATGGCTGTCTTTCAGTTCTTCCTGCGCGTACCTTACCACTGCACTTACCACAATTAGCGAGTATTTCAAGTACTTCTACGTTTGTCCACAACTTGAATGTCCTAAGTATCCGAAGGAAAATAAAGCCTTGTTCATCAAAATATAAATCGATATGATCGCAATCATGAACTGAGGCGATTAACCATGTCCATTTGTCTGTATGTTTGATCATTTTTCAAAATTATCAGATTAGATGAGTATAACAACCCCATTGATTTAAATAAAGTAACATGTGACTTACGCACAACTTACAACTCTACTTCCCAAACTCAGGCCCTGCCTATTATTTTAGTGGTTATGTTCGGTGTGCAAATGCTTAATGGTACACATGTGGGTACTATATTTGCATGAAATTATATTATGTTCAGCAAAGTTGCCAGCACATTATTTTGTCAGTGACAATCACTGTCAATCTTAATTCAATTAAGGCAGAGCAATAACGCCTACGTATGTAAATATGTAGGTAAGATGTGACAAACCCCACCCAACGTGTAATGCGCCCACACAAACACCAAAAACCACAGCCATATTCACAATAAACACATTCACACAAACCTTTTTGTTACCTTCGTTTTTGTTTTTTTTTGATTTTGCAACAAATGCTGCGCAACAATATTGCAACTTTATTTGATAAAAATGTTTACATTTACACAATAAACGAGTACATACCACGATATAAATATATTCGTTGCTCTGCTACCGGCGTTGGTGGCACGTTTGTTTGTTGCACATTTTTGTAGCTACTCACTCACTTTTTACTATGCATTCGTGACTGTGCTTTGGAATGCAAATGTTGCTTTACTCTTTTTCTCTTTAAACAAATTTGACAATATTGTCTATCTATGAGTAGAATTTTGCCTTTTCCTTTGCTTTTTATATCTACCTTTCATGAACGTCAAATGGTATTATAACTAGAGCTCGGAAAAATAGGTGAAATCAAGCGCCTAAAAAATGCTACATTTTGTAAATTTTGGTTGTGTTCAGTGGCGGGATTACAATTTAAATATAAAGGGGTAGCATATTGGTATGGTGAAGATTTTATTAGAAAAGTTCTTAATCATGTTACACAAATTTGCAGTTTGAATAAACATACAGTGGTGTGTGATGAAATAAAGCCAAAGAGGGATTTACAGCACTATTCTGTGAAATTGACAAATTATCAATAAGTTGACAAATAGTCAAGATTTTTATCAAATTGACAATTTTTCCTATTCTGTGCGTAACTTGACAAATCTAAAAAGCTCTTACAAATGTGATTTTCCCAACACGTGGTGAAATAAATATTGTGAACAGAAATCAGCTGTTTATACAATTAAATCGCAAAATAGAAACTGAAAAAATGTAAGTATTTTATATCTACATATGTATGTATGTATATACATATGTATATAAGGATGAAAGTTTGTTTGTGTGTTTTGCATTAAAATGTAAAATTATGACTACATTTAATTTTGGTATCTCAACCCCTTCCCGAGATCTAGGCCAATATAAGGACCCAGATGGCTCCAAAATATTTTTCAGCAATATTGGTATCAAATTAAAGGTATAAATCAGAGCTATAGAGTTCATTCCATTCCAATTTTCCAGTCGGTTCTCCAGATAGAGACCAAAACGTGGTCCCGGATGTGCCCCAAATATTTTTGCGCAATATTGGCATCAAATTAAGGGTGCGTCTCAGGGTTACCATATATGTTTAGCGCTATACGGATATCTCAATCGGTTCCCGATATTAACCGGAATAGCTCGAGATATTTTTGAGCAATGTAGTAGTAATCAGGGTTCCAATATACAACTAACTTTTTTTTCGATACCTAAATCGATTTATGTATATGATATAGACCGATATGTGGACCAGGATGGTCATGGAAAGTTGTTGATAAGGAACGGGAGATGGAAAGAGAGAGAGAGTAGTATAGGGAGAGGTAGAGACAGAGGGAACGGGAAATACAGAGTAGTAGGGAGACCGATAGGAAAAGGAGAGTGTTTGCCCACACATTTTTGATAGGACCCGTTTGCCATAAAATTCAACACCGCAAAAATCCGGACAGTTGATGACAAAGACGTCTGTTGATCGTCATATGGTTGTAAATCGTTAATAAGGCGCTGGCACAATTGACGGGTTAAACGAAAATTTTGCACGAACAAATTTTCACTCAAAGAAAATGGAGCGCGCTATCCTCATTTTCTTCTTCATCCACCAATAACAGAAAAATTAAAAAACCTTGCGATTCCATCATTTAAGAAAATATAAAAAAATAACTTTGAATTCAAAACAAACGAATTTTATTTGTCAAGACCAATCGACGTATTGACAATTTGGCAAGAAAAGAGCTTTTTTATTTTGACACAGAATAGCAAATACTTGATAAATAGTCAAAATTGACAAATAAGCAATATGGTGAATTTGTCAAGTACACAGAATAGAGCTGTTGGTGTCTTTGACATTTTTACTGAGTAATATGAAGAACACATTTTGTATTTTATATTTTTGTACATCGTCAAGCTTTTTGAAAGCAAAATAAAACTAACTGTAATGAAAATAAAATTTGGGAAAAGTAAGTAAATTATGGCATAGTTAATGTTCCAATAACTCATAAACAAAAATGCAGAACGGTTTTTACCACGACAGAAATTTGCATTTTTACAGATATGGAATTATGCCGAGTATCCAATTGGAAAATTGTAAACCCTGAAATGGTCATAAGAAAAAATAGGAAAGTTCAAATCAAGTTTTTTTACCTAAAATATGCTAATGTTTAAAGTCAGACCACTACAAATTAAAAAGCTGTATTATATATTCCATTTGCTAATATGCACTTGCCTCATTTTCATTCAAAATATATTTGGTTTGAAACTGTAATTGCTTTTCCTTCACGTGCGAAGATTTTGTCTCAAATTTCAGCGAGTCACTACAAATTTTTAATTTTTTTCTTTATTCTTTATAATTATATATTTATTTAACATACCTTATTTATTATTATTCTTTATTATTATATTTATTTATTGTAGCTTTCTTTGCAATTTTTCACGTGCAACCCATAAAAAACCTTAATAATTTATTTTTCTGGCATCCTAGTAAACAAAAAATCCAATTGCATTCACGGGGGCTTAGACCTGAATGAACCCCACCCACCCTTAAACTTGCCACTGGATGTGCTCACAAACATTACGTAGCATAATTTTAGGCGTTTGATTTTCACCTATTATCCGAGCTCTAATTATAACTAACATTTCTGGAAAATGCTAGATGTCGCTAAAATTAATTCTTTTCATATCTTCGGTATTTATGGTCCGATCCCTAAGTTTGATACACCAATCTCTTCGGCTTGAGAGGAGAGGTCCGACTTTATAATTGTATTAACCCTATGTGCGCCATTGGGGTCCACCCAGTATTTAGTTTATACCACCTTAATGAAAATTTTTTCATCGGCACGTTAAACGTCTTTAAAAATATTAATCTTTACCAAAAAAATATTTCTATGGCTTCAGTAGAATTAGAAATTAAACGCATTTAGTCTTCAGAGAAATATGTTTCCCGCTTCCTGTGGTCTTTAAGGTTCATTTTACAAAGATTTTTTATGAGGAGACCTCAACCAAAATTTTACTAAGTACTGGGTGGAAGTGGCCCCAATGGCGCACATGGGGTTAATACAATAATAAAGTATGAACCCCCTGTCAAGCCAAAGAGATTGGTGTATCAAACAAATGGTTCGAACCATAAATACCGAAGATATGAAAAAAATAAATTTTAGCGCCATCTAGCGGCGTCAAAAAAGAAATTTTTTACAGAAATATTTTCGAAAAAGAATTCATATGTGGCGCGTACGACGAACTTTTTTTTGCGATACGCTCAAATGTACATATCGTCGTACCATACGAAAACTAGCATTCGATTTTTTGTGGCTGGCGAAAAGTAACAAATTCGACTTTTGGCCGATGAAAACTATCAATTTCGTTTAAACAACAACAATTTTAATGTAAAAACAGTATATAATTACTGTTACTTTTCGTCGGCCAAAAGTCAAATGTGCTACTTTTCGTACAGAATTTTTTTATTGCTAAGTAGCTTTCGTCAGAAATTTTAAATGTTCTAGTTATCGTATGGTACGAAGATATGTAATATATAGTTCCCATACAACCAACTGATTGCTCAGATATAGACATTTTGGCATATACATATGAATGTATAGCAGTAGAAATACCAATGAATCAAGCGTCTCTTCAAGCAAAAAAGATAAAAAAAAACGTCATGGTCATCATAGTAAATATTCAATATCCTGAGTTTGGATATGAATATCCCAAAGGAGTGCATTAAGTATACGCGCGCACTTATAATCGATTGTATGGCAGCTATATGTTATAGTGATCCGATTTCAATTATTTTCAGAAATAGTTAAGGTAATACTAAAATATTGTCGAGTGCAAAGTTTTGGCAATCTATCTCATAAACTGACTGAGTTATTAACAAAAAAGGCCAAATTGATGGTAATTTTTAAATAACGTTATCTCGAAAACCGCAGCCAATTTGGGAAAACCAAAGGCGGCATTGAATTTAGAATGCCCCATGTAAGTAAGAACAACTGTCAAAATTTTTATGCGAGTAAAGGCTTCCAAGTCTGAGTAAAGGTTATAGACGAAAAAAAATTACCTTCAGAGCTCTGAAACTTCTTTCCTAAATTTCTCGAAAACAAGAGCTTACTTTGACTTTCTGTAAATGCCATCGTATTCTACGGCCAAAAATTTAGTTCGGGTATCTCGGCGTTTCGCTGTGATATTTTGACCTCCCTAGTATGTAATTGGCATACCAGGACGGGCATTTGCTCGCCCTGTAACTTAAGCTTCACGGGCGCGATTTCTGGTGCAGACAAACATCAAAATTAAACACCATTTATGGGTTTAAACTGCAGCGCCTTTGTATGACACCTTCCAAGCCCATTACTAGCATTGATAAAATTTTCATATTCAAATACATATGTATGTATGAACAATCAATGAATTTTTCAGCAAATCTTAAAGCTGAGTGTATCTAATTGATATGGTTCTACAAGGACTAGGCTAAGGAAGTATTTTGCGTATTTTTCTTTGTGCACGTTGGCAAAGCGTTTGTATTTTAAATTTCATTGCCTATTGTTTGCAATTTTTTTGAAAACAGTTGTAACTGCTAACTAAGGACACGCTAAGAGAAAGGGCAGGAGTTGGTTGTATGTAAAAGAAAAGAAAGGCAACGATTCAAAGAACATTGCAATAAAATTGCCAGAAATTGGCAGTTAGACCAAAGCCTACTTCACAACAACAACTGCCATTGTGTCAGCTACTCCAATTGCTAGGTTCTATTTTTCCGATGCTTTTTTTTTTGCTATACACAATTTTAACGTTTTTCTTTCTGCTTCTGCTTTAGCAATTTTTTAGTTACATTTGACAATATCTAATTCATCAAAGAGCACACTTTGAGAGAATAAACAATGTAAGTAGAGATATGGATACACGGAGAGAATGGTATTGTGCGATGGATGGATCCTTTTTAAAGTCTAACAACATGCAATTCTGGGTCTATCTTTTCATAAATTTTCAAAAAGATATGCTTACACATCATCGCTGCGCTCACAAAAACAGATATTTGCTTTTCAGTAACTTCAAACTTTTCAAGAGAGTATAAAACTGATTTGATTGTATGAATGTTGGTTTATGAAAAAATAAATAATTTTTTCCTAATTGCGACTGATAAAGATTTGTGCTGTTTTGAAGCACAGCTGTTTTCATACATACATTATTTAGATTTGAATTTGGGGGAATATAAACGATGTAATTTGTACACAATATGCAGCTATTCTTAAGTATGTAATGAAAATTGATCAGAAGCACCTTTCTTGGTTTTTTTTTTATCGAAGAGATTCCGGATTTTCTCCCTTGCAGTAGTCGGTATATCCTCTGAGTGATTTTTTTTTTTTCATGGAAAAGCTTTACATGTCATAAAATCTCCATTCGTTGACGTTAAATTCGAGGTGTTATGGAGAAAAAATTCTTGTATGGCCGAATTCAGAGATCGAACCAACGACCATATGCATGAGCTTCACCCTGCTATTTTTTATCAAAAATGCGAGGCGAGCTTAACGTTAAAAATTTTATTTGAAATTTCTTAAAATACTTTTCAATGTAAAAATCCTCTCGAAAAATGTGAGACGCATAAGAAACAAATCATCACACAAAAAACAAATGACAAAAAAAAAACGTAAAAATGTAACATGAAGATGCTTTTAACGAACTGTTATTGTTTCTAACCAGCCGTTGGCAGCTCAAAGTCTGACCAAATCAGAAACTAAGTGTGTAAAAGAAAAGGCAAAGAGAAGCACAACATATCAAAAAAGGCCACCATGCCAAATACTGCCTTGCAGCCTATCGATTTCTGCGATAGCCTCAGCCTTGGCAATAGGCAAATGGCTTGCCGCCTTCTGTCGATGCGCTATGGACGAGATGAAGCTAATTGTAATATATGTATGTACGCTTACCAGGCCCATTGGCCAAAAAGCCTTGCAGTCCATCAGCCTCGCTTCACTTAACACCGCCCCAAGCCAGTCTGCATTCAAAGCAGTTTTTAGTAGCCTGATCAATAAGCACAGAAGCTTTGGCACATTTGTGGCAGCAATTGACGTATACATGCCACATCATGTTGCATATTTACCTATGTGTGCATATACATATGTATGTAACTGTATTTAAATTTCAAATTGGTTCGTTAACATGAAAGTTAACATTTCTGCTAATTGCTGCCAACAATCACCGCCATCAGGCCGTTGTAACGTAACTTACGTTTGTACATTATAGCAACTATGTACATATGTACTACAAAAAGAAGAAAAAAACAATAACAAAATCTAGTAAAAGCAAACACAATGAGGAAAATTGATCAAGAAGGTAGCAGATACGCATATTGATGAACCACATCGCCTTTCAAATACTTTACACATCCAATTTTGCAAACGTTTTTTGGTGCTTCGGCTGCTGCAGTTGCTCTGCCTCCTCCTTTTGTTTTCCATTTTATTTTTCTTGGCAAATCAAGACTTTGCTGGTCTAGGTGTGTCTTCTATATACATATGTATCGTATGTACATAATTTGATGCAAAATCAATGCAATTGTCAATACTTAACGCATACACGCACATATGAGTATGCATAAATAAATAATTTTACCATGAGCTAACCGATCCAAGACCTATTGCACCCGGCATTCATACTGCGTGGTGGTGAGCAGAAACCACTCCATGCTTAAATGGAATATTGTAGTTTCTGAATTAGATAATCTCTCAGTTTGGTGTCGTGCAAATAGTCTACAGTTAAACCTAAAAAAATGTTATCATTTGTCTTTTTCGAAATCTCTATCACCCCTCCTTACATCGTACTTCATAGATGGCACACATCTCTACAAGGTAAATCAGATAACTGACCTTGGCGTGGTATTTGACTCTAAATTTTCTTTTAATAACCACCTCAATTATATCATTTCTAAGTCGTACTCTATGTTAGCTTTTATTCGTCGGTTTAGTACTGACTTTTCTGATCCCTACACTCTTAAACTGCTGTATACGTCACTTGTACAGTCAAAATTGGAATACGCTTCCTTTGTGTGGAGACCGTTTCATGAATGCAATATCAATAGGCTCGAGAGGGTACAAAAATCTTCTATGCGTTATGCCCTTCGTTCGCTAAATTTCACTGACCCAACTCCCTCTTAATCTTAAATCTCTTCAAACAAGAAGAACTATTCTTTCCCTGACATTTGTCTACGACATTATCAGCGGGGAGATAGACTCATCTTACCTCCTTGAGCGCATTCCTTTCCATATTCCTAATAGGACACTCCGTAGTAGTGATATTTTTTATACTGAGCGAGTTAGAACGCTCTATGCGTATAATGCTCCGATTCTTAGAGCTCTGAAGGAACTCAATAACATTGCACATTCCCTAGATTTAGATTTTTCGTTATCTAAGTCCGCAATTAAGTTAATTTTAAATGAATTTATACAATAACAAATATTGTTTTTTTCTTTTCTTTTTCCTCATCTTCCTTTTTTTTAATTCTTAGGTTTTTTTTAATTCTACTGTTTGCTAAATAAATAAATAGAACTAAAAAAACTAAAGTTACAGTACCGAGTGGAGGGGAATCGTGGTCCAGTTGTTAAGTTATTTCCGATATTCAACTCTTTTAAATAAGAATTTGTTCAAGTTGTTCTGTCAACAGTTTCGTACAGACCTGGAGGCGCATTCTTCTCTGTTTAATGGTTAAAGAGAGTTTTTTTATATTCTGGAGGCTGAAACATAAATACATATGTACATATGGGTATTTAAAAAAACGTTAGGCAATGTTTTCATATTAAGTGCCATAGTTACTTCAAATCATAACCGTGCTAAGAAACTTAGTAGGTGATATTTATGTCTACTCATATTGCGTAAATATGTGTAAGTTGTATAACGCTCCTTCTTTTTTCTCAGCCATTTTCTCAGCGTTATTCTCTTATTGGAACACAGCAAATTCATCGATATTCCATTATGTTTAAGTTATTCGTGAGTTGAAAACTTATCAATCGTTTATTATTCACGTTGGTTCAAAATAGGGCCAATTAACTTAAATAATAATTTTGGTACATGTACATATACGTTTAAAATTTATTCGTGCGTAATTCGCGTAAGTTTGTCATATAGTTAATCAAATGTTTAATGTTTTAAGCGGAGACTACACATTTATTAGTTTTATGAATTTTGCCCAGACGCACTCCACTACCACGTGGAAGTTACGCTACGCAACGCCTTGACTTAACAAAGTTCATAACTAATATGCAAAACAACTAATTTGCAACACTAACACTAGCGCTTCGCTTAAGCAAATTTATGCAACCAATTTGAAGAAGCTGGTCACTTTTGCAAATAACCATTACCGGTTTTGTAAAACTTATGCAATGTTGGCAAATATTTACATGCATATTTCAAAGTAATCCAACCCCGTCCGCTAGACAACCGAAAACAGCCAACAGCATCTCAAGTATGTTATAACAAAAATGATAATGATGATTAACAAGCGCTACTGTTGGGACAAGAATGACTGAAACTGAAGATGCCACGATTTACAATCCCATTTACAACTGACACTCAGGCAATACAAAAACGATCATTGATCAGCGCTGAGCGATCGCATCGGCGATCGGTGTTTCTTCCTGTAAAATATGGAAGAGATAAAGAAAATAAGAATAGAAGATGCACAACAAGCTGTGCAAGTCGATGTCTAATCGGCGACAGCAGCAACAACTTCAACACCATCCTAAACGCCATCGCAATCGCAATCGCCACCAGAAGTGTGGAGGCGCGACGAAGTGCAAAACCTCATACACACAAATTGGAAAAGTGCAGAACGGTAGCAACTGGAGAGCGAACATCAAAAACGATAATGGCAAACACACAATGTCATATACGTACATACATACATACATAGCTACGTCTTTACGAATATTTACCTTTGCCTCTGTCTTTCTCTCGATAATGGTTGACCAGCTTTTACGCCACTCATTTTCACATTCCCGGCTGCAACACATTCAGCCCAGCTCTTCTTCGCATTTGGCGGGAGCGGCGATCCGGCGATTGGAGTTGGCAACAATATTGAATATCAGTTGACAGAAATCTTGTCGCTACAATGATTCCAGATGCATATCTGTGATTTATTTAATGCCAAGGCAGTCAACAAACGATCGACAGTCGATCGTAGAAACAGATGCACACATTGTATGTTTGTGGAATACATTTTTTTTGTATGTACATATGTACATATACGCAAGTAACATCCCTGCATACAAAACAAACAAGGTGAAAACTTGCTCTTGGCATACCAGTTCAACAACTAGAACTTTAATACCTAATTCCTTAGCAAATATCACCTAATGTTTTTTTGTTTTCATTTTGATAATTTATACAGGGATCTGGTTCCGCTTTTTTCGACGTTTTGAATAGGCCGGAAGCACTATCACGTTTCCTAGGGAGCGATCCATAAATATGGCGATTATAATTATAATCGCTCATAGTAGGTATAATCCACTTTCCTACTAGGAGTTTATTAGTTCCTTGCAAGCAACATTAGCGTATGTGTAATTGGCTGCAAGCGACACGTGCTAACAAAAACCTGAAGGTGAATGTATGTACATTTATTAGAGCGGGCCGATTTTTTGTGATAAAATCCCATACGCAGATAATTGCCTTTGGATTGTTACAAGCAACTTTGCCAAAGAAAGCATGGGACTGAGATGTATGTATGTTAAATATTTTGTATTACATAATGACTAAAACGAATCGAACTTCTCACCTTTCATCTATTTTTGTCTCCGAGATATCGTTTTTTAATTTTTCTTACTTCTGATTTTTTCCATAAATCAATGGTTTCTTGCACGATAAAAAAATAAACAGATAGAAGAAATACCTAATAAAGGTAACTCGGGTATGCTGAGCACAATAGTGCTATTATAAGAAATATTTCCCCATACAATCAATATTTTAATAAGCTCAACGGCATTTGAAAGAGAAAAGCTTATTGTCTAATATAGTAGTTATAAGCTTTAAATTAAAGCAAAACTTGCGATGCTACATTGCTCCAAATATGGATTTTTTTGCCCTTGTAAGAAACTTCGACTTAAAAAGCGCGGACTAGGAATCGATTTCTTTGGCAGAGTTTCTTGGAATGGCCCAAGGAACAAATTCACGTTTGCGATTTTTTACTTTTCTCATTCCCTTACTAGCTCTAATGTTTATATGTACTTGTATGTATGTATATACATAATGGCAATAGCTATTAACCAAATTGCCGATTTCAGCAGACACGGATCCAGCGTTGCCTTCCTCTTGCCATGACCATGATTACCATTGTAGCATGTAAAGAAGATGGCATTTTCCAATCCCTTATGGTAAAATATTTATACAGTTTTAACCCATGTGCCTTTATATAAGAAAATCACTTAATGTGCATTCATATATTTATTTAAGCAATGTTGCATATTTTTTTCATCTTAATTGGCGCGTAACCATCTAGACGGTGATATTGGACGGGTCCAATAAAGCGCGACAGTCGTTTCTGTTTCGTGCTGCTTGGCGCCAATTGGAAATACCAAGGGAAGGCGAGTCAGTCTTCACCTGAACTTAGCAACACAGTGGAGGTCCCCTTTTATATGCATATACATACTTAAGTATTGCATTTAAACAAATCGATAGACAAAAGACCGTATTATTAAAAACCAAGCAATTGATTTTACTCAATATTTTAGAAATTTGACATTAAGTTGTAAGAACCCAATTTCAAAATTTTAGTAAAAGGTCTGAAATCGTAAACAAAAGCAAATGCACAAAACTTGTAATTTTTTTCAATGTAACGTCATAGGAGAGCTTTAGTATTTAAGCGAAAAAAATAAGGTTTGTAGTCGGTCCACTGGCGCTATAGAAACCCTCTTAGCATAAAATGAAATGGTTTCTTTTTGATATCGTGCGATTTTTTAAATAGGTAGCTCTATGTACGAAAATGACTGGGGTTTGCCTTCCTGATAGGCTGAAAACGATTAACCACGCTTGGTACGACCCAGCAGTTTGTGTGTGGGGATCGAAAGCATATAATCACACTGAGGCTACACCTTCAGCCTGGTTATGGAATGGAGCACGTGTTCTCCTCTGCTTTGTTCTCTACCATTCCATTTGAAGGTTTTTTATTCATTTGCATTTATGTGTTTCCTTATGCTGCAGCAAAGTTATTTGTTAGCCCTTCAATTCTGCTTTTGCCTTAACATGTTTGCATTTAGCTATGTTGGCTATTATTGACGATGTTCGTGGCTACAATGTTTGGGCTGTCGCGTGTAATAAAATTTTTACGCCAGTTCGGTAACGCCTGAAACGCCCTCGACGCAGCAGCATCGTTGAGCGTACAGCATATATGTACATACATATTTGACTCATATTGTCGACGTCCAAACACGGAGACACGAAGTTGAGCAACCCGCTGCTTTTGTTCGTTTGTTGGTGAGAAGGCGACGAGGAAAGGAGGGGGGCACCAAGTCGTCGGTGCTCGGACAACACGCTTTGTGCAGCAATTCTTATCGCCAGTGACCAATCAGAGCGTTCGAAGAATGCCAGAACAAAACATAATGAACAAAAGTTGGCCAGCGACGAGTTGATGTGTTTGGACAAATGGAAGACAGAACAGCGGCACAAAAGAGAATCGTTGGATAATTTCGTGGCAGAGTTGCTGTGTTTGGACACGGACATTGTTGTTATATATTTATAACTACTATTAAGTCATTGTTACAAAATTGCAAAATGCGTGTGCTGCAACTGCAACAATGGTAACATATGTATTCTCACAAGAGACGCGCGTTTTTAGATATGCTCAATAGGCGGTTGCATACTAAAATTACCTTTAACATACATACATACGTCAATATAGAAAAAACTAGAAACCCAGTAAAAATGCTAAAATTGCCATGTACATTGAGCTGCAATTGTAATTTTCCTTAGACGAAATATTAATTAAAATTTAAAAAGAATAACTAAATTTTCGGGAATAGAACATATCGTCGTACCATACGAAAACTAACATATTTAAAATTTCTGGCGAAAGCTATCACTAAAAGAATTCTGTACGAAAAGTAACAAGTTCAACTTTTGGCTGACGAAAAATATCAGTAATTATATACTGTTCTTACATTAAAATTGTTGTTGATTAAACGAAATTGATAGTTTTCATCAGCCAAAAGTCGAACTTGTTACATTTCGTCAGCCAAAAGTCGATTTTGTTACTTTTCGTGGGCCAAAAGTCGAACTTGTTACTTTTCGTCAGCCACAAAAAATATGATGTTAGTTTTCGTATGGTACGACGATATGTACATACATACATACAGCCGATATGTAAGTTCTTAGCCCACAGTGATAGTTCTTATTGAATGCAGGAAGATACATATGTCTAGCTACTATAAGGCTGATACGGATGGCGCATTTTCTACTTCTGTAATTGGCGGAGGTCAAGAGAAATGTTCCATTGCCATAGCATCTTCATTCAATCGCATGTTTTTGCCTGCGAAGTATTACATACATTTTTAGAACTCATCTGTTGAATATACCGATGATGAAAAACTTGCCGATCTGCCTTTTTCTCGCCAACAGAAAAATTCAATTCTTTATTTCGTTTGATTTCAAGGCTGATATAAATAAAACAACCAAAAAGGAATTTACCAAAAGTCTTTAATAAGCTTGTTCCTATTCCTATTCCTTAGTATACGTACGTTATGTTAACTTTTGCAAATATACTGGTTTCATTGATGTAATAACTAATTAAATTTAAGTAGTACAAATAATTTAAATATAATTTTTTTAAACGCAATAAGACCAACCAACTTTGAAAACATTCATTCAATTGGACTATAAGCATTTGTGGCAATAAAAAATGTGCCAGCAAATATCATCATATACTTTGTAATAGATAAAAACAAAGCAAGACCGCAGCTGTCTTCTCTAGTGCGGAAGACTTCATACCCTACACAAATGAAAGAATTTCTCATCGAAATATGTTGTACATATATCCCAGCAATCTCACGTTTTGAATTCCTTATATGGTACATACACTACATACTTAGTAGCATTGCGAAAACAAAACACTTAACATCTAATGTTGTATTAACGGGTAAATTGATCTGGTACTTCCAACCATCACGACGAAAGTTGTAATAATGCTCCACGTTAACGAAGGGTATAATGATGAGCAGCACAGGGCGCAAAACGGAGTAGAAAGAATCAAAGTTTAAAAAGCAGCTCAAACACACAATGCCCGTGGAAAAAAAAGAAGGATCTTGGTTAGCCAGGAAAACTAATTAATTTAAATGAGGTTTCCGGCCGCGCCTGCGGTTATGAACTGGCCCCTAACTGACCGGTTGGCGCACTACCCGCCACATCGCGGACCACAGCAGAAGCAACAAAGGCAAACGGCAAATGCTGCAGCCGCAATAGCGGCAGTGCGAATTTCATCACACAACGCAATTTGCAACGAGCTGTCGCAATGAAACTCGGAATTTTTTAATTGCAATGAAATGAATAACAAAATTATTTATTTTTTCTAATTTGTTTTTTTTTTTTTGTTTTTACATTTCAATTGAAGCGCTAGAATAATAGATATACGGATGTAAATATAAATGAGTAAAATATAACGAAAAAGGTGGAAAAAAAATTGAAACACAAAATCTAGCTGATAGAATATAGCACAAACAATCGCTGAGTGGTCGCATCCGTTACCAAGTGGCCGAACGGTAATAGGGCAAAAAGCAAACACCAATGGTAATGTACCCCAGTGTGGGTCTTAAGAGCACATGAGTTTTTGTCATTTTGAAAATAATGAATATGAAAAGTCCAACAACGCCAATGTAGAAGTAAATTATTGCTGAAGATCTTAGCATCCTCTATGTTTTTTTTGGGGAGTTCAGGTGAGTGTTGGCTTGAGGCAAGCACATTGAAAAAACAATTTACTCAGATTATGGAAATGTGGGAATAATTCGGCGCTAAAGACATATTTTCATTGCTTTGATGTACAATTTTCTTCATATCAAGGAATAGAACCCACGTTTTCAAGAAAATTGTATTCAAAACAATGAAAATTGTATTCAAAACAATGAAAATAAATAACACTGGTCGACAAAATTTCAACAAATTTTTGTTACAGAAATAAAATTCTACTTTTCTAAAGGATTTCGGTGCGCTGAATCAAAGTCTGAAGTCAGATTTTCTGTAATACGTACAGTTTTTTAGATATTCATGCCCAAAGAGGCGAAAAACGCGATTTTTGGCTATATTCACTCCTCAATATCTTTTAAATTACTTACTTATTTTAAAAATTGATTAAAGCTATTGAAAGCTCGGTCATTTCTCTTGAAGACAAAGTTTTAATTTTTCGGATATCTAATTTAGGTATATAGTAATATATGTTTTTGCACAATAAGGTATTTTTCGTCGAAAACAACGGCAGCTTTTGTAGTATGTTATAGGCGCAATCAAATTTTGTAGTTGCTTAGCAGAACAATTTTTTTTACGAAGCCACTTACATACGTCCATGATATAATAAACTGCCTAAAAGCGTGCTTCAAAATTTTTAATTATATTTGTATGGAGAAAATATTGCAAAACTAATGAAGCTTAATATGCAATATTGCAAGTTACAAGAAAGATATCTGAAATATTAAAACGGTTTCTTCAAGAGAAATGTCAGCGTTTTCAATAGCTTTAAGCAATTTTTAAAATAAGTAAGTAATTTAAAAGATATTGAGGAGTGAATATAGCCAAAAAACGTGTTTTTCGCCTCTTTGGGCATGAATATCTAAAAAACTGTACGTATTACAGAAAATCTGACTTCAGATTCGGATTCAGCGCACCGAAATCCTTTAGAAAAGTAGAATTTTATTTCCGTAACAAAAACTTGTCGACCAGTGTAATAAGCAAAACTTGACAAGGGATGACGGAAAGTCGTTCCACAATACATCACAAAAATATGTCTCTAGCACCGAATCATTCTCATTTTTCCATAATCTGAGTATTTTTTTTTTTTTTGGAGAGCAGGACATCAGTTCCAACACTCTGCAATATAAAGGCTTATAAGTATTTATGCTTAGTTAATTCCGAATGTACGTACATAGGTGCGCCACATAAGAATGTATGTGCAATTGCATTACATAATTTTTTAAATTAAAAGTGGAAGTAACTACCCAGCAAAAAATCTACGCCTTATTGAAGAATTATTATAGAAGATTTAAAGGCTTGCGAATTACATAAGGCCTGAAAATTTGAAGGGAACAAAAGTTGTATGGGCAATGGCTTCAAATAAGGCTGATTTTCCTGTACTGATGTCATCAGGCCGTAAACCTTATTCCAATCTTGCACACCCATAACTGGAACGCAAAAATATGACGAGTAGACACTGAAGATAGCAATAAAATTTGCAACTCTACATAGTGGGCGTAAGGTTCTATACGTTTTTGTTATTTCCAACAAAGTTTGGTTTTATTACAATATTTTATAACCTTTATTTATATTTTTTATTCTACGCATCCTTTTGCTACTTTGCTGTCTAAAAAGGCAAGGAGATCAACTAAAACTTATACAGATGTACATACGTATGTATGTATGTATGTATGTATATAACGGGGCGCCAATGTAATAAAATCCTTCAAAAGAACCATAAAAAGATAAAATCGTAAAAGTCCTCAGCGCTATGCGTTTCACTTAAAATTACCATGCTTTAATTTATTCATTGCTGTTGTTTTCTTTTTCCTGTAGGTATCTCTTCGGCTCCCCCTTTTCATTTATGCAATTATGTGGGCTTTTCTTTTCAATATTATTTTTGTTATTACTATTTTTTTATTTTATTTTTAGTTAACCCCATTCGCTTGTACGCTGTTGTTGTTGATCGCCATTCTGCCGCCAATGAATGTCCTTTTCCAGCTTCCCCATTTCGCAATTCGTGAATTTATTAAATGAAGAGGGATAATTGAATTTGCTTACCATAAGTCAGCGCTCACTACATTTATTGGGAGGAAGGTGTCTGGTGCAGATTGTGGGGGTTGTATAAGTAAACCTCATCAAGTTGTATAAGTGCTATGTAAGCCCTTTTGTTTATCCGCGGTTAGCCAACGTATAGGCTTTGACTTAGCTGTTCATTACTCATTCTTGTTTTCACTTGGCAAACGCCGCCACACAAACCCCCTCGAAAGTCGTTTGGTAATAAAAGAGGCTTTTTGCCATTAGAAAGCTTTGTAGTATAAATCCTTTTTCCTTCGTCTTCCTTTGCCTGTTTTTTTTTTTTGTACTTATACACATACATACATATTCTTGTGAAGAAATAAGCGTTTGATTTTCAGTTCAGTTTTTAGAAATTGAGCGCGAAATTGAAAGCGAAATTAACCCAATTCATAAATAATAAACAAACAGCGAACACTTCATAACTTCAATGTCTGCAAGGCAGAAAATTAATACGAAATGTGGACGCAAATGGGTTAATTGTAGTTGGAAGTTTAATTATAAGGAATTTCGGCGCATATTTTAAAACATATACGAGTATATTAAATATCAGGCGTAGCACACACCGGATCACAAATTCGAACTTTTTTCTTTACCAGAGACGCCAATATGAAGTTCGTATGTAAAACCACCTCCTGATTCCGAGAAAATTGTTATAGGAGCCATGTATAAGAAATTTAATTTTCTTGCGTTTGGTGCCATTGGCCGAATAACGGTAATCGTAAAAATCTCAAAACGTTACCATAGAATCAAAAATAACCTCGATTTTCGGAATCAGGGGGTGGTTTTACATACAATTTCATATTGGCGTCTCTGGTGGTTTTTGGCTGTAAACCAGTGATATCAAGGGAATGTATTATTTAACCATTAAAGGGCATTTTTTTCCAAAATTTATGAGTTTTCAAGAACATTCGCAAGTCCACTGAAAGCTCATAAATTCAGGGAATACTCGCAACTTGGTGGAATATTTTTTCCTTGAATAATAAATCTTAATGAAGCTAAAGCCTGTGTTATTAACGTATGTAGCTAAATTTATTTTTTTCTTCATATCTGTTTTTATTGAATCTTTCTTGTGTAGAAAATAACAATAATATAGAAAATCTTAGAAACTAAGGGTACAGCCGGTTAAAAAAACAAATACAAAAATTTGAACTTTTTACTTTCTGAAAGTACTTTCTTGCGTCGCGTCATCTGGCTGTACCCTAATACAATAAATTATATGTATGTTTCCAATGTTACAAATAATAAAGTTGGCAAAAAATCTGTTTACGTATACACATATGGCATGTATCTTAACCTAGGAGTTGCCAACAGATATCCTTCTCAATGCAACCTGTAATTTTACTGTCTCTCTTTGTTGTCTCCTTTTCATTTTCTTTTATTTCGTTCAGTGGCGTAGCTGGAGAATTTTTCGGGGGGGGGGGTCACAGCCAATGTAAAAAATTTACCAAATTTAAAATTACCAAAAAAAAACTAAAATTTTTTTTACAAATGATAAAAATCGCTAGCTTAGAATGCAAATTGTTAGAATGCAATTGTAATTGTAAGTCCTTTTTTAAAACTTTGTAGGAGACACAAAAAACAAAAAAGAAAAAAAATTCGAAATGAAAAAAAATTTCTGTTCATATGAATATTTTGGACTTACACAATTTTTTCGCTTTTTGGACTTACACAATTTGCGTATCACTGAATAACAACGAGTAGAAATATGACAAGTATCTCAGACTTGTTTAGCGCGGTGCGTATTTGATTTTTCTAGCGTTCTACATAAAAATACACTTTTTCATAAAAGTGGACTTACACAGTTTGCACTCTAAGCTAGCGAAATGTAATTTTTTCAGACTATAATTTAACATTTTAGTACACAAATATCGCTTATAATACATATATCAAACTCTTAAGGCCCTTGGCCACTTAAAATCTGGAATGTTAAGCAGTGTATACATATGTGTGAGTGTCGGGTGATTTACGCAAATATCTAAAAGATTTGATTCTCATCAACGCGAGCCCGAACAAGAACGTGTAGCACTACGACTGCCGATTGCACTAACACACACAAAAAAACTCACACATACACACTGCTTGACATGCCAGATTGTCAGTTGCCAAGGGCCTTTAACTATACTTCAAAAGTAAGTCTCATATTCTCTTCTGGAAATCTACGCGCATAGATAGATTTTCAAGTTTCATGCGCCCAAAATTGAATTTTGTAAAATTGTTACAATTAAAGAAAAAAAAAACATACCCACATATTGGAAATAGAATGGGGAACAATAATTCATCGCTTTTTTCCCGACCCCATACTCTGCACTTGCCCCAGATGGTCGTAACTTAGCATATCTGAAGTTACAGTCGAGTCTGGATATAGTGAACCCCCGCTATAGTGAATAACTCGATATAGTGAACACCGAAATATTTACATAGAGTACTCTAAATAGTGAACTATCAAAAGGCTCTAAATAGTGAACAAAATTTTAAACGCAACGGTAATCAAAAGTGACAAACAAAAATTAACCAGAAATACATATATGTATGTAAAATCGGGTATTCCTCGAAAATGCAGACCGCTTCTGAGTGAATGTGTGCTGTTTTATCTGTTTCTAAAAGTTTTTGTGTGTTAATAAATTAAGTTTTATTATGCCTGTGAGGAAATTCCTTTCGTTAAAGCAAAAAGCTGAAATTGTTGGGGAAATTGAAAGAGGCACTAGTGTTTCATCCTTGACAAATACGTATAGTGTAGCCAAATCCACAATTTCGGGAATAAAAAAAATTCTCGTAATCGCATGACCTTAAGCCAACACTACTGATTTCCTGGCATACTAGCATTGACAAGCCTGCGCGAGAAAGTGGTCCAAAAATCACTTTCCGAAGAAGCAAACATCTATTCGCGAATTCTTTAAATAAACATTCATATAAACATTTGTATTTTCCAAAGTATTAATTAATTCCAATGATATGTTAATCTTACATTTACAGACATGAATCTTTTTCAAATAAATTATGTTATTTAAAAAAATGTCAACCTTAATATAGTGAACAGCCTGGATACTATGAACAGGCCGTGCAAAAATTAGTTCACTATATCCAGACTCGACTGTAATTTTTTTGTTTTTTTCTTACATATTTTTAAGTGCTAGTTTCAACTTGAATATTTATTATTTAAAGCATTTCATTTAAGTAATCGTGATGAATCCTAAAGGTTCAAGTAATTATTAACACTCTTCAATAATATCCTTGGTTTCCAATAATTCTAAGTTTATAGTTTTAAGCTTTTGAAGTTGGGATATTTAAAAAAAAATTATCACTCTTTTTCATGTTAAAAATTGGGTTTGTTATGTTGCTCTGTCAGACTCAGTCAAATTAACCCTCGGACATGATATCTAGTACAATTAGTGGTTAGCCGACAAAAAATTACGTCGCACAAATCCGCACTTCACTACTAGATACAGGGTTTTTCATATGTACCTACAATAATTTTATTTTTGTGCTTTATATTTAATTTTAATGTTTATATTTCTAACGCATATCTTGGTTGATGTAGGTGATGCTCCAAAGTAACCCAGATATTTAGCAGCGATTATTGTTAACTTTTTAGTCAGTGTTTTTAGTATTTCCAATTTTTCAAAGTTATCTAAGGAAGTACTTATCATAAAAAGGGGATAAGAATTATAAAGCTACATTTTTTGAGTATGCAATTTTGCAGCTCATTCAATTGTAATATAATAATATGCAACATTCAACTTTTTGAAAAATTTCATTGGCTTTTCGGAAATTTTAATTGGAACGGTCTCACGTACATATAACGCAAACACCCTACAGAAAAAAATTACTAAAATCGACGGAAATTTTTACAGCATTGAGAATAGCACTTTTTACACTAAAATTGGTTGGCTACATAACAGTACACTTAGAAATCTCCTCAAAATCTTCTATAAATTCTGGCCGCGCTTTTAGAAATTTGTACGATTTTTCGAATTTTTTCCATAAGCTTAGAAATCCTGCTTAAGGCGATTTTTATTGAAAAATTGTTTACATTTTTAAACGAAAATAAGAGAGTCAAATTTTCGACAGAACTGTTTGAAATAAATTTAAAAACTCTGGCGTATGATTTTTTTTTTTTGAGTCACTGTATATATTTTTCAATAAAATCGACTTTTAACTAGAGCCCTAGATACCCGGGTATCGAGCAATTCGATCTGATCGTTTTTGTTTGAAGCCCGTTTGTTGTTCAAATGCCCGTACAAACATTCGAGCATTCGAGCTTACAAACAAAAAAATGTGTATCGGAAAAACAAAAATAAAAAAAACTACATATAAAGAAAAAAAATAATAAACAAAAGAAAAAAACAAACTTCAAAATACCCGAATTGTTCAAATGCCCGTACAAACATACGGGTAAAAACAAACAACTCTTCGAGCATTTGAACAACAACTGTTCGGGCTACTCGAAAATGTTCAAAAAAAAAAAAAATCGAGAGCTCTACTTTTAACACAAATTATTAAAATTTTGCATTAAACAAGCAATTTTGAATAGATGTACACAATAAAATATTTCTACCTATGTGCTACGGTTATAAATAATAATTTTCTTATATAATTTAGTTTTTTAATATTCCATTTTGACAGACATTAAGTAAAATCTCAAGTTCAGATACTCTTATACATTGCATATTTATTCCCATTGTAGTTTATACTAATATTATTTGATTAAGATGATAAGTAATTGAAAGAAAACTTGAAATTTAAATAATTGGCGTTACTTTTCTGTTATTAGCATGTTAATAACAGCAATACCGTATAATAATTGTAGCGTTTGTTGAGCCGTAGGGAAGTGCAGGAACCGTAGGAATTTTACCACAAAAGAGCGAATATAAGTAAAAAGAATGTAAATTGTGGTAAAATTCCTGCGGTTCTTGCACTTTCCTACGGCTCAACAAACGCTAGAATTATAAGTAATACTTCGTGAAAAAGCGCTAAATTTCGAATTACCAATTTCGAAAAATTACTATTCTCATTGATTTTTTCCTGAAAAAGAAATGTATGCTAATAAAGTCAAAGATGGTTTTATGGTCAAAACGAATCTTTCGGGGGGGGGGAGGGTTTTGTCCCCAAACCCCCCCCCCCTCCCCCCGTTACTACGCCACTGATTTCGTTATTGTTGTATAATCAACTTTTGACCACAAAAAAGGAGAATTGATCCACGTACGTATATATAAATATAACTAATAAATATACAGCTTAACGCACTGATGAAGTTATAATAGACACCAATATCAGTGGCAGTGTAACAATCAAACATGACGATAAAATACACGTGAACATACGTAGATACGTAGATAGTTGTTGGTGGCGGGGTGCTGTTGGCTAGTCAACCGCAAAACTTCAAAAGATTAGCGTTGAAGGTAGCACCTTGGTATTCTGCCACCTTTGCGGTTGTCAATGACTTTAGCGACATTTTTTTTTAGATTTTCTCTTATACCATGTCTCCACATAACGTGTTTCGCTCTTTTTTTCTCCATTTTCTTTCTCAATCTTGTTTCGAAACGGAAACCAATTCCTTCCATGCAATGAGCTTACGCCGTTAAAGAAATAAATTGAAATTCTCGAAAATGGGCGGTGCCACACCCACTTATGACAGGATAAATTCTAAAAGTTTTATAAGTCATCAATAACTCAGAAACGGTAGTAGATATATAGCTGAAATTTGGAAAGCGTGATTTACTTGCTAAGGCACACGATTAGACGAAAAATTTTCCAAATCGGTGGGCGACCACGCCCACTTTTATATATGGGAACTATAAAGTGGCCTAATAAAAACATTTTAGGCGACGTCTTTGTCAAATATGAAGATAATTCATTGAAAGTTTGCGGCATGAGTCCAACTATGGATAAAAACAGAAACCATACATGTTTTTGAAAATGGGCGTGGTATCGTGAATCTAAGAGATTTCGGAGCCCATAACTCGACAAATAATTGAGATATTACGGCGGAACTTGGTGTAGGTCATATGTAATTTTATTACTTGTAGTAAAATTTTACCAAAATCGGCTTGTAACCACGCCTACTTAAAAAAAATTGTAAAACTCCCTTTGGAAACTTGTGATGTGTTACGTGGCATCTTATAAAGGGATGAAATTTTGCACTAACGAGAATATTTTAGGCTTAGTCTGATGAGAGATAACACTGTTGATAATGGGTGTGGCCACGCCCACATTATGCTGTACCCCCTCTATAGAAAATACAATAAAATGTAAAAATGTATAATAAAAATGTAAAAAGTACCGCAAACTAGTTAGCATATCAAATTGGTGGGAAAGCTAGCCACTCCCGCAAATTATTAACGTTTACAGTCCCAAGCCATGCTTATTAAAGCAATGTAGTAATAATTCTTTATCATTCTACAAAACAAATTAAAAAAAATTAATAATTTCTCATTTTTACATGTACTTAGCACGTAGATTTTTGAAAAAAAAAATTTTTTTATGGACTTAGCACATTTGCTTAACACTGCATTACACCGTGAAAAACAGACATTATGGTAACTTTTTTTTGGCAGACGATGTATTTTTAGTTGTACTATCTTACTGCATTAAAATCTCAATTTTGAAAAAAATTGGACTTAGCACATTTGCTCACGAAGCCAACGATATACAAGTATATAATTTTTTTTTTATAAAACTTGGTAAATTCATGGAGGTTTTGCTGTTGTGAATTTCCTTGTTTTAGTGTTTATTCGCCTTTTTATTATCGTTTAATTTTCTGCTTTTAGGCAGCATTATTTTAAATTGTTATTGGTTTTTCGAGCTGATCTGAGCGCTCGCACATTCAAACCATAATAAAGTCATCTTTGTTGGCAACTCACCCCCACACTCCATTTCACAAACATTCATTAGTCAAAAATAGAATGTAAAGTTGGACGTGAATTTTGTAAATGACACTATTCGAGTTCTAAAATCAACCGAAAAAATATTAATTTATAATTCTAGTGTTCTCGTGATATCCAATCATAATATTTTGAGGTAAGCATTGTTTTTTTTTGGTTTATTTCAAAATCTTTAAGCTTTCCCATCTTTCTGGGTCTTGCATACATATGTGTCCCATCAGTATTCGTCTTGAACTCAATGTGTCCCAGTAAGGATCTTACATGCACATTCTTTGAAAATATGTACATTGAAATGTCTTTTTTGTTTAAAAATTCACAATGTTACTTCTGTACAGACTCGTATTGCCGAAAGCATTTAATAGGCTCTACATATGAGCACTCGTTAATAGCGACTAAGACCTAACACCGAGGTTTCCAATTCATCGTAATTAAACCGAATTTGCATAAAACTTGATGGCATTCGTCCTCAATACGAAAATAACAATTCCAAGTATAATTATCATTATAAGACCACCACGAATTGGACTCTAATGGCCTCCTAAATGCAATTAGAAACAATCAGCGTTAATTATTTTAAAACATATAGCAGTTGTTTTGATTTTTGTGGCCAATAAAATTAAGGGGGATTTTAACTTGCAAGAGACTTTATGGCTAAAAATCAGCATTAGAGCTACCAAGAGGCGAAACGAATATTGCAACAAGTACGACCGTTCAACAAGCAACAACCAACGAGCTAAGTGCAACATGTAACATTCGTCGACAGTCATTACATCATGGAAAGGCAGACAGGATATGTATTTACCTACATAATACTCGTAGATACTACCGTATTTGTATACATATTTCATCTCGAAACAACGCGTCGTCATGCACTTGTTCATTTGCAAGCTGCAGACGTGTGAATTGCTAAGCTGATGAAGGACACGCACCAAAAAACTACGAGAGATATATGTGTGTGTCCGTGTAAATGTTGCGGATGGAGACCTAAGTAAGTTTTTGAGCCTTCATTTGATAACCGGCTAAGCGAGCGTATTAAAGCTACACGGTCTCTTCTTTGTGTGTTGGTGAAATCCAACATTTTATATGGAAAATACGCTTCTTTACTTTAGCGGCTTCTCTTTTAGTCACCATCAGAACATGCGCCAAGTCTTGTCACACTTGTTCGCCGCAACACTACTGAACGTGCTACATAGTGCCCCACGACTTGCCACTTGTTGTTCTGCTGCTGGTTCTCATTTGGGCAGCAGATGCATGTCCAGCGATATGGACCAGATATATCCATACATATGCATGTACGTGGTCGCAACCGACGACGACTTAAATCATCATGTGTAAGCTGTGGCACATTTTATACCCAGATGTGATAAAATAATGGATACTGTAAAAATTGTCAATTAACGTAGCCCAAATCAAGTCGGCAAATCTCTGTATTATAGTTGGGATAAGCAGAGGAGTTAGCGATGTTAGCCAAACCGACTAAACCTAAAACTTTCTCTCAGCTATTTCTTTCAAAAACCAAGAACAAGCAAGCAATACATTTGGAAAGAAATATCTCCCTTTGAAGGATGCAAATTAAGGTATTCTGTATTCTTTCTCAATTTCGGCTTTGTTGCATAATACGACGCTTCACGCAAGCACTTATCATCCGCGTTTCAGTGCCTCTTTGTTGCAAGTGTACTACTTATTACCACATATTTCATAATTAATATTCCATAATTATTTCTATTGCACACAATGTTTGACGTAAGCACTTGGCTACACTGTGGCTTGCTTAGCCTGAAGTACAAGTTAGTGCTTGTAAGTACGCATTAAGTGGTGAAAACATATGTACATATATATGTATTTGTAAAGGATGCGAGTGATAAACGAGCCCGATGACGGAAGATATAAAGTGAGGAATGCATTAGAGATGAATGAATGAAATAATTTTGAACATTCCGCTCAAATAATTTTCAAACCTTTGCCTGTTGAATGGTTAAAAATATTTATTTAAATAAATGAATGCCTCTTCCAATATGATGTCCCTGAACTTCTAGTAAACGAGTACAACACCATTCAAACAATGTGTATGTTTGTTCAACAACATCCTATTACTTAGTCGAATTTTCAGTTAATTTTATCGAAAAAAATTGGCCTTTCCATTCGTCTTGAATAACTCTATCGACCTCGTTCAATAGGGTCTGCGACGCTATGAGAATAAACTTAAATACTTCAATACTTACAAAAATATGCATACATTTTTAAATCGAGGGAATATCAACTTCAGATAATAAATATAATCTGCTGACACTGCACATCCATCATTTTGATGTGACACCAACACATCTCAATTAGTCAACCCAAAACTATTTAATTAACTGTTAGCCGCGAGTCTTCCAGCGAAGCAAGAGCGAATATTAGAAATATAAATATTTTGGTGAAGAAGCAGTACGGCGCACGTAAAGGCAAGCCTTCCCAAATACTCTTGCTGCAAGATTTTACGTCGCCGCACCGTACGCATGCGCAATTGTCACCATTGCTAGGTGCTTTTGCATGCATGTACATACATACTAGGGATTCCAATCCCGGGATCCCGCCCTTTTGGGCACCCCGAAAATCCCGGGATCGCTAGAATTTTATCCCGGGATTTTTGGGATAAGATAAAGACAGAATATTCCCCTATTATAGCAAAGAAAAGTTGTATTTTATATAATTTTTAGTGGTCTCAGATCTGTATACTAATAGCATTTCCTATTCCGCATGAAAATGTTGCATTATTACATTGCACCATTATCAACATGTGCCCTGTGCCCTATAAGTGTTGCATTTTTCATGTGATGAATGAAACAAAATAATGCAATGTGCTAAGAGCAGAAGATGTTGCCCCGTAGTCGGGCCAGTTTTATATTTTGTCAATAGAACAAACAGCCTTAAAAAGTGTTGAGTCTGTGTGGAAGAGAACAAAAAAATGTGACAGCCCGAAGAAAGTGCGACATTTTTGCCAGAATAAAAAAGTCCATTAGTCAAAGTAAGGATTAATATTTTTGATGTTTTTTTTAATAATCAAATTTTTTTGTCGTGAAGTACGCGTTTTAAAGAAACGTACGTTAGGTATTTTTAAAGCCTTTAGAATTCTTGTGGTAAAATTCATTTGATAATTTCTATTTCCTGATTTTTGGTCATTTATTTCCCAAATGGTTTTTAGAATTTTCCCATATGGAAAGTAAATAATGGAAGAAAATGCAAACAAAATTTTAATTAGACTTGATAGTTTTACATTACTCTACTAAAATTAAATACGCAGCTGCATCCTCGGAATTCATATCAAAATATGTGCCTCCGATTTTTAAATATTTTCGGAAGTTGCATTAATTTTCAGAATTTTTCGGCAAGCTTGTAAATATTCGCTTAAACGAAGTGTGTCGTTAAATTCTAAAATTTTTTATTGGAAATTATCAAACGATCGCAAACCGTTTTATCCTAATATCCTAAAAGTACCAACTATAAAGGAAAATGTTTTGTTCACCAAATGTATTTATTTTCTTTGTTGATTGTGTTTTTTAAAGTAACTCTTAAGTGTTATTAAATAATACGCATGATTTTACGTTCCTATTCTATTTTGTTAGTAATTAAATAATAAAAAATGGCAATAAAAATCTATTTTTTCTTTGCATTTTAAAGTTGTAGCGTTTCTCGAAAATATACATATTTAATTTTTCCACCTCAAATGTGGGAAAATAATACTGGTCGACAAATTTTTTTAACAGAAATAAAATTCTACGTTTCAAAAGGATTTCGGTGCACTTTTTGAGATATTCATGTCCAAAGAGGCGAAAAACGCGGATCATTTCTCTCGAAGACAATGTTTTGTTTTTTCGGAAATCTTGCTTGTAACTTGCAATATTGCATTTAAAAATTTTGTAGCACGCTTTTAGGCAGTTTATTCTATTAACAACAAACTGTGCGCTAGAATGAAATAAGTGAATTAATTTATATTAATTTATCGAAAATACGACTAAATTTTGCGTGACTGAAACAAAAATTCCAATCAGTGACCTACTATGTATATATTTTCTATACTGAAATAAAAATAGTTCGGCAGAGCAGCTACAAAACTTGATTTCGATTAAAACAGCGCTACAAATACTGCCGTTGATTTCGAAGAAAAATACCTCATTGTACAAAAACATATATTTCTAGATATATAAATAAGAAACCCGAGAAAGCAAAGCGCTGTTTTCAAGATAATTGATCGTTCTTTCAATAGCTGCAATCATTTTTAATGAAAGTAAGTAATTTAACAGATTGAGCAGTGAATATAGCAAAAAATCGCATAAATATCTCAAAACCTACAAGTATTAACGAAAATCCGTCTTCAGATTCAGATTCAGGGCAGCGAAAAGTAGAATTTTATTTGAGTTAGAAAATTTTTTGGAAAGTTTGTCGGCCTGTATAATTAATGTCCAAATCCCGGGATAAATCCCGGGATCCCGGGATTAGAAAAAAAATCTCGAAAATCCCGGGATCGTAAAAATCGGAATCCCTAATACATACATATGTACATATCGCACCCTAAATCATAAAGGGGCACAACTCAAAATTCAAAAATTTTCAGGAGAGCCAAAAAACTTTTTTTCATTACAAGCAATCGTATGGCAAAGGGCCAAGTATAATGGTTATTTTTCGGTCGAAAGAGACAGTTATTCAAAAGTTTTTTTTTGGCAATCTCCAGAGATATGTTCCGTATACCCGTTTATGAAACAAACTCGATTTCGAAAAATTTTGAGTTGTGCCCCTTTATGATTTAGGGTGCGATATGTCTATTGTCCCCACATTTGAGCACATTTGCTTTATTCAAAGCGTTGACGTCTTAATGAGCGAATCAGTCAAAATGTCAGTGAGTTAGACATTTAGAGTTAGCTTCATCCAGTCGAATAGGTTTTCTTTACACACAAACATAAAGTGTTTTTATTATTTATGTACATATGTAAGAATTTTGGAAAAGTTGTATCGGAGCCGGTGAGTAACTAGCGTGTTGGAGGGTTGCTGCAGCTATGATTGATTACTTCTTGCTGTCGCAACTGCACATTCAATGAAACTCTCTGCATTGTTCAGCCAAAGTGGAAGTTGATGTCTTTTATAATTGAAAAACATACCTACATACATTATTTTTAAACTACTGGAATTTCTTAAGTTGGCTTTTCATTGGGTACATCTACTTGTACATATACACACACACACGTGCACGAGGCCTTATATGGGGTTACACATGGCACTCAAGAGATATGCGAATTTTTGAGACTGATTGTAAGAAAATATCCATTTTTTGTAAAAAACAATTATCTATTTATTTTCTAGAAGAGTTGTAATAATTTAATATTGCATTGTCAAAAATCTTGTAAGATTTGGAGATCGCCCAAGGTTACACAGCGTATATGTCCATTAGAGCGTATCACCGTACGCCACATATGATGTCGTTTTCGAAAACATTTTTGGAAAAAATTTTTATTTATTTTTTTGGACGTCACTAGATGTCGCCAAAATTTATTTTTTAATGTCTTCGGTATTTATAGCACGATGATGAAATAAAAAAAAAATTATAATATTGAGGTGACTCTGACTCGGCCAAATTTTGCAGCGCCGGAGTCGAGTTTATTAAAAAGAGATCCGTATCTATGTTTTAGTTTTCATTTAAATATTTTACTTGGGCAAAACTGGGTTCTTCGACAGGCTAAATATCCTGTCATGTTATAAATATGTATGTATATTAAATGCTTCCAAAGCTCAATTATAAGTATTGATTAAAGCTAGAAAATCTTAAAAAACATATGTACTACATATTTTTATTTTCATTGCCCACACAAGCATGAAAGTGCATAACTAAAAGGAATTTCAGTTTTGAAACAAAAAAAAATTCAATGCTTTCAAATTTATAGCCACTAAAAGACTCTTCGATATAAAAAAAAAACAAAAAGTTGAGAAAATATTCCTTTGTTAGCAATCGCAAAGCTCCGTAATGAAGTAAAGAAAGAGTCCGAATACCCGAACATTCGCAGAAACTCCTGCACAATAGATACATACATACTTTCATACATACATGTGCACATATGAATTTGCTTCCAATTCAATTCATTAGGTACAACATGTAAAGGAAAATGAAAGAGATGGGGCAAACAATAGCAGTCCAGGGCGGCAGCGTAAGATCCGACTTTCCCAGCCCGAACATTGAACGTGTGTAGCTGCTGAGCTCACATTTTTGTTGCACACTGTGCGTATTTGTATGCAGGCTAGAGTCAAGGGGCAAATGCGGGGCGAAATAGAAAGAACTCAAAGATATTTGGCAATTGCGAATAAATGGATTTTTGGCTGATAAAGGAATAGTTAAGAGTTTATGTGTATGAATGCACATACATATGTATCCAGCTCGTTCCTATCTGTGCATTAGAGTGGTTTTTATAGAAAAGGGAGAAATAAATTTTTTGTCCCGTTTCGAATAAGACTGCTAATTATCAAATCTAAACTCAATCGTGCTTTTGAATTACCCTCTCGCAAGAGCGCTGCAACGCAGGGGTTCAGTATTACAAAATTGGATACTTTGCATTAGTTTCAAGAAATATCACCCGACAGCCGATTCTGTGTAGCTTTAGATATGTATATTTGTTTTACATTGCTTACATATATGTAGATTTTAGATTATGTACTTCCTTAAAAGTTTACGAAAACCACCCTAATGTACCATCATATCAACTGCGCCTTGCCATATGAGCATATTTACACATAGTAAATATGTAAAACATCATAAGCAAATGTCTGGGAAAATGGGTGGCCACCACGCGCTACCAACCAGATGCATCAACAACAAACGCTATCACCCACCGGACACCAGCCAACGCTGCACTACTTAAAGCTTTAATAAGTAGCCAAGAAATTTCAACTATCTCGCATCTGTATGTAAACAATTTTTGAAAAAAATTCGGTTCAAGTGATATTTATGTACTTGCTATGTACGAATATCCAAAATATGCACGCATACATATATACATACATACATAAATGTGCGTTACTATGTTTGGCAACTACGCTTGTGTTCGGCGGCAAACGGTTGCAACAGTTGTTGCAACACGCCCAACAATTATATTAGTAGCAAACGTGCGGCTTATGTAACAATAGACATCATCCTTATCCTTAAATGGCTTTAAAGCAGAAATTCCTTTTGCCTTCCTTGGTATGTATGTACCAATGAACATAAACATACATATATGCAGATAAAGTGCGGAAATGCGGGCGTTATACAAGATATGCCATAAGTACTAACACGAATTGGTTTACTTCAATACCAAAAGTCTTGGGTTAAATTTGGGTTTCGTTGCACCCTTGAAATAAGTGAAAGTTGTACCAAAAATAAATTACTTTTTCTTGGTTATTTGAAATTGGCGGGCATTCCTCGGCAGTGCTCAGTAAGCCCTTTGGAGTACTTCTGCCATTAAAGAATTTCTCACATAAATTTGGCGTAAAAACTACCAAAATCGCTTGGTGTGTTGCCGCTTTCTTGAATTGCGAAGGCAGTCAGCTCAACCTAACCTAAACTAACCATGGCTGATATGGTTTATACGGAGTGGGGGTTATGTATTCATGCTTAACAAGCCTTTCAACATACACTTCTGTTAATTGTGTACATAAACTCAATTTCAGCGAGTCTTCTCCACTAGATTCAAGGAGGAAATTCAATCAAGGAGTACCTAATTTGATTTTATTTCCAAACTTTATGATTGTGGAGACGCCGATTTTTGATATATAACAGCTTAGAACCATTAATCGCGTAAAACCAAATTCCCTTTACTTTTAACGAACCCTATATAGATATTTGTATGTTCATAATATGTATATATACATATATAGCATATTCGCAAAAAAAGGTATGAAGGTATGCAATTACTTTGGCTGTTGCGGTGCTCGACAATTGCCTTTGTTGTACTGTGCTTTCATTTTTGTTTTTGTTCTTGTGCTTTAAAGTTTAAACAACAACTCAATTGAAACACTCAAACGCACAATACTTGGGCGATCTTTGCAAAATTGTTGACTTGGCGGAGGCCAATCCCAGAACAGAAAGTATGCATGGATTTCTTATGCAATGATACCCTGTAGGGAAAATCTCTAGTTCCGAACTAGGGTGCTTCTAGTGCATTTTTCGCTACTACTAGTGCAAGCTAAATCTCTTTTGCATTTTATCAACTGGCGAATTTAACACGGCGATGTACTAGGCGGTGTCAATTGTCACCCTCTGCACTACATTTGCGATAGTTCCGAACTAGTACTAAATTCTACATATTTCACTAGTTCGTTTATTGGCACAATTTCAATAGTTCTGAAATAACTACAAGTAGGTACCTAAAAATTCTACAGTTTTACATCTGCTGCTTAAGTGCAGCATTTGACACACTTCATGCAAGTGGCGCGATGGCACGCTGGCTAACGCGTGTGACAATCTGGCGAGCGCGAGTTCGTATCCTGTCGGTGTCGAGGGGGATGATAATTTCTTTTTTAATTTTTATTAATTAATTTTTATATTTATTTATTTAATAAAAATTTACAAAAATATTTAAAAAGTAATAAAATAAAAAAAATTTAAATAAACCTGAGGGATCGGAAAAGCATAATTAGGGGAACATTTCATTTCATACAAGTTAAGATGCAAATAGAAAACTCTTTTTATAAAACGCTTCACTAAACATCTGAGAATTGCAGAAATATACAAAGCCGACGGCAATTGAACGAACGAAAAATTTTTAATAGAATTTTTTTCACTTTGAAATTGCATACAAATAAAAGTGTGTCTTACAATGCTCACTCAAGCCACTGCTTCTGAACTGGTGAAAGTCTAACTACAATTGATCTAGTTTATTTTTGGCACCTTTTCGCTAGTTCGGAATTAGAAATTTTGCTCACTAGTTATTGAGTTCCCCGCAGGGTGTATGAATTTGTGTGCATTTCCCAAAAATAGAAATAACAATCAGCCCACACGACGAGTCAATTACCTACATATGTACATACATACTCGTACCTATGTATGTATGCGTATAGGCAAAAAGCAGCCAAATATGCAAACATTACCATTCCATTTAACTTCTGTTTGTGCTAAAGTCTTTTGTCTATTACATCCATGGACCTCAAGCCATATAAGTCAGGCATATTTTGATAGGTTTTAGGCAATCGCTGACCTTTCCATCTGCACACCGGCTTGTTCACCTTAATTCAGGAGCCGTATTCATGACTTAAGTTTACAACTTCAGTCGATACAAGCTTGACGCTAATAAATCAATTAAGAGCAGTCGAAGTAACATTATACGAGCATATACATACATACATATATAGGTATACGATTTTTTTTTAATTTTTATTTTGCAGTCGGAAAACGTGGTGGTTAATTAACTAGAATTTATATGCTGCTTGCCATACCTGTACGAAAAGTGGTACGATTGAATAGTCAGAAAGGTGGTGTACTGATCTCAGAGGCGGATTATCCCTAAGGCAAACTAGGCACTTGCCTAGGGGCGCGTAGTTACAAGGGGCGCGCGAGCTCAGAATTTTTAAACAAATAAAGAAAATAACATATCGACGATTAAGAATTACAGCTGATCTATAATAGGTCGATAATAGATAAATCGATTATATTGCACAAGCATCGATATATTGTGCAATATTGCGCGTTTGTTGCGTCGTCAGGCTTGCCAGTACTGGCGATTTGTCGCCAAATTGGCGATTTTTTACAAACTTTGGCGACCAATTTATGAAAATTGGCGATGGCGACTTTTTTGGTGATTATCAAAATATTAGATTATATTAATAAAAAAGCAATTACTTTTTCAAGCCTTTTTCTCAATTTTTGAAAGTTTCTTCATACAAATTTTTGTCAAATTAAAAAAAATTTGAGAAATAGCAATTGCTTTTTGTTTATTAATACGACCCATTATCTCCACTTTGCCCATAAATCTTACGATATGTAGAGATCTATTGAGAAAATAAATATATACTACATACTCTGGCAACCATTTTCTGCACACTTGAGTGCAAACCAAAATTTTGGTCTGCACACTCGCCTATCCACGATACGACGGTCTGTACAACTTTGACACCCTACGGGACAGTGAGCTTCAGCTGACACCGCACGTGCTGTTCATCGCTGACATATGTTTTGTGCACTTTTTTAAGGGCCTTGTGAGAAAAGTGATGCCTGGCTTTGCGTACGTGTGATCTTGCATCACCTTCTCTCTTATGTACTTTGGCTATCTATTCAAAATAGGTTTGTCTCATTTACTCAAATCACAAGTGATCAAAAACAATAGCACTCTAGTTAGCAGCATAGTTTATATCTATAAGTTGCGACACTCTCAGCTGATCGTTTGGCATGTTGTGCCTGTCACCATGTAGTAGGTTTGTTTCTTATTAAACTAGCAGCTAGCTGTCAAGTGAGCAAAACTGAAAGAATTGCGCTCATAAAGAGCGAAACGAACAGAAAATCAAGAAACGGAATAATAGTAAAAATTAGCTATTAGTAATTTGAATGCTATTTTTGACTGTTAATGGTTATTTTTTGTAAAAAAACATTTAATTTTCTTTATTTCTATTTCAAAAATTCAGAAAATTTCAAAAGTAATAAAATCAAAAGTATTCGTTTGTTTATTTTTTCAACAGCTGTTTCTTACTTTGGCAGCAAATAATTTCAGAAACGATTTGCCAGCCGAAACTTGGCTAACTATTCATAACTAGCTAATAATAAAATAAAAAATTGAAATGAATTTGGAAATCGTTAAATCTTTAAAATTATTGGGTGAATTGAATTTGTAATGCTATATTTGTGGCAATAATAACAAAAAATTAACATATTTTTGAGTTTTAATTGGTTTTATTAGGAATTTTGGCAATTTTCTTGTGCAGATTTTGCTACGTTTGAATACAACACTGTGGTCGATTCTTCTTCATATTTGGTTTATTTAGTTTCCCATTCTCCCATTGACACATAATGTGCCTGTCACTTTTTGCAACAACAATTTTCATGGTTGAAATTTGTTTTGATGGGAATACAGTGAGTCACAGTGAAAGTGAGCCATCATTTATTCAGAAATTTTTATTATTAAATATCTTTGTTAACAATTACTTGACTTTCCTAATCTTTTTGCGACGGAACAACATGCCAGAAATTATGAAAAACAAAAACATACACATATGTACGCGTCACAATCAAAGTAAGCTTTCTGGCAACTCCAATTTAAATACTTAAGGTTTCTCTCTAGAACACCGATTATTATTTTTCTCTTATATATTTTTACAGTTCACATTTTACATTATATTTTAATTATATAAAAAAAAACCAGATCGGGCAATTTTCCTCCGTTTTTAAAAGGTGTACTTATCATACAACATACGTTAGAGCGCGTAAAAATCGTGTTTCGTTAGTTGAACAAAACACATTGCTTGCTAATAAAATTTTTATTATATTTAATTCAATTGCGCCAACAGATGCATTAGTTGTATTTTTGATGTCAATGTGCAAAGATGGGCCGACAAACAAGTTTAGATATTACGGATAGAGTAATTGAACTGTTGAAACAAGGCAAAAATTCTAAAAATGGTTGATTTGGAGTCTACTGGCTTAATAATGCTTCCCCCAATCATTTTTTTTCTCGATATCTGCAATGTACAGACATCGACCTGTTACAATTTTATTATATGTAGAGATTAACAAATTATCTAAGCTTTTACATCATCTATATCTACATCTACACTAATATTATAAAGAGGAAAGATTTTGATTGTTAGGGTGTAAAACAACTAGGTAGTTAAAATTTATAGTATTATGATGGCCATTTATGGTCGGTACAGGGGCGCCGAGAAAGTGGCTGCCTAGGGCGCTCTGGACCTTTAATCCGCCACTGGCTGATCCCCTGTAGAGACTAGCTGGGTTAAATGCCCAACTAGTTCCAATGTACGGCAAACTAGTAGTAATTCAGTTAGCAACTAGTTGATACGATTGCAGGGTATGTCGTTGTTTCGTTTTCCGACGATAAGTGAGTAAACCACAGCTGTTTTTTTTTGGGTTTACACTCAGCTGTACGTATTACGGTGTATTATAGTTTTGGTCACATAACGATTGGTTGTAACATAAACGAGATGAGTTTGGGCTTTCTTATGTCAAAATACTTCAGATGAAAATGAAAGCGATTGACACTTGTCCATTTGTCTGTAGACACTCTCAACTTGCTCAAAAAATATTTTAATGGCTAAATCGGACCATAACTACGCCCCAAATAGAAAATTTCGAAAAACACGCAAATTGAAAAATCCTTGCATGTAATGTCATGGCGTGCCTTTATAAGGTAGTATTTTATTGTTTTCGAAAATGGGTAGGAAGTTTTTCACAGTTTTGTTATGATATGAAATTTAGTACGCGTAATGTATTTGCTAAGGCAAAGAAAGTGAAAATTTCCCAAATCGGTTGAAAACCACGTCATTTTTAGAAAGGTATTATCTTTTTTTCAAACGTAAAGTTAACTTATTGAAAATTGTACTCCAGGTCCGACTATAAATATAAAAACAAAATACTTTAAATTTTTGCGTGGAACCAGACTTTTGTAGCAAAGGCATCTGCTAGAGTTATGTAGAACGTACGGACATGGCTTAATCCATTCTCCAGATTCTGATCATGTCAGAACCAAATTTGCAAACCATTTCGTGGTTATCAAATATAAAAAAATATCTACCATGTGAGCCACACCGAGAAATCTGCTGTATTCAATCTACGAATATGCCATAATATCCCGCTCTTGCCAATTTTTCCTGACACATTTTCGTTTAGTTAGAGCATGAATATTGGCATAATATCTATGTACATATGTATATGTACGTATATATAAAATAGGTTCAACTTTTTGAAGTCAATCCCCGTCATTTCTCACTCATATTTTAAAAACTCTTGAAATTCAAATTAGTTCAACCAATTATTGCTTCGGGCCTATTGGACCGCTAAACCACCCACAGAGGATCGTGCAGCAGGTTTCTAATAACATGTTATCCATACGAACGTTCTGCGCGGCTATTCCACAAATAAACTAACAGTTAACTCAACGATGGCTTAGCGATTGGTGCATAAATAAATTCTCGTTTAGGATGCGAAAATCGTGAAAAACTTGTAATGGGTTTATTTATGAGTAACCACCCACCTGGGAAAATTAATAAATGGAGAGGCGCATTACTGTGGGCTGCAGCAAGTGCAATGTTGGTAACAGCCGAATACGAGGCGCGGAATGGGCCAAACAAGATGAAAAGGCAAAACTAAGAAACCTGAGCTGCGAAGCGGGCCGTGTTAGATTCTTTTACACATCCAAATGAAGGAATATTGCATTGCCAATGACGCTCTTGCCACAGATACAAATGTTTGCATGCTGCAACAGCGTCAACAGCGTCAACATCACCAACCGGCCATGCAAAATGCGACAATTTTTCAAATGTTCGTGCACAACCTTAAAGGTAATTCATCAATGGCGGAATTAGGGAACAAGCTATTTACATAAATACCATAGATTATAACCGATAGCGAGTTGTAGCCAATTAGTTTCACGAAAAACTTGTACAAATGAAATTCAAAGGGTATGTATCTGAAGAATTCCTGTATCTCTCAAAAATATGCATAAGCCCTTCACGAATTGGTGGAAGGGCTAATCGCAAAAACACACATCATCCACCTGTATACATACATACGTACATAGGTATATCAACTTACTGAAAGTATTTCAAAATTCGGCACTACATCGGAGTAAACTATTTGTATCTAAATTTGCGCTTTTGTCCCGTGCCTTAAGCGTTCTTCTGTCTCTTTCGTAACGAGAAAATATCGAGCAAGCCAAAGAAAATTTATGATCACAAACGTTTCAGTGACAACAAGAAGAACGATGTCGACAATTCCATTGGAAGTGGCGGCAAGCTGACTCAAATGGCCGCCGCTGGTGACAGCATGTGGTTGGCGGTTTGAGTGAATGCGCATGAACGTGCGTTACATGATACCACAATCACGAATCCTCTTGTCACCATCTAAGCAAGCCGCATTCACCAGCAATGTAGCAACGTCCAAGGCATCTATCCGCCGAGTTCTCTGACACAAGGGCAGGGGAACATACAAACAGTTAATAAACATACTCGGACATGTATGAGAGACATGCATGGACGCGCTAAAGCTATGCCTGTGGCTGGTGTTGTGAATACGTTCGGGCACATGTTGCCGCCTCATATGCAAAACCGCATAGAGGTGAGAGTGCGAATGCAACTGGACAGATAGATATATGTGCGTATGTAGACTGCGTGCCTGCATAATAAAAAGTGACGACGCCGTCACCAAGAGTGTTGTCATTGCATCACCGGCGTCGTTGAACTGAAATGTATTGGTTGTTAAAAAAGAATACCAATTACTGACATCTTTCCATGTTCAGTGCCAGTAGAAAGGTACATATGTATGTATGTACATAAATAAAGTAATGGAGGTTATTGAGCACTAGTTGCCTAGAGTCACATCCGCCCATCTTCACAAGCTCAGGCAAAAAGCGTTCATGAAAGAGGCGCCGAAATGTCAAAAATTATTTTCTACTACTCATTCACTGGCCACTAACTCCATTCTATATTGGTAAAGCTTACGTATATATGTTTGTATGTATGTGCTTGTAAATATTTATTTTATCTACTTCCATCCATTTTCTCTACATCCGACGCGTAAAATCATCATTGCATTCATTAGCGCGATACTTGAACGCGCATCGTCTGCATTTGGCGTCTGTCTCATATTACGGCATAGCTTTGCCGTAAGCGATGTTACAAGTCAATAATGAACGCCAACACGCTAACAAAGCGCCAAAAGCTTACTTTTGCGGTTAAACGTGTCATGCAATTTTACACTACACACTAGACACTTAACAGATCATAATTCTGGTTAGTGAATGCTGGTCAACTTCCAAGCCGTTTACTTGAAAAGAAGCGGGGGCTTTTCCGGCCTAAATAATTTGAAATGAAGAAATCATTCTCTCTGTCTTAACACTCCAGTGGTTTTCAGGCTGATTTCCCCAATGGTCTTGGAAAACATGTATAAATACCCGGTTTTCGCTAAGACCATGTTGTGAAGAATATCACGAACTGCGATAATTTAAAAGCTATAAGTATGTGCACAAGGTACCATGAACCAGACTATTTGGCGCCACTCAGTATAAAGTTAAAAGTAGGATAGAAGATCAGTTCTTTTTCCCTACCTGGAGCGAGTCCAGAAGAGCACTGCAAGTCTTTCTACAAAGTTTCGAATTCAAAAAGAAGAAAAGCTTTCACCTATACAGGGAAACATTTTCGATACCCATTCTGCTATATTTATACCTTTCATGAAAATTAAATGGTATTATAACTTTGTGCAAAAATTGTTTTGTCGAAAGTACCAAAAGGAGAAGATTTAGACCGACCAAAATATATACCGATATGATCGGAATCATGAGCTCAGTCGATTAAGCCATGTCCGTCTTTCCGTCCGCCCGTCTGTGTGAACGCAAACTAGTCCTCAGTTTTTGAGATATCTGCTTGAAATTTTAAATATCAGTGTATTTTTAGGAGAAGCTGATCATTTGTCGGAATCGGCTGAATTGGAATACCATAACATATAGCTCACATACAACCGATTATTCAGATATAGACATTTCCGGGTATAACTTTTATATTTAAATAGCTTAGACACCAGTTTTTCTAATAAATCTTCCCATAAATAACCCACAGAATTCGAAATTATAAATTAACCTATATCAGGCTATGTAGATAGGTAACTTTTCATTTCCCTATTCATGAAAGGTATGAAGTCATCGGTAAGGCCGAAGACAGCCACGCTCTTACTTGTTTTATCTACATATATATGTTCGTGGCATGTATACATATCATACCTGGGTAATACTGAGTAGTAATTGGAGTATTACGTACTTACTTAAATACTTTATATTTTGATCTTGAAATAATGAGTCCGTACTAAGTACTTTCAGAATATTCAAGTACTAGTACAAGTACTTGAAAAGAATTGAAAAATCGGTTCAAATACATTTTTCAATTCTCTTCAAGTACTTTCAATTCTTTTCAATTACTTTGAAGTATTTGCTAAAACTTCAATTCTTTTTCAATTCCTTGTACTTGTACTTGTACTTGTACTTGTACTTGTACTAGTACTAGAAAATTTGGGAATGCAAGTACCAGTACTAGTACAATTCTTTTAAAATGTACTTGTCACAAGTCGTACTGGTACTTGATATTACCCAGGTCTGATATATATATATATATATATACATACATATGTATATGTGTGTTTATTTAGGTAGGTGTATTTACCTCCAAGCACATACATTGCATTCCTTAGTATTGCTGATTATAAATCGATTCGTTTCACAAGTGAATCGAAAATGTCACTCAAGTTTAATTTCCTTCAAGATTTATTGAGCTACAAATGACACAATCATTCGGAAACATTGGTGTAAAATAATCGACATCAATTCGAATGGTAAAAAGGACCATTTTGATGGTTGTAAGTAACAACGTCGAAGGGTTCCGCCCATATCGGTAAGCTGGGGCCTATAAAAAAAGAAACGCTTAAATGGCAAATCAATGGCAAAAAGTTGACAAGGCAGCCAAATCATCAACTTCTAGGAATGAATGTGCTTGTACGTGTGCCTGAGTTTGTTTCGTTGTGAGTAATAAAATGAATTTATAACCTGCCAACATATTGCGTTAACACAGGCGACAAACGACATCGACAACTTTTGTTGAGATGAACAGCCGGCTTTTGTTTTGGCGTTGGCCCGCACACCAACTCCACCACTGCCAGTGTTGCTAAGCGGTGATAAACTTAGTTGAAATACAGTCCTATAAGCAGGGAGCGATCTAAAGGGGCAAGTTGCTTCACAAATAAATATAGAAAAGTGGGAATGTATATAATCAAACATGGCTAGTTCTACAGATATGTGCACATATGTATATATGCAGCTCAATTGCTAAAATGAATCACATAATTCCATGACTAGGTATAGATTGATTGTATTTATCTGATTATGATAATAAGTGTTATTATCTATAGCGCGTCTGAAAATGTGTGTCTTCTTTTTCCAAAGTACATAGAATGTTATTGCAGCTAGCGATATGATTTTTCAATTCTCGGTCCCTTATGAAACTGACTATTAGCTACGCCCATGCTTAAACAACTTCCTCAAACACGCACATGCACACAAAATCGTTCCACTCGCGCTTTAAAGCTCTGCCTATTGGCACTCTTCGTATTTGACAGCTCGCAGTTCAAAGCTCGAGGCATTCGAGCGACTTTGTTGACAGTTAGATTGGGGTCGGTGGTGCCTGCTACGTACATATTTACATATACGCACGTACTTCACACTCATCCATCTCAGGTGGTTTTGTTATGTTTTATTGGTTTTTAACTGAGATCTGTTGTTGGCTGCTTTGATTTTCATAAAAAAACAGTTCGCAGTCAAATTTTAGCCTTGGGTGTTAGGAACTTGACAGTCCGCCCTGCCTCCGACACAAAGTGATTGAATGCTCTGGGCCTTATAGACAGACAGACATCAATGCTAGGCACATTGGTATTGGTTTATCGCCAATATTTCTCTCCATCCCAAAGCATGGTTGCCACTAGTAAAAAATATTACCAACCAAAATCCTAAAAAAAAAATCCGAATTAAATACCAAAATATTTTGAGCTATCTGAGGTTCTAATTCTAATTTTAATCGATTTCTTAGGTACATTGAAAAATTTCCTTTCAGCTGCTGAGCTGTGTGGAAGGGAGAGGAGTTTCCTAATGTAAAAATTGTTCAACACAAAAAACTAGGAATATGAATGAATATGTAAAAGTGAAACCATGCAAATGCTTGCAAATATAAAACAGGTTGCCATACTATGGTTAATATACAATGCAGCTACATAAAAACTTATGCTAATAGATTTGATATTAATTTTTCTTGTTTTATAAAAAAAATAGATAAAAAGCTAGGACAGAAATTAAATTTCAAGGAAAAAAAAAATCAAGTCAGAAGGTAACTATCAAACAACCAAATTGTAAAAAAATGAAAATAAAATCACCGTGTTTGATTGGAAACAATCAACAGTGGCAACCGTGTTGCTAGGTTGGTTGGTGTGTGCGTAGATGTTGAAATCGAGATAACTTCCCAAAATTCAATTCAATTTTATTGCTGATACTTAAAACAAGTCAAGTCGTTTTGCCGCCAATACTTGATACCTTTCGTGATATGAAGAATTTTCATACGTTTCTGCGGAATAGGTGTAGAAAGAGTAGGAAATTAAAAATATTGCAAAATCCATGACCTTTTCGTACCTATATGAAACAATTATATCTCAAATTATTGATATCTGCATCAGGGCCGTGCGCAGGAATTAGCCTTGGGGGGGGGGGGGGGGTTTAATTTTGGTTTGCATTCGCATACATTTTTCGCTAAGATAAACCTATTTGCTGAAACAGATGTCCAGACCCATACATCATAAATTTAAATGTTCTCTAACTTTTCTGAAACTGCATACTCTGATGCTTAAAATTATACCCAAGAAATTTTTTTGGTTGTAAAAATTTTTCTGTATTTGATAGAGTATATATAAAATTTGAAATTTTAAGCAAAAGCAAATGCTTGGCTTTTATTAATATGACCCATTGTAAGCGAAATCTTTGTCAAATATAAAGATAATTGATTGAAATTTTGTGGCATGAGTCCCACAATAGGCCGGAAACAAAAAACAGAAAAACTTTTGAAAATGGGCGTGACACCGCCCCTTTTTGGACAAAGGAATCTACGAGATTTCGGAGCCCATAACTCAAAAAATAATAATTATAATTGATATGTTATGACGAATAATAATAATAATAATATAATACAATGGCGCTATGGCCGAGTTTTATGGCCGAGCTTCTCTCCCAATTCGAGGTGTGCTCCTCTTTTGTTTTTCCTACTAATTGGGTGGACCTACAGTTTTATGCCGGCTCCGAACGGCGAATGCATTTTTTGTGAGAAGCTTTTTCATGGCAGAAATACTCTCGGAGGGTATGCCGCCCACTGCCGAGAGGTGACCGCTGCTCTTAAAAAAACCCAATACATGGATTTTTACTAATTAGAAAAATTTTTTTGGTGTTTGCTCGGACTGGGGTTTGAACCCGAGACCTCTGGTATAGCAGGCGAGCACTCTACCCACTGCACCACAGCGGCCACATGACGAAACTTAGGGTTAAACTTTTATTACTTGTACTAATATACGTTAAAATATTTAGCGAAATCGGTGTATAACCACGCCTACTTTTTTACAAAAACATTTCTAAAATGGCCTTGTGAAATTTGTGACGTGACATCTTTGTAACTAAAAGTCATAAAGGAATGAAATTTTGCATAATATTCGTATGCTTAGTCGGATAATTGATACTAATTTTGAAAATGGGTGTGGCTACGCCCACTTTAAGCGGTATCCGCATTATATAAAAAACACCGTATATCCGTCAAACGTAAACAAACAATGAGAACATCCCTTTGCCAAAATAGTTGACTTATCTGGTCTAATTCTGATTCATCAAAACCTAGTTAACCAGGTCCTGAATAGTACTGTTTACAGTACTTGTTAATTGAAACTGCTCACTGTTTTCACAAAATGAAAATTTTTTGTTATCAGTACAATTTTTTGAAAAATTTCAAACGAACATATCGAGCCGTATGCGCCGGAAAGATGTAAAGGCCATGATTTCCGATTTTCACTTTTTTGTAGAAATGGCTTACTTGTCATCACCCACACCTTCTCCAGAAATTTTATGTCTGAAAAATGTACCGTTATGAAAAACAATTTTGATGTAAGTACATAAGTTCAGTTTGTTTACTTTTTTTGTTAGTACGAAGTGGCTTTTACATCTTTTTTGCTTTTCAAATTATTGAAGACTATTGACAAATAAACAAATTTAACGGGGTTTTGTTGGAATTTAACCAAGGGTTTTATCACTTTGAAGACTTCTACTGTGTATTTTATTACATATCGATGACCAATATGGTTTTCTTGTGCGGCATATTGCACTTTATTGCTCCATAATTTTGGAATAAAGTTCTAACCATTTCACGAAAGTTAGGGTCCCTTTTGTTACTGCTTAGAGCAGTTTTAAACAAACTGGTTGTGTATTTCTAAAATTTCTCCAAAATTAATTTCTTGAATTTCGATAATTTCCCTCCAAACGTAGTTGCTGAAAGTGATGAACATGGCGGGAGATTTCATCAGGACTTAATAGTTTTTGAAAGGCGATATCAAGGATCTTGGAACAAGGATATGATGGGAGATAAATCCAGAAAATTACAAAGGAACAGCCAAAAGTACTTACATCCCTCATTATTTATCCTCTCCTTAAAATCGCGAAATGCATTAATTTTTTTATTCAATTAATCCTTTATCCTATTGATCGCTATTTTGAGAGACATTGTGCACTTCAAAAGTCATAATAAATGGAAAGAAATAATGTTAAATGTTACTCTTAATAAAGTTTTATAAAGAAACGGAAAATGCTAGGTTAAGAACTCTCAATAAAAATAGGTAAATATAAATACTGATAAATCCCATTATCGCAAAAGTAGTCTCAAAATGTTCCCATTTAAATTCTTTATGGGATAGATAGGAGTCGGATCTGAAATTCCTTACACAAACTTAGATTTTTTCATACTTTTTGCCATTGTAACCAAACTACTTGACCAATTTTTAAGTGCAAAGGCAAACAATTTGTATTAGATGCCAAATCGCTACGGTGGCTAATACAATTTTTTATGCAATTATGTATGTCATGCAATGTTTTATATACGGTTTTTTCTACATTTTTACCGATATCTCAGAAACAGGGTCTGCCACAAAAATATGGATATGCTATTCGGGATCAGCGTTAAATTTCGTTTTAGAAAAGTACCTATAGTTTTATATTTTTGGCGGTTAAAGTTGATTAAAAATTGTCGAAAAGCAAAAAAAAAAAAGAAATCGAAATAAAGAAATGAAAGTAAAAATTTTTTTAAAAAACCCTCTCCTGAACATTTTTGAATTTGGCCTTTACATCTTTCCGGCGCATACGGCTCGATATGCTACACAACTTTGTAATTTCGGAAAGCTCCAAGTGCAATTCAAAGTGCCGAACTTATGTATTGGCCAACCTTATTTTTTGCAACTTTCACCAATTTCTTCTTCCGTAAAATTATTGTACTAATTTTGTCAAAAATTATGAGTCAAGATTCAATGCAAAATTTATAAACTGTGTTTGAAAATTTTTGCAAAATCATTGCAACTTAGATTTGGTCATGGGGGGGGGGGTTTAACCCCCAAAACCCCCCGTGCGCACGGCCCTGATCTGCATCATCGGTTCTATAAGACGTTCAATAACTTATAAAAAGGCATTTGTGTGCCAAATTACAAGAAGATGCCTCGAGAACGGAGCGACTATGACCATGACTTTGATCCTCCTTTAAAGTGCAGACATTGGTCACTTATCTGTAACCTTATAAAACAGCTGATTCAACCAACATTACGACAAGCTGTGTTACTAGTCATTGGTGCCTTATCGTAATTCTGTAGCTGTATCGTTAACTTACAGAACAATTGGATTTTGGTTAGCAACCCTAAATCCGCAAACAGCTGACACTTGTCAAGGCAGATCTAGGAAGGTAGGCGCATAAGCGAATTCAGAAACTTCTTTTTTTATTTTCAAAGGTAGATTATAATATCAAAATCAAAGCGAATTCACATCATGGTCAATAGTAATGGGCGAGTCCCAAGCGAATTCAGATTTTAACAAGGAGAAATATTATTTTGACATTACAATCTACCAATTACAATAACAAAATACATGGGAAATTTCCAAGATCTGCCTCGACAAGTGTCAGCTGTTTACAGATTTACGGCACCACTAACTGCTCACATGGATAGCGATAAAGTTACAATAAGGTTAACGATACTGAAATACTTATAAGCCACCAATGTCTGAACCTTTAGGTACATACAAGCATGGTGTTTGGGGCCAAAAATACAATTTCTCTTTCACGAAGGGTATACATAATTACCAGAACGCTTTAAAAGATATTTTTGGGCGCCTCAAAATTAAATTAATTGAACAAGATTTTCAGGGAACAATTCACAAAATGTATTTCAGTTGCGCGCTTTTGTGTCTATGTAAATGGGCTCCTTATGGCAGGGACTTGTAACGCGTTTCGGTTTCGGTTTCTGTTACACAGCTAAGTAACGAAACAGAAACAGAAACAAAACTCCTTTGTAACAAAAGTCGTAACAAAACTCCGAAACGTTTCCAGCAGAAACAAAACCTGTAACGAAACTAAATTAATTTTGTTCCTTGTAACAAAATCCGTAACGAAACTAAATTAAACAACAAAATTATTATATAAATAATTATTGTAACAAAATTATGATTTTTTCGCAAACTGCAAATTTTTTCAAGAAAAAAGATATCAGGTTCAATATATTAATTAACCATCTAAACGCGTGTTCAATTTCATTTAAATATACCAATAAAAAACAGTGAAAAAAAACAAAAAAAATGCTCTCCTGCAAAATTTGCTTTTGTCCCTTACGATAAAGTCGCACAAAGGGGTCGATATGAAGAAAAATATAACTGGGTGACTATTAGGGTTGTCTATTTTAATTTTTTTAAATGATATATAAAAACGCTTCATATGCATAGAACAACGGATTGTGAAAAGTATACATTAATTGTTATCAAGAAATATTTAATTTTCTAATAAGAGCTCATTCAGACTACTTTGTAGTGCAATTTCTTCATCATCATGATTTTTATAAGACGTCGAAGCAGTACAGGATGCTTTGGCGGGTGTAATATCGTTTCGTATGGATAATGGGATATCCGACTTGCGTTTTTTTGTCGTGTATTTGCTTAATCAATCAAGCCTTATTACATTTCTGTCAATTTATCATTTCTCGCAGCCAATTATAGTCCGAAACAAGTTTCTAATAGGTATTAGTTAGTAAAGCAAATTATAAGGGTTTTTTTTTTAATTTCGCCTTAGTAAATTTTCACATATTTTCCTAACTCCAGTTGAGTTAAAAAAAAAGGAAACGTGAGTAAGGAGTACTCATGAACATTGATGTGTAATCAGTTTCGAAATAGGACTTTTATTCCCTTTCCCTTATTCATTTTTTCACTGGTTTTCTATCGATTAAAATGCGACTATCTTTTTTATAATTTTTTGTTGCCATTGTCACTGCTATATTTTGTTGTTTTTGTTTGTTTTGTTTGTTTCGGTGTTTGGTTTTTGATTTTTAATTTTTGATTTTTGATTTCTGATTTTGATTTGTTTTGTTTTGCTCAGAAACATACAAGATCATTCGGATCCACGTTTGACCCATATCTCGGGGCTCCGTGTAGAAGTCCTACTCAAAACCTTTCATTTGATACCAACATTGCTCAGAAATATTCAAGGATCATCCGGATCCTCATTTTGACCCATATGTGGAGACCCGGTCTAGAATAGAGCTCTATACGAAAGCCCCGCTCAACATCTTTCATTTGATACCAATATTGTAGAAGGCCAGCTCAAAACCTTTCATTAGATACCAATATTACTCAGAAACACACAAGATCATCCGGGTCCTCGTTTTGACCCATATCTCGCGACCCGACCTAGGAGTCATAAAGAATAGGGCTCCCTGTAGAAGCCCTGCCCAAAACTTTTCATTAGATACGCGTAAACTTTACCTGTTTTTCGAAATTACTCGTAGCTACAGCAAAGATGTTTGCACATCAAAATGCCACAGGTATACATATATATATTATATACCTAAAAATAAAAAGTCCATCCTAATGTACGGCAAATAGTATTATAATAATTTTTATAGTTTTGCCACTGAGAAACAAAATTAATTTCGTTTCTGGTTTTGTTTTTGTTGCAAATTAATTTTGTTTCGTTACGGATTTTGTTACAAGGAACAAAATTAATTTAGTTTCGTTACAGGTTTTGTTTCTGCTGGAAACGTTTCGGAGTTTTGTTACGACTTTTGTTACAAAGGAGTTTTGTTTCTGTTTCTGTTTCTGTTACAAGGAACAAAATTAATTTATTTTCGTTACAGGTTTTGTTACTTATTGAAACGTTACAATCTTTTGATTTCGAATTTAGTTTCTATCCAGGGCCGTGCGCAGGTATTAGCCTTGGGGGGGGTTTTTAATTTTGGTTTGCATTCGCATACATTTTTCGCTAAGATAAACATATTTGCTGAAACAGATATCCAGACCCATACACCATAAATTTAAATGTTCTCTAACTTTTCTGAAACTCATTATGATTCATCAAAACCTAGTTAACCAGGTCCTGAATAGTACACGGAAAGAATTTTTTACTAGAATCAATGCCGAGACAAGAAAAATTAGACTTGATTTTGAACTTAGAAAATAATTTCTTAATATCAAGAAAATCCAAGAAAATTGGATTTTAAATAAATAAGTAAAAATTTTCTTGCTTCAAGTGAAACTGGATTTTAAATAAATAAGAAAACATTTTCTTGCTTCAAGTAAAATTGGATTTTAATAAATAAGAAATAATTTACTTAGGGTAAGTGTTTTTTTCTTGTTTTTTGAAATAAATTAAGAAATTATTTTTTTGTTGCAAGTAAAACTTTTCTTATACGAGCTTAAGTAAGTAATGCGGGATACACACATCGTAGTATAGTAATAATATTTCGATCTATACCACATATGTGTCACCCTCATATTGTAGTTTAATTGAAAATTTTCATAGCATAGCCAAATCATAATATTGATATTCTAATATTCATACCACATGTGTGTCTGAGGCATAAGAAAATATTATATATTAAATTAAGCAAATATTTTCTAAAAATATTAAAAACGTAAAAAATAAGGAAAATGAAAACTAATCATGAGGGATTAGAAAACCATAATTAGTCAACTAGTATTTTCCTAGGACTTGTTTATTGAAATGACAACATTTTATTTAATATAAATGAAGATGCAAGTAGTGAACTCCTTATACCAAATGCTTCACTAACAATCTGAGAATTGCAAAAATATTCAGAAATATGCAAAGCGGATGGCAAATGAAAAAAAATACATGTAACTTTGGAAATGCAAATTCAGCAAGAAAAATTTTACTTCGCTCAAGAAAACGTTTTCTTATTCATTTTACATTTTTTTTTTCGCTGTATTTTGTTGTTCCAATTCGTCGAAACACAATTTTCTTAAATTCTTCTTGATATTAGCAAAAAGATTTTCTTCATTTAAGTAAATTTAAGAAAAGATGTTCTTATTTATTTAAACATTTTTTTTCAACATTTTTTTTTCTATAGATTTTGTTAGTGTTCTTGAATAAGAAAATAATTGTCTCATTTTTGGAAAACTCAATTTCTTATTTCCAGTAATAATTAAGTCAATTTTTCTTATTTTCCTAAAAATTTTATAAATTGAGTTCAAGAAAGCATTTTTCTTGATTCAATTATACAAATTTCTTTCCGTGTACTGTTTACAGTACTTGTTAATTGAAACTGCTCACTGTTTTCACAAAATGAACATTTTTTGTTATCAGTACAATTTTTATAAAAACGCCAAACGAACATATGCTACACAACTTTGTAATTTCGGAAAGCTCCAAGTGCAATTCAAAGTGCCGAACTTATGTATTGGCCAACCTTAATTTTTGCAACTTTTACCAATTCTTCTTCCGTAAAATTATTGTAACTAATATTGTCAAAAATTATGAGTCAAAATTCAATGCAAAATTTATAAACTGTATTTTGAAAATTTCTGCAAAATCATTGCAACTTAGATTTGGTCATGTGGGGGGTTTTAACCCCTAAACCCCCCCCCCCGTGCGCACGGCCCTGTTTCTATCCTTTAATGTTTCTTGGAACAGAAACGCCAGAAACGAGAGTTTCGTTTCGTTACGAGTTTTGTTACAAGTCCCTGCCTTATGGGCTTAAGGGGGAATCGCGAATGGTACGGTTGTTGTCAAATTATGGCCCATAACTGCGCGCAGCACAGGCGTTTTATTGATCTGATGACATTCATAGAAAATTAAATATGTAAGTGCTTTAAATTGATGACCGCAATTCGTGGCATATTTATTTCCGTTTTGCCATTTAAAATAATCAGAGCCAATTCACATTGATAGATGTAAATAATTTTGTGAGTTATGACTTGAATTTTTTTAAAAAATTGTTCTTGAAATTTGGACGTGGCGACGTCCATTTTATATTATCATGAGCCCATTGTATGGATGGAATTTTATCCATCTGGCTCTGAATTATCGCATTATGCATGTTTTGCTGAAATATTCGATACAGCATGACTAGAAATGGTGTCAATTAACACATTTCATCAAAATATATTAATTTCTGTCGAATCGAGGCTCACATACAGACAAACAGAACGAAATTGAACCGATTTATTTTTTCATTGCGAGCATTTTCATGCATGAAAGATCTCACTTCCTTTAAGGTACTACAACCAACCGTAATGTGTTTACATAAAAGCTGTGTTAATAGCCAAGTTTTATTTTTGAAACTCTGCGAGAATGACATTTATACGAGTATGTGGTGTGGGTGTGTCTAAGGTCCTATCCTTGCCAAACTTTACTTTTTTAACTTAGTGCGATTTTTTTGCCATTTTTCGTCTGTGAAGACTTAAATGGCCGCCTACTTGCGTCACACTTTGTTAACCACCCACACACGTGACACGAAATATATAAATACCCTGCAAAAAAGATTTGCTTATTGTTGGCAAATCAGGTCTAAAAAAGAGGTACGCTGGCAGCTCTGTTTCTCACTCTGTCTGCTCCTAACTTTCTAATACTTATCTAGGGCTTATTTCGCATGGCGGATAAGCCTTTGGAATAAGGTGTGTTCTCGGAGAGAGATAACTCCTTATGGCCTGATGACATCAACACAGGAAAATCAGCCTTATTTTAGGCCTTACACCATACAAATTTGCTTACCTTATAATTTTGAGGCCTTATTTCGGAAGTCTTTAAATCTGCTGTTTTAATTCTTAAATAAGGCTTAGATTTTTTGGTGGGTATGTACACACGTCATGAAGATGTACGGCCATGGGCTATTTATGTATTTGTTTCACTTCGTTTGCTTGTGAAATGTGTCGACATATATACATACATATACTATGTACATATTTATCCACACCAGTATATATTTTGGTACGGGAATTGAGTGCCTCCGCATGCCATTTGTTACGTTGACTTCTCCTTTTGCCGCATAACTTTGACTTCCCCTGCACTCCTGCGTTGAAGACTTGTGCGTTGGTGTTCGAAAAGTGAGAGGGCTGTGAGGTTTGGATACTGACTACGGGCAAAAACTGTTTGGTTAGATATTTTTAAACAAACAAGGATCCGACATGACACCTTAAAATTCACTTCACTTGAATTCATTTCTTTTGGCACCCGCAGCCAATGGCACAGGTATGTACATATGGACATACGGGTTAGTTGTACGTACATATGTATGTATGAATACAATCTTGGCATATTGAACGTTTGCGCATGCGCGCGACTCAATTTAATCGCAGCGATAAATTTGCGCAATAAGCTGAAAACGCAATGAAAGCGAAGAAGACAAAAAAAAAAGCAATTGAGAATAACAGCAATATATGTTAAGTGGAGACAGCAACATACACCCAAAAAAACGGATTATGGGAAAATGGAAATGATTCGGCGCTAAAGACATATTTTGATTGTTTTGAATACAATTTTCTTTAAAAGGTGGTTTTTATTCCTTGATGAAGAAAATTTTACGTCATAAAAATGAAAATATGTTTTAGCGCCGAATCATTTCGACTTTTCCATAATCTGAGTAAGTTTTTTTTCAGTGTATATCAACGGGTGAGAATAAGATCGCCCTATTTCAAAAATTGTTTCAAAAACGCCCTATTCCAAAAATTGTTTGAAACACGTCCTATTTCAAATTTTGCTTCAAAAACGCCCTATTTCAGAATTTGTTTCAATAACGTCCTATTTCAGAATTTGCTTCAAAAACGCCCTATATACATTTCTGTGAAATAGGGCGTTTTTGAAGCAAAATCTGTAATAGGACGTTATTGAAACAAATTCTGAAATAGGACGTTATTCAAACAATTTTTGGAATAGGTCGTTTTTGGAACAATTTTTTAAATAGTGCGATCTTATTCTCAGCCGTCGATATGTATATAGTTATGTATATAAACACATGTACATAAATTAGATAGGGTCGAAAAAAAAGTTGTAAGAGTCCGTTCCTAAATTTGAAGCTTATGTTGAGATGTTTAAGGGACACAAAAAAAATTTTTTGGACCCCGCGAAATACCGCCGAAATCATTTTTTTTATATATATAAAATAACTTCGTTATTTGACATCCGATTTTTAATAGTGATATATCATTATTTTCATTATTTTGGTATTTGAAGCTCTATATTTACGTCTAATGTGGTTTTGAACTCTGAAGTCGATTTCACATAGTTGGGACAGCTAACATATTCCTATGTCCATAAATTATCATTTATGTTTTCCTATAGGTTTTCGTAAACCATTATTTTTATAGCACGCAATTCCGAATACGCGCATTTAGTGTTTTAGAGCCCGTGCACAATTGGCTTTGTCTGCAACAACTTTGATAGAAAAAACCATAAAGCAAAGCGAAATTCCAGGTGCTTGCTACAATTAACAATTTGACTATTCCCACTTCACTTCTTTGCTTTAATTTATAAACCTGATTTTTGGTAAATTATTTTGGGGGGGGGGGCTTTTTTCTGCTTATTCGAATGTTATTTTTTACTTTTCTCTGTTCACTGCTCACGAAATTGCGCGAAATCGCTGAAATAAGTGTAGATATACAAACATACACATACACACACAAGGGGAGATGATTGTCAAAGTGTAAAAAAGTTAAGAGATGGCTAACTTTATACTTTGCTTTACTCGCTTCACCTCAATTGTGAACATGTCCCTTTGAAAAGCACATGCTGAACGAAACTGTCAAAGCAAAACTCTGAAGCAAAGCGAGGTAGAAGTCAATTGTGCACGGGCTCTTATGTACTTAAACAAAAAATTTGCTCATGAGACTTATATTTTTAGGAAAAATATCACTTCGCTTTTTTTACTTTAATAGGTGTAACAGCCACCGTATTTTTTTCTTGTGTCCCTTAACCCTCTCAGCATAAGCTTCAAATTTAGGGGCAGACTTTTACAACTTTTTTATTTCGTATGGGGACAAACCCAGTCTAATGTACGTTCATTTCTACGTTCATAGCAGTGTACTGCACAAGGTTATTCCTTTACGTTCTGAAGCCACTTGAAATTAATTCGCTATCACAGCATCACGATTCGCTAATTTATTTAATTTTTTTTTGTTGGCAGACTTCGGGGTTGAACCTGTTACGAATCATATTTGGAATTGAAATTCTTCATTTCGCTAGAAATTGTAAATGAATAAGATTTGTCAGTGCTCTGTATGTAACAATAATAAGAATATGCGTCGAAGTGCTAACAAATGCTGAAGGAGTTGAAAAATTGTCCAAAAGAAGCAGCCGAGGTAATGATATTTACATACAAACATGATATTTACATACAAATATGTTTTTACGTACACATGTAATCTTGTAAATGCCAAATGACTTTGGGCGAATGTAAAATTCTTGTTTTGGCTGGCTCTCGATGGCTCATTTCATTAAGCCTTACACGTAAATAAATATGTATATGTGCATATGTACCTATGTACCTATGTATTATTAGGGATTCCAATCCCGGGATCCCGGGATCCCGCCCTTTCTGACTCCCCGAAAATCCCGGGATAGCTAGAATTTTATCCCGGGATTTTCGGGATAAGATAATGAGAGAATATTCCGCTATTATAGCAAAGAAAAGTTATATTTTATAAAATTTTTATTGGTCTCAGATCTGTATACCAACAGCATTTCCTATTCTGAATGAAAATGTTGCATTATTACATGGCAGCATTATCAACATGTGTCCTGTGTCCTATTAAAGTGTTGCATTTTGCATGTGATGACTGAAACAAAAATAATGCAACCTTTTACTTGTGCTAGGAGCAGAAAATGTTGCCCGTAGTCGGGCCAATTTTATATTTTGTCAATAGAACAAACATCCCTAAAAAAGTGTTGAGTCTGTGTGGAAGAGAACAAAAAAATGTGACAGCCGGAAGAAAGTGCGACATTTTTGCTAGAATAAAAAAGTCCATTAGTCAAAGTAAGGATTAAAATTTTTGATTTTTTTTAATAATTAAATTTTTTGTGTTGAAGTACGCGTTGTAAGGAAACGTACGTTAGGTATTTTTAAAGCTTTTAGCTTGTGGCAAAATTCATTTGATAATTTCTATTTCCTGATTTTTGGTCATTTATTTCTCAAATGTTTTTTGGAATTTTCCCACACGGAAAGTAAATAATGGAAGAAATTGGAAACAAAATTTTAATTAGACTTGATAGTCTTACAACACTACTAAAATTAAATACGCAGTTGCATATTCGGGATTCATATCAAAATTTTGCCTCCGATATTTCTGTGGTCACAAGCCATAACCGCCTAAGTCGATTTAAGACAAAAATGGAGTTATATATACTACGTTATTATACATTAAAAACTCTATATTTCTGTAAAACCCCCATACCTGTAACTTATTCCAATCAAAAGATATTAATAAAAACATTTTGGCTTAACTCGCAATAGAGGTATATTAAATTTGCTATAACAGCCAAAATTTATATATATACTTAATGAAATATCTTCATAAAATTTTGTTTTATATACAAAAATGTAATCGTAGTATCGTGGATGGTTCATCGATTTGGCATTCATAGTTTTTAATCAACTTTTATGATTTTTCAAAAAACGCATTCGAGTATAAAAAGCAATTTATTTCGAAATCATATTTTACAACTTAGGCGATTATGGCTTGTGGCCACAGATTTATCTATTCAGAAGTTGCATTAATTTTCTGAATTTTTCGGCAAGCTTGGAAATATTCGCTTAAACAAAGTGCGTCGTTAAATTCTAAAAAAAAATTCTATTGGAAATTATCAAATGATTGCAAGCCTTTTTATTAATATCCCAAGAGTACCAACTGCAAAGGCAAATGTTTTATTCACCAAATGTATGTAATTTTCGTTGTTGGTTGTGCTTTTTAAAGCAACTCTTAGGTATTATTAAATAATACGAATGATTTTACATTCCTATTTTATTTTGTTACTAATGAAATAATAAAAAATGGCAATAAAAATCTGTTTTTTCTTTGCATTTTAAAGTTGTAGCGTTTCTCTAAAAATGTATTTACTTTTTTCAACCAGAAATAAAATTCTACGTTTCAAAAGGATTTCGGTGTAGTTTTTGAGATATTCATGTCCTAAGAGGCGAAAAACGCAGCTTTTGGCCATATTCACTCATCAATATTTTTAAAATTACTGACCTTCTTCAAAAGAAATGATCGTGCTTCCAATAGATGTAATCATTTCTTTTGAAGACAACGTAGATATCTGAATAAGATACCCGAAAAAGCAAAGCGCTGTTTTCAAGAGAAATGATCGTTCTTTCAATAGCTGCAATCATCTTTTAATGAAAGTAAGTAATTCAACAGATTGAGCAGTGAATATAGCAAAAAATCGCATTTTTCTCCTCTTTAGACATGAATATCTCAAAACTTCAGATTCAGAATCAGCGCACCTAAATCCTTTAGAAAAGAGAATTTTATTTGAGTTAGAAAATTTTTTTGAAATTTTTTCGGCCTGTGTAATTAAAGTCCAAATCCCGGGATAAATCCCGGGATCCCGGGATTATAAAATAAAATCTCGAAAATCCCGGGATCGTAAAAATCGGAAAAATTGGAATCCCTACTATGTATATATATATGCAAGTACTTGCTTTTCGGCGAAAAACTTGTTAGTTCCCGGAAGATAATGGTTAAGATTTGCAGAATCCATTCACAGCAATAAAAACAGCGCCTATAATACAAGTTAAAAACTCCAAAATTTTGTGGTTTCAATGGCGTCCTCGGCATACATCTGCAAAAGAAATTATTACACTTATTATATTAAGATTAACCAGTGCACCTACTTCCTGCTAAGCAGCTTTCTCATTTATTTTTCATTTTCTTATTATTTTCTTCTGGTCTGGACTAAGCACCTGATTAAGAATACTGTTTGTATGTTTTCAGATGTAATTTTCTATAGTTTGTACTTGGTATAATTTATTTATTTACTTAACTTCTGCCGACATTGTCAACAACGTAATAATTAAAATGTAATTCCAAATGTAATGCTGCAACGTGTTATCGTTATTTCCGTCTTCCATACAACAACTAGAACATGGACATAAAGAATAAAATAAAAAGACGTCAGAAACACGAACAACAACAAAGTTTGGATGCTTTTGAGTTTATGTGCTTTTACAAGAAGTTAAAGGATATTTTGTTTTTTAAATTGGGCCTGAAAGCAAAATTTTTAAATAATCACAACTTTGAGTTACGTTTAGATTAGTGATATTTGGAATATTGGTAATATAGATTGATATCTAAACACTGATTTTCTCTGAGAATTAATGCAATAAGAAAAACCAAATTTCAACTTATATTGACATAGACCACTTTAAAAAACAGCAAAGATTATGTATAAGTCGGAAAACATAGACGTGCTATCTCAAAATAGGCGTGTGGCAGAAAAGTCCATAGTTTTGGTCCATTGGCCGAGTAAATAGAAAAGAAAGATGAAGGAAAGTTCACAAGTTAATGAATTTTTGGAATATGGACATGTTTATGAACGTACATATGTATGTATGCATGTAGATATGCGAGTCTATTTTCGAAGCTGCCACACTTTGTTGCAAGCACTCGCACTTTGTCAACTGACTTGCCCGTAAGCGCTTTAAATAGAGGATTACAAATGTTACGAACTTAAATTCAAATAAAATATTAATGTTGATGAAGAAGAGCTCTTCATTCATACCTACAGACATAGGCGTACGATTGTTGTGTACATTGAAAAAATTATACGAAACCTTTTTTCAATGTCCTTAACTACCCTGTAGGATTTCGGAGTAGACTTAGAATAGTCCATAAACTAGACTGTAGGGGATTGTAACTGGTCCAAAATTTGGCCCAATCCCATATAAAATTATATTTACATTTAACATTGCATGTCCTAGGCTGTGGTCAATTGTCCCTACCTGCATTACATTCGGACCAGCTTTAGGTCGATTAGCCATTTGTGCATTACAATCGGAGTATACTTTTTGTATATACAATGAAACAATTTCATGTCTAGACCTTTCCTCATTTCAATAGGAGTATACTTATACTATATAGATTGAAACCATTTCTCGTCTTTTACTTTTTTATTTTATTTTTTATTATATTTTTTATTTGATTAAATAAGTGTACATTATATCTAAAAGTTAATTAAAGTATGATGTACTGTGGAACGATTTTCCGTCATCCCTTGTCAAGTTTGGTTTGGAGACAAACCGTTTTCGGCTAATATGTGCCATCGTCAGTGTTTTTTTTTTCGTTCTCGATGGTGCATATTAGCCGAAACCGGTTTGTGTCCGAAAGAAACATGACAAGGAATGACGGAAAATCGTTCCACAGTACATCATATTCCTACCCTGTCGGAAGAGCAAGCAAGCAAAAAGTAATTAACTAAAGAAATTCATATTGCAAAAATCACAATAACAATATGCTGCAGGAAATAAATTACAAATTATACTTATATTATTATTTTTGTAACGCATTGAAATCATTAGCTTTATTTATGGTCCGTATCCTTTAATGATTAATCTGGTTCAAGCGCTTCTATAAGAATAAAGAATGCGTTAATTTCAATAACAAATATGTTTGAAATCTAGCTACATTGATTTCACAATACCTTTTTCCAACGGTTAAGATTAATTAATTTAATTAATATTAATTTCTTGTAACTTCCGCAAACTTTTTCGAATTAGGAAAATTAATTTTTTAATAATCAAAAATTTTCAGCAAAAAAAGCCAACATGGTTCAAAATATTTCAAAAAGCAAAGTTGATATATACAAATTACGTATAACAAAAAATGCACATTGTGCATTACATTCGGGCCAATTTAAATACAATTGACCTACCCCGCATTACGTTTAGGCTATTTTCGAGACAATTGACCTGCTTAGTAATACATTTCATTCATTTCTTGAACTCTATTTGGTCTACTTACAATGTAACTATACCTAGGTCTATAATTTTAGGACAATTGTCCCCATCGTTCCTTCAGGGTAACTATGTAAATACATATCTGTGCCCGCAAATTAAAGTAGCCTAACTCAAAATATGGTGAACGGAGAAAACTCAATTTTTTGTCAAAATTCAAACCATTGGACCAATTCGGGTTTTTAAAAGGGGAAATAATGCATTTGTAGTGTTAGAGAAGGAATAGTTGTGAACCAGAAATCTTAAAGCAAGGTTAATTGCAAAAAATTGTCTTTTATAACTTAAGTGCTTTTATTGGATGCAATTTTTACGAAAAGCAGAATTAACTCGAGTTAAGTTCTTTTATTGTGTCGAATTCTTCCCAATAAGGTTTTTATTTCCATTTAACTCGAGTTAAGTGTTTTTAAGCGTAGACCTACGTTCGAGTCGAAAACGACCCGAAACGATAATTTAAGTGGATATAACTAACTAAGTAGTGGAATTAGAAGTCTTAGAGTTTTTGACTTTTAATTTTTGTTTGAAATGAATGAAATAAAATAAAAATCGTTTCGCTAATCATTGTTGTTTGTGCCTGAAAAAAATAATCCATAATCCTACGCCGCGGATCGTTTTCAACCCGAACTGAATTTGCGTTTTATTTTACCGAATACTGAAAAAGGCATGGTACTAGGGAAATCACCACAAGAAGCTTGGTTTATCCAGAATTGATTAATGAAGATTCCCAGGCGAGAGGTTCAAAGCTATAACAGCTGGAACCGCCGAAAAAAGGGGCGCGGTAGCACTACTGTTTGATAGAAAATAGCTGGTAATTGTGATGGAATCGACATATAGAGTCATGTGCAAAATACATATGTTTATAAACCCAGTGATGAATCTTTATATTCGTTTGTTTTTTTTTTGCGTTCAATTAAGGCATGTTTACAGCACACTCCATATGCGTATGACCATGAACCAAAAACTTGTGGTAAATTTTGTCAATGTTAGTATCACCTTGCATGAAGATTTAAAACATAGTACTAATAAAAGAGTTTTGGTTTTGGCCAGTACAGCAATCGCTATAAAAAACGACATGTTTAATATTGAATGGTAAACTATTTAAGTGTTTGAATAAGCACGATGCTATTCCATGCCACCACAATTTGCAAGGGTCTCATGCCACATATAACACGTAGGTTGTCCGGAAACACAGTCATGTACAGTTAAATAAAAAGTGTATAAAGCGTTTATAAAAAATATTCAGAAGATCGCAAAAAGGTATAGGAAGGCATATGCTAATCAGCACTATTGGGGTTTAATCAATTAGAAAAATTTTTTGTGGTGTTTGTCTGGACTGGGTTAGAACCCGAGACCTCTGGTATAGCAGGCGAGCACTCTACGCACTACACCTCAGCGGCCACATTAAAGTTTAATTGATGAAAAAAGGTTTTTTATGTATACAGTATATAATAATTAATTGAATTTCTATAATATATATCCTTGAAAAATCTCTTATCTAAGTTTATCGTATCCACTTGCTTCCAACAAAAAAACCTAACTGAAGATAATAACGCATGAAATGAGAAAAATATTCTAACAAAAAAACCTAACTCGAGATAAATTGTGTAAAAATAAAAAAAAAAATCACTTAAAATAACCTATTTCGAGTTAGGCTATGAAAACAAAATTGACAAAAAAAAATTATAATTCCTAACTCAAGTTAGGTTTTTTTAATAAACTGAAAACGCAAATAAATACGTCCATGAAGTACCCACATAACTCTAGTTAGGATGTTTTAATAAAACGATTTTTCATACAATACTAGACTTAAGAGATTTGCTAGAAGATAAGTTGTTTTAACTGGTGCAAAATGTTTCTATCTGAGTTAGGATAATTTTTATATCTTAATAACTTTTTAAATATTACTCCAATTTAAATGGGGATAAGACAGATCGAAGGGTTTTCCTCCAAAGATTAACACTATAACAATAACTCAATTTCGCATTATCTCGAGTTAGGCTACTTTAATTTGCGGGCACAGATATGTATGTAATCAAATATTTGTATATTTATACGTATGTACATATATGTATATAGATATGTATGTATGTATGTATATGTATGTATTTGGCACGTCCGTAGTATATCGTTGCTTGCTGCGTTATGACCCCCACCCAAATGCTAGTAAATCATTTGGCCAATTTGACAATTCCTTTTGGCCTTCTGCTTGTTGTTGTTATTACATTTATCCATATGTATGTACAATGTATATTGCCTCTCCAGTTTAAACTTAATTTTCATTCCTTACTTTTTGCCACTGACGAAGATCCAACTGCCGTTGTTCGTTTGTCTCATTCATCTCAGTTATGTGCATACTGCATTACACATTAGCTGTATTAAAAAAGGCAGTACGCATTTAAACAATACGTAATATTGAAAAAAGATACATATTTACATTCACATGAAATACTTAGTATGAAGAGTTTTCATCTTCACTCCCACCCGACAAAAAACGTACACTTGGCGAACATACGAGATCCGCGATAGTTTCTCGTACCCTGAGAGCTCGCCGCATATACGAGTCTTGGATCTTAGTTAAACGGACGTTTTGGATTTTTCCTCAATTATTTAAATAATCTGTTATTTTTTGTCACATTATTTCAAATCTTTCAAGAAACACATCCGTTTACTATGAGTTTGAGCAACGAAAAGTGTCTTAAACTGAATCGAAAACGAGCTCTGCTGCCACAAACTCAGCGAAAGGTAATTCATTTAGGATACTTTTACAGATGCGTTTAGATAAGCAATTTGGTTTATCGCTACAAGAAAATGTATACGCATTAAAGTGTCACTGTTTACTAAATCCACATTCAATATAAAATACTGGTACTGAAAAGTGCCCATCTCTGATTTGTCTGTTTTCTTGTATATAAGCCACGTGCTCTTTCCTTTTCTTTGGAATTTTCTTCCGTTGAATAATTGTAAATTTTATTTGACTTTTGCTATTACGTGTAGTATCTTCACTTGTAGGAAGAAAAGTGTCAGAATTTAAATGCCTACCAGCAGGCAATCAAGTACCTACGAACCTCTGGGCGCAAAATTGCAGAATTCATTCGCTCGTATACAGTATCTGCCTGTCTGTCTGTTTGTCTGTCACTTTTTTTACAATGGCTCAATGTCACTTATGTAAAATGTCGCGATACGGCCAAGGCTCCAATTATGACCCCTTATTATTGAAGGAATATTGCAGCAGGCATAGGTCGGCAGTGGACGGCATACGCTCCGAGTATATTTGTACCATGCAAATCTACTGACAGAAAATACATTCAAAATTTGGAACCGGCGTAAAACTGTAGGTCCATCTTGGAAGGAAAAAAATTAAGGGGCACGTCTCGAGTTGAAAGAGAAGCTTTGTGCTTGTCTCTGTCTACATATGTACATATATTATTAAAATGCTAACATAAATTTTGTGTCCGCTTCTCCGTCGATTCTATTTAACTGACTTTAAAAATAAGAATGATATTCCCCTCGAGAAGAGCTGCGTCAATATTCATTAAATTTTATTGGAAACTGCCAAATTGTGCATTGCTTGACTGAAAGTGGTGTGTATTTTCAAAAAAGTGAAAAAAAAAAACAGAAGAAGAAGCTCTATAACCAAAATATAACAGAAAAAAAAGATAAGTAACAAGTAGGATAAAAGGAATAAGTAGGAGAGACATAGAGAAAAAGAATGAGGAGAAATTAAAAGAAAGAAGTAGAAGGATTAGGAAGACAAGAAACAACAACAACTACTACTACTACTACTACTACTACTACTACTACTATTACAACTACTACTACAGAGACAACGACAAAGTACTAGTAGTAGCAACAGTAACAACAAAAAATTTAGTCCCATTTTAGTCTTAAAAAACACCTAGAAAACTGTCGAGCTTCGACAACAGGCGGCACTCTATGTATTTTATTATATTATATTTTTATTATATCTCTAAACGTTATTTATTATTATATCTCTAAACGAATGCTTCATCTTACGTAAAATCTTAGGTTTGGCATTTACTCCTAATCCCTTTGCAAAATCTAAAGCTCATCTTAAACTTCCCTGTTGTTGTTTTAATACTTAATATCATCCAACTAATATACATATGTTTGTACGTATTTGCATATCTGTGCCCGCAAATTAAAATAGCCTAACTCGAGATAGTGCGAAATTGAGTTATTGTTATAGTGTTAATCTTTTGAGGAAAATCCATCGATCTGTCTTATCCCCATTTAAATCGGAGTAATAGTTAAAATGTTATTAAGATATACAAATTATCCTAATTCAAATAGAAACATTTTGCATCAGTTAAAGTAACTTATCTTCACTTAAGTCTAGTATTGTATGAAAATCATGATATTAAAACATCCTAACTAGACTTATGTGGGCACATTTATTTGTGTTTTCTGTTTATTAAAAACACTTAACTCGAGTTAAATGGAGATAAAACCCTTGTTGGAAGGACTAGAGTTAATTCTAATAATATATAATACAATGGCGCTATTATAACTCTGACGAGTTTTATGGCCGAGCTTCTCTCCCAATTCGAGGTGTGCTCCTTTTGTTTTTCCTATTAATTGGGTGGACCTACAGTTTTATGCCGGCTGCGAACGGCGAATGCATTTTTGTGAGAAGCTTTTTCGTGGCAGAAATACACTCGGAGGGTATGCCGCCCACTGCCGAGAGGTGACCGCTGCTCTTAAAAAACCTAATAATTGGATTTTCACTAATTAGAAAAATTTTTTTGTGTTTGCTCGGACTGGGGTTTGAACCCGAGACCTCTGGCATAGGACTTAAGCACTTAAGTTATAAAAGTTAATTTTTTCGCTATAAACTTTGCTTTAAGACTTCTCTTTCACAACTATTCCTTCTCTAACACTAACAATTCATTGTTTTCGCTTTTAAAAATCCGAATTGGTCCAACAGTTTAAGTTTTGACAAAAAATCGATTGTTCTCCGTTCACCATATTTTGAGTTAAGCTAATTTAATTTAACGGCACAGATATATAACTTTATATGTATACCCTGCAAAAAAGTTTTGCTTATTGTTGACAAATCAGGTATAAAAAAGGAGTACGCTGGCAGCTCAGCTAATGTCTGCTCCTAACTTTCTAATAATTATCTAGGGCTTATTTCGGATGGCGGATAACCCTTTGGGGTTAGATGTGTTCTCAGAGAGAGAGAGTACTCCGTATGGCCTTATGACATCAACATCACAGGAAAATCAGCCTTATTTTAAGACTTACGCCATAAAAATTTGCTATCCTTACAATTTTCAGACCTTATTTCATAAGCCTTTAAATCTGTTGTTTTAATTCTTAAATAAGGCTTAGATTTTTTGGTGCGTAGGTATACTCATACACATTTGTCCCTTGAATAACCGAAAAAATATGCAAGTGTATAATTCGGCGTTGCTTGCTTTCTTTCTTTGCTAAGCGGATAGAGGTTAATAAATTTCGAGGTTAATCCTGTAACACCAGCAACGATGGAATACGTTGAACATTTTTTATGCTATTTCCAATAAAACATGATGGGACACAGTGGATAGCTAAGGTCTGCATATGTACATATGTACATACCAAAATAAAAGTTCAAACAGAAACAGATGTAAACGACAATCGCGCGATCACTGCTTGCCACCTATAGGACGATTTCAAGCCCGAAGAATATAGAAAATTTGGTTTTGCTTTTGATTACCTACTTTCCAATGTGACGGCGATTCCCCTCTCTAACCCATACCTACGTACCCGAACATGTACAGAATGATTCTAAAAATTAACTCATTGAGGCAGTTCTTAATATTGGTGGTGATTATAGGGAATGCTTGATGACGGCGCTTCTGAAATGATTCATCAATTCAACTTAACTTGTCTCGAAGATTGGCAGCACGAACAAGGACTTTGGTGAAATACACCTAGCGCAAAACACGTTGAGATCAGCAAAAAACAGCGCTAAACGTGCGTACCACTTGGGAAGGGCGCTACTACATTATCAACACATCGAGCCCTAACCAATAAAATAACGTTCGCGCCAAATAGCAAATTTTACAGGAGCGATGTTTTTTTGTTTTTTTCCTAAACGGTTTAGTAAATATTTGTGAAATTTTGAAGGTAGTCTAAGTCCAATTAGATACAAGTTCTAAGCTCATTTTTAACCTCATTGAACATAATTTAATGGCAACAAGTAAAAGCGCGGCTGTCTTCGGCCGTACCGAAGACTTCATACCTTTCATGAGTGGGGAAATGAAAAGTAGCTATGTATGTACATAGCCTGATTAAGTTTAATTTATAATTTTAATTCTGTGGGTTATTTATGGAAAGATTTATTAGAAAAAATGGTGTCTTGGCTATCTAAATGGAGGAGCTACACACCAAAATGTCCATATCTGAACAATCGGTTGTATGGGAGCTATAGGTTATAGTGGTCCGATCTTAACAATTTTCGGTAATCCCGTTTGGGCCCATATGGGTACAAATACTTCAAAATTTCAGGTCGTTAGCTATTAAAATGGAGGAGTTATACACCAAAATGTCCATATCTGAACAATCGGTTGTAGGGGAGCTATAGGTTATAGTGGTCCGATCTTAACAATTTTCGGTAATCCCGTTTGGGCCCATATGGGTACAAATACTTAAAAATTTCAGGCCGTTAGCTGTTAAAATGGAGGAGTTATACACCTAAATGTCCATATCTGAACAATCGGTTGTAGGGGAGCTATATGTTATAGTGGTCCGATCTTGACAATTTTCGGTAACCCTGTTTGGGTCCATATGGGTACATATACTTCAAAGTTTCATGTCCTTAGCTGTTTAAATGGTGAAGTTATGCACAAATTACATTCAAAAATTTCATGTATATCTGAATAATCGGTTGTTTTCTATATGTTATAGTGGTCCGATTCGGCCTGTATTCCGAATTTCATTCAGATATCTCAAAAACTGAGGGACTAGTTTGCGTTCATACAGACGGACGGACGGACAGACGGACAGAAGGACAGACGGACAGATGGACAGACGGACATGGCTTAATCGACTCAGCTCGTGATTCTGATCATATCGGTATATATTTTGGTGGGTCCCCCACGCTTCCTTCTGGTACTTTCGACAAAAATTTTTTGGCACTAAGTTATAATACCATTTCATTCTCATGAAAGGTATACAAATGGCGCGTACGTTAAAATTGCGCGCGCAATAGCAGTCTGCTAGACAAAAAAGTGGCGCATACGTTAATTTAATATAACCAAAAACAATGCTTTTTGCTTTGTGGGATTTTTTTTATTTTTTTTCTGCAGTGCACATTACATGTTTAAGAACATAAGAAAGTTAACATAAATAAAAAATTAATTTATAACAACAAAAATTTGTGAAATTATCGAGATACATAGGTATATGTATGTATGTTATAACTAATCTATCTAGATTATTACAAAGTACAAAACTTTTATTAATCATTGCGTATGTAAATCTATTCATCTTCCTCAATCGTTTCAGGCAAAGCATCTGCAAGATTTTTGCACTTCTTAAGGCTAAGATACTCAGAATGAAAATTTGTGGGAATACTCTTTTTAGTACAAAGCGCTTTCAAGTCGTTATATTTATTTAAGACAATGCCCAATTCCTTACTGTATAGAGGGGACGGACCATGGATAAGAGAAATATTCAATTTAAGTCTACAGGTCTTTTTTTCGCTATTTTCAAAATACCCATATTTAAGCAAAAATGAATTTTTTTTCGAAAAGAATGGAGCGTAGCTTACTTATTTTTAAATTTACATTTTTTGGAAGAAGGCGATAGGAAAATTGTTTCCAATTTAAAAAGTCTGAGTATTTTAGCGATATGCATTCATATTCAAAAGGTGTTTTTCTAGCATTACGAATAACTGTGGGCCATTCACTAGGAGCCCAGAAGTGTGGTTTCGAATGAAAGATTCTATTGTGCTGTGAATAGAATCTACAGGCATCATAGTGTGACCAGGCAAAAGATCAGTAATTTTAATACTTTCAATAAACGAACAAGTTTTTATGAAATAAGCTATCATTGAGAGCATGGCTTTGTTGCGATTCTGCCCAGCACAGCTATCACAATAGAGACTCAGCTCCTTCACTGTCTTTCGTAGATCTAATTTAAGCAAATATTTATATATTACTGTACATATCTCATTACAGCCCCGCTTCCCATCTTTATCACCCCATAAAAAGCACATTCCATTCCTTGAGCAGTTTTCGTAAATACTAAGATTATAAAAAACGTACTTTCTAGAATAAAAGAGGGTAATATTTTTGCTGTGAGGCGTATTCAAAACTTTTTGAAGATCAAAACTTGCGCATAAGAACGAGCTATTTTGCATACCTTTCTTTTGTTCTTCCAAAAAAGTTTTCTTGCTTTCCTCTTTGTCCACTATAAGAGTTCTAAATTCCACGGTGTCTAAGTAACTGCTGCCTAAAAGTTTTCCTTGATCATCACATATGGTACATCGGTCCTTTTTTGGCAAATGAAATCCCAAATGAAAATCGTCGTTGAAAATTTTTCTAAAAAATCAAAGACAGTGAAGAATTTGTAAGGTCTTTCTCTTCTAAATATTTTATATAACATCTGTATAATATTGCAACATTGCAAAATTCTTTGGGGAGATATAACTTGTTGCTTTTGTTACGGCAATAATGTGACGGAACCACTGGCAGTTGCTCAATATACTTTTTCAAAATGGCAACCTTTTCAGGATCGGTACTGTCTTCTATGTCGCTAACGTTATTTTTACAGTAGCTCAAAACAAAGGGTGGCGCGAACTATAAAATTGATAGTCACATATCTTTGTGTTTATGATGCTTGGCGATAAAATACTTTATGAGCAGATGTGTAATATGCTTTAGAACAATTCTACATCAAAAAAATAAAATCGAAAAAATGTCGCGAACGTTATTTTATTGGTTAGGGCTCGACATTTCGATTTAATGTAGATAATAATTCCTCCCCTATGTACACATCAATATATCGTCGTACCATACGAAAACTAGCATATTTAAAATTTCTGGCGAAAGCTATCAATAAAAAAATTCTGTACGAAAAGTAACTATTTCGACTTTTGGCTGAAGAAAACTAACAAGTTCGACTTTTGGCTGACGAAAAATATCAGCAATTATATACTGTTTTTACATTAAAATTGGTGTTGTTTAAACGAAATTGATAGTTTACGTCAGCCAAAAGTCGAACTTGTTACTTTTCGCCGGCCAAAAGTCGAACTTGTTACTTTTCGTCAGCCACAAAAAAACCTATGCTAGTTTTCGTATGGTACGACGACATGTATGTACCTACGTACATGTTGATGTTTTTATATCCCAGAGCAATGCTTACCACACCACTGTACGATATAAAAAATATAGCCCAAATCATTTTTTTGTTGTGCCCTTTCACCTGCAGCTTTTAAATATATGCGATTGTAGCAATCATGAAGAGGAATTCAAAATTGGCTCCTCTTATCCGCTAAAGCTAATAATTCTCACATTGAAATCAGTTGAATTATGTTCAGATGTTAAATGTGAATTACAGCGAAAATAAACAAAAAATAAAACACAACACCACTTGCAGGTATGTATATATGTAAAATGGAATTTGCATGCAAAGGTTCATAAATTGGGAGCTTGTGGATACGTCGGACTTTGCATGGTCGTTTTGTTTAGCAAAAATGAATAGGAAGAGAAGATGGTAGTACTTTGGAAGGGAAGGAAAATAAGTGTTTTTAATAAAAAAAGTAGTAATATATTCTGGAATGTGAAACTAATTTTAATGTGGAGGCAGTTGCCAATATTCAGTAAAAAAAAGAAAGGCGTTCTGAAAAAATTTAAGAAAATCACTTGACTTGCCGGCGCCTTAAATATCCATATATACTTTTTCGTAAAAAGCACAAGGTCCGTCTTATCCGGGTTTATTTCCAGCCCTATTTTCTTGGCCCAGTTATGTATCTTATTGAGTGTTCCATCAAGTATTTCCTTCATTATAGTAAAACATTTGCTTGATATGATGACGCCAAGGTCATCAGCATAGGCTGTGATCTTCCCCATCTGTTTGTAGTATTATTTTGTTGACCACTAATTTCCACAGCAGGGGTGAGAGTATACCCCCTTGTGGGGTGCCCCTGCGTGCCCTCCTTGACATAACCGAAGGACCCCACTCACCCGTCACTGTTCGACAACTCCAGTGCTGAATGATCAGAGGTACCCCGATTTATTCAAGTCCCTCCAGCAACACCTCCGTAGAGACATTGTTGAACGCACCCGAGATGTCAAGAAAGAAGCCTATCGCGAACTCCCTGTAGTGTAGGGCCTTTTCAATGTGTAATACAACAAGCGGTGTCCGTAGACTTGCCCTTGGTGTATGCATGCTGGTTTGTGGATATTAAGATAGGTGCAGCCCTCTCTTTAATAAACGAGTCCACTAGCCCCTCAAATGTTTTGAGGAGAAAAGTAAGACATATGGGCCGATAGTCCTTGGGGTACAAGTGGCTGCTTTTACTTGTTTTTGGTAAAAATACCACCCTTGATAGTCTCCAAGATTTCGGTACATAGTTAAGCCTTAAACAGTTTTTGAAAATGGTTAGGAGTCTCGGAATTAAAACAGCACTTTCTTTTGGTAGGAGAGCCGGGAAATGCCATCCGTCCCTGGGGATTTATATGGGTAAAAAGAATTTATTGCCCATTTGAGCCTGTAGACTATAACTAGCCCATCCACGTGAAGGCCTGGCGTGGGCCTTGATTCGGCCCCATCATCAGATACCTCAGAGCAGCCCGGAAAGTGGGCGTCCATCAGAGTTTCTAGCGTATCCATACTGTCAGAGGTCCGCCTAATTTGGGAATGCCGCCGTATTCGGCATAAATCTGCATATCCAATCAATTCCGATTTACGATATACGACAAAAACATATAAGTTAATTATGCAATCCGCGTAAAGTTTTGTTTGTATTTTTAAGGCTGTATGAGAATTTCAATATATCATTTTATTTGGTGTCATGAAACGTACAAATCCTTCCTTTTTAGCCTTTTCAGACTTTAGTTCGTTTGTAAACCGTTCGCAATATCGGACAAGCCTAAGGTTACATTTTTAAGTTTATTTGATAGTAACATCCGGTACAGTGTCTGCCATGTAATCTTTTATAATTTGACAAAGCACGTGACAAGCGGTCAATCGCAATTCATTGTTCACTAATAGACCAATAGACGAATGGAATAGCATAACTCTAAGTGTATGTACATACACACGCAAACACATATATATGTATGTATGGATTGTAACTGTCTATTGTGCTTGCCACTTGGAAGGGTAGGGCTGTAATAAGACTACTCGCCTCAGGCTCTAACAGTTAATTATGTGGCATCTCCGTGCGCTCTCAAATTACCGAAAAACCAAGCACATCCACGCGAAATAAATGCGAGATATACACACGTTATTTGAAACTGCCGCAAGCATAAAACCAACTAAATTTTTAAAGCAACCCTGTAGGGAAATTTGATTTCTTTGAATATAAAAATAAACATATTTTTAACTTTACAAATAGTTTCGAATAGAAACGGCCAATGCATTAGGAAGGTCGAATTGAGAATTAAATATTATATGTATGAAAATAAATGAAAACTAATGACCGAAATTTTTGGTTGGTTGGAATCTAGTACCAAAGGACCATGAAACAATGTCAAGAATTTTTTTTATTTTGTAGAAATTGCAAAAAGACAGGAAAGTTTAATTGCTTCGCTGTTTTAATATTTACGTAGCTTGACTGAAATGATCAATAAAGCCAAAAAAGCCCTTTGTAGAACGGGATAAGAGCAAAAATTCTAATAATTACAATCCAATATATACGGGATCGAACTAAAAGCTGTAATAAAGATTTTGACAATAAATAATAATGCATATTGGACAAATTTAACACTAAATGTTATTCATTAGTACCTATAAAGATTAATTTAGTTGGCAAAATTTGTTTGTATGCCAATTGTGTAAATTGTTTTTAGAATATTCTGAGCCTTGAGATAATAAGAAAGGTTTCGGAGCTAATGAGTTTTACATATACATAACTGTAACGAGTTTGGACCTATGTTTGCTATGCGAATTATTAGCTGTGAAATTTAAAGGCGAATCTGAAATACATACATACTTCCTTGAACATCGTCGTGCTAAATTTCGCTATAAAAGCGGGGATCAATTCACTTGAAGTACACCAACTTATACTAAAGTTTTCCCTATAGGGTATTACAAATATATAAACGCCACCATTTCTAATGTTTTGGAGGAAACGTGTCACACAAGTGTCAGAGCTGTTAAATAGTTCATTCATCCAGGAACTAATTCCATGCATTCCCATTCCTGAAATTGCACTTTTGGAATTCAGCCTTACGTGTTTTTTGGAATAGTGATTTTTTTATTCCAATTCCTTTTTTTAATACGAAGTAATAATTAATTTTTTTACTCCTCATGTTGAATTATTTTTTTTAATTCCTTTTGTGTACTAATGAAATTTGAACCATCTAGATTCGAAATGTTTGAAAAATTGCCAAAATCGATTGAAACATTTTGGGTTGGTCCATTACTAGCCTGAAAATTCTTTGTACAATATTGGTGCTAAATTAAAACTATTGATGTGCTTTTAATAAAAAAAATGCCTTTTATTTCGAAACCCTAACCTGATTCCTAGAGTCACAGTGACCCCGAAATGGAGAATAACAGTTAGTTGGAGACGGGATATTGATACCCTCAGGGAGTTTATCCATATAAAATAACAGTAAGTATTTCGACTTCTTATAGGACTTCTGGAATTATGAAATACATTTTCGCATTCCTCTGGTCTACATTCCTAGGAAATATAATTCAAAAAAAAATGTATTACTTTACAACTCTGGTACATATGTATGTATGTATGTATTTGTGTACGCTTTTCAAAGCTGATTCAAAATTGCACAACGTACGCAAGTAATTAGAAATTCGAGAAAACAAAATTTCTATTACAACACTTATGTATGTTTAGTAAGCGTGTGGCATGGCTCAGATGTGCTTACGTGAAAATTGCCTTTACGAGTAATTTCCGTTATCGGGAATGGTTTTAGAGATAACTTTTTACATTTACTAAAATACGCGATGGTGTAATAGCTTGAGTTATAGCAAATTTTCAGAAGATAAGCACACGCTATTGTCAGACTTTAAGTAGGGCGCACCCTGAAATGTATGGAAGGGAATCATGGGCAAATAGTCCCTACGTCTATTGATTGTTATTTATTGCAATGATAATACTACGTATAGATATTATGTGTATGCAGGTACGTATGTGTGTTTACAGTATGCATGTGGAACATTTCCAGAAAAGTACAATACTTAAAAAAAAAACCGCGTGTAGCACAGTAAACGTGACAGAGTTAACTTCTTACATTATCTTAGTAAAAACCACCCACATTTCTGTGTTGTGAGAAGATCAACGAATGAATCAATGAAAATTATGGTCTATTTAAAATAGGTCAATGGTCTATTTAAGAATAATACTGAGAAGAACTCTATGTTTCAGCCCTGGTCAAAACCTTTCATTCGATACCAGTATTGCTCAGCAGTATTTCGGGGTCATCCGTGTCCACGTTTTGACCCATACCTGGAGAACCGATCTAGAAATCATAATCAGTAAATCTCTGCTCAACACCTTTAATGTGATACCATTATTGCTGAGAAATATTCCGGAGTCATCCGAGTCCACAATTTGACCCGTATCTGGGGACCCCAGCTGGGAATTATAATAATCAGTAAATCTCTATGTAAAAGCCCTGCTCAACACCTTTAATTTGATACCATTATTTCTGAGAAATATTCCGGAGTCATCCGAGTCCACAATTTGACCCGTATCTGGGGACCCCAGCTGGGAATCATAATCAGTAAATCTCTATGTAAAAGCCCTGCTCAACACCTTTAATTTGATACCAATATTGTCAGAGATATTCCAGGGTCTTCCAGGCAGGGCCGCGGAGAGGGGGGGAGGCAGCTAAAGTAATCGCCATGGGGCCCGGAAGGTTTTTGGGGGCCCGGAAAAGCAAAGCAGTATTGACAGTACTCGAACTAGGATTTCATAGATACATACATAGGTATTTTTGTTGCTACAAAAAATTATTTTAAAATTGAAGTGTTTAACTTAACCAAATCACCAAACTAAAATTATAAGCATCCAATCAAATATTTACCTTGTTTATACATGGGAAAATCCTAGAAATCCAAAGTACCGCGATTGGTAAGGTGATGAATTGAAAAATTTTTGTATCTTATTTTTTTACTAGATTGAGTTTATTTTTTAGGAGGGCCCGGATCGACTGCGGGCCTGCATCCGGGTCCACGTTTTGGCCCATATCTGGGGACCCGACCTGGGAATCATAATGAGTGCATATCTATTTAAAAGCCATGTTTAATATCTTTTATTTGATACCAATATCGTCCAAAATAATTAGGGGAAAGTCGGGTAAACGTTTTGACCTTTTGCTGTTCCTGTTTGCTATTTCAATGCAACGGAAGTGTATCTGCTATTTCCTTTTTAGAATTTCACTCTCCATAAAATCTCTGTATCGCCGCCTAAGAAGTTAACTTCAAAAAGTAACACTGTGGCTGCAAAGCTTCATGTTCTTAACTTTTTAAATGGATAAGTTATACCCGAAAATGTCTATATACATAAATGATAAATAATCAATCGTACATAAAAACTTACCTATACAGCGATCTCCAATCATATATCTCAAAAACTGAGGGATTAGTGTGCGTTCACACTGTCGGACTCAGCTCTTGATTCTGATCATATCGGTATATTTTGATAGCTCTATCACCCTTTCTTCTGGTACTTTCAAGAATCGAATATAACTTTATCGAGTTTTAGGTGTTGCGTGTTTTTATGGGTGCGAAGCCATCGTCCACATTTACTTACTAGCGCGATTCCAGTGCAGAAAAAATAAATCTGTTAACCCTTCTGTTACATTTAGGTCATTTGATGACCTTTTTATACTCAGCTGTACTAGTACACAGAGTATTATAGTTTTGATTTCCTAACGGTGGATTGTAACAGAATGAAATAATCGAGATAGATATAGACTTATATATATCAAAATGATCAGGGTGAAAAGAGAAATCGATTGAGCCATGTCCGTCCGTCTGTCCGTCTGTCCGCCTGTGAGCACGATAACTTGCGCAAAAATTGAGATATTTTGATGAAATTTGAAATGTAAGTTGGTATCAAGACAGGAACGGATGGTATTGAAAATGGGCGAAATCGGACCATGACCACGCCCACCTCCCCTATTAAGTAAAAATCGGAAATTTTGTATCTCAGTCACTAATAGAGCTAGAGTGATAAAATTTCACACACGTATTGAGCTCAGGCCCTTATGAAGAAATATGGTGAAATTTTGGAAAATGGGCTGTGCCACGCCCACTTATTAAGGGGCAAACATTGAAAGTTTTATAAGTCATAACTCAGAAACCGTTGAAGATATATCGATGAATTTTGGTAGGCGTGATATACTTACTTAGGCAAATGTTTTGACGAAAAATTGCCAAAATCGGTTGACGACCACGCCCACTTTTATATATGGGTCTTATAAAGTGACCTAATAAAAACATTTTAAGCGATATCTCTGTCAAATATAAAGATATATCATTGAAGTTTTATGGAAGGTGTCCAACTATGGACATATAACAAAAAATACAAAAATTTTGGAAAATGGGCGTGGCACCGCCTCCTTTTAGAAGCAGGAATATACGAGATTTCTGAGCCCATAACTCGACAAATAATCGATATATTATGACGAAACTTGGTGTATACACTTTCACTACTTGTAGTAATACATGTTCAAAATTTTAGCGACATCGGTTGACGACCACGCCCACTTTTGTATATGGGTATTATAAAATGACCTAATAAAAACATTTTAAGCGATATCTTTGTCAAATATAAAGATAATTCATTGAAATGTTGTGGCATGAGTTCTACAATAGATCGGAAACAAAAATAGAAAAATTTCGGAAAATGGGCGTGGCACCGCCTCTTTTCAGACAAAGGAATCAACGAGATTTCGGAGCCCATAACTCGACAAATAATTGAGATATTATGACGAAACTTGGTTTGTACACTTTTGTAACTTGTGTTAATAGACACGCAAAAATTTATTGAAATCGGTTTATGACCACGCCTACTTTTTAACGAAGATATTTCTGGAACACCCTTTGGGAATTTGTAACGTGACATCTTTGTAACTGGAAGTCATAAAGGAATTAAATTTTGCACAAAGAATAATATTCATATGCTTAGTTGGATGACTGATAATGGGCGTGGCTACGCCCACTTTATGCAGCACTCGATTTATATAAAGTACACCGTGTTTCCATCAAACGCAAACAAACAATGAAAGCATACAGCTGAGTATCTAATGTTCGATTCCACTCGAACTTAGGCTTCCTTACTTGTTTTGTTTAATTTTCTCATAAATGCTAATATGTACAAAATTTTAGAATTTCCCTCAATGTATTTCTGAATTGAGGAAAATCCTTTCGCAAAAGCATAAAAAGAAGGATTTTGCATTATCACACAAGTGGTAACATCAAGAATTACGTGTGCGCCCCTTCAGGTCATCCAGTGACCATCAGTGTTATTTTGTGCGCAAAACCTGATTTTTATTAAATTCGTATAAAAATGAAAGAGTGAAAGCTTCGGTAAGTATTTTAATTCCAATATTTTATTATTTGTGATATATTTGCAGATTAATATATGTATGGTTTAGAGCCAAATCGCCTGACACAAAGCCAAATAGAGTATATCATTGATAATGATGTGGATGTTGATGAGTGTAGTGAAGTTGAGGGCGAAGACAATATAGTCGATTAGTTTGAGCCCGAAGGTTCTTCTTACGAATATGCAGGAAGTGATAATGAAGAATTAATTGACCTTGTATTGGAAAATGAAGGTAGTACCCACTCCCGTGTATTATTCCACAGATAGAAATATTGAGTGGTCAACGTAGCCGATTAGGCAAAATAGTGGTAGGACCACAATAGAAAATATAATTTACCGAAACAGCTTCTATAGTTCTACAAAATCAGAAGTGCATACAACTGACCAACTTGTTGAAACATATGCATACAAAAGACAAACCAATGTATGGACAAAATCGTACAGAGTTACCGTTTCCACAATCTTTGGTCTTGAACATAAAAATTAAAAATATATTAAGTATATGCATTTAAATAAGTGTATAATCCGATAAATAATCAATTGAACTAATACATTTTGAAAATTTCCATTGAAATTATACTTCCATATCGGTATATATGAAACACACAGGTAAGGTCATTCCGTGACCTTAATGTCACATGCGTAAGTTTTTTTGAATGTAACAGAAGGGTTAAGTAGTCGTTGTGAACTCCGAACAAGATTCATAACGTCTACCAAAATAAAAAGTATAATAAAAAAAAATATTCCCTTAAAAAATTAGTGAATAGCCCTAAATACAAATAAAGTAATTAATATAAAAAAAAAACGGCCAATAATAAACCGTTATCCAGTATTTTTTCGTAAATTGGTGAATTAGTGAATGCTTAATTAGAATGTAATGTGGTGAATTTAGTCATTGTTAACTAAAAATACTTTCCTTACAGTAAAACCAATAAATCGGAGCGGTCCGGAAAACGTCAGAAAGTTATCGTGAGCTAATGCATCTAAAAATACTATTAAAACTTTCTATGTGACTAGGTTTTGGTAATAACTTTTATGTGCACTTATGTACATATATGTATGTATGTAAATACGTATTTATCTAAATGCCACACTCAAGTTACCCTAAATACGATCGAAGCGTAAATATCCACTTGTTAGCAAAATAATGATTCCCATTTTCAATTTGAAACTTTTCCATTTATCCCAAGTATTTCTTGTTTACTCCTTATTGTAAATGGCATATTTCATTTTTACGCTTGAACTTAACAATTAATCTCAGAAAAGTTTTGATTTCCAGCATTGCCAAATTACTGGACACAAACGTCCGCAAACTTTTTTAGTTTTAACAATTTCTGATGCGGCAGATTCACTTGCAACTCGTTATTCTGGTAACATGACAACACTTTTAGGTGCCCGAATCCAAATACATTTGTTTATGTAGGTACGTACCTATGTATATACATGTGAACATGTTACCTTACCCCTGCAGGAAGTGCATCTAACTTAAAACTGACTTTAAACTGTTTACAAAGACACTAGTGGTCACTTTTAATTGTATATTTTCTTTTAAAAAAGCTAACTACTTTTGTATGGGAATGGCGATAAAAAAGTCAGCCCTGTGTACTTCTGCATTACTTGGAGGGTAAATATAAACTAACTTTTTTTGGGTGAAAAATAATTGATCCCCAAATATAACCTCATTCATATATGTATAGAAAATTATACAAAAAATACAAGGGAAATGGTTGCAGATGTAGCTGTTACACACATACATATGTACATACATGTTTCCATTCATGGAATTCGCAAAAATTTCGATATTATTCCATTGCTTCGCTTCCCAAATCCAAAAAGGAGATTTTTCACAGTAAAATTCTATCAGTTTAAATACATATGTATTTTTGAATAAAAATATTTTCATCAGGCATTTGAAAGCTTTTGTCAATGCACACTTTCTCCTTTTTTTGGATTTTTCTACATGACAAAGCAACTAATTAAAAATGGGTTTCTTGCTGTTTGATACAAATTGATTATTTTTTTCAATTGTCTCAAAATAGCCAGTTAAAAGTCAACTACTTTTAGCAATTGATTTTTTTCTTCCTGCAGGGACCTTTTCGTAAGTCGTTGTTACTTGTATTTAGTTCTTTTTAAAATCATTTTTCACAACGCCTCATCGATACTGTATAAGAAGCATGTGTGTGTAATTTGCTTGATTTTGAGTTAATGTATTGGTTTTATTAATCTCTGCTTGTTATAAATTGTAGAAAAATATTGGGTAACTTGCTTAAAAGGAAGGCACATTAATTTATAAACACTGGAGATTAAATATGTCTAAAGTTCAGCCTTAAAAATAAAACTTTCAAATTAGATTACCCAGCATTTACAATTTTTCACATTCATGCTTCTGGTGGAAGAGTAACGATATGTTTGAGTGCCAATATGTAAATGCATATGTACATACCCGGCAAAAAAGTTTTGCTTATTGTTGACAAATCATGTCTAAAAAGGAGTAAGCTGGCAGCGCTGCTTCTGTTATGCACTCCTTCTGTCTGCTTCTAACTCTCTAATACTTATTTAGGCCTTATTTCGCATCTCATTATGGCCCGATGACATCAACACAGGAAAACTAGCATTATTTTAAGCCTTACGCCAACAAATCTGCAACCCTTATAATTTTCAGGCCTTATTTCTTAAGCCTTTAAATGTGCAGTTTTAATTCTTAAATAAGGCTTAGATTTTTGGTGGGTAGTTACGTATATATATATATACATATGTATGCATGTAAGTGCCTATAGGCGTTACAAGCGTCTCTATTTGCGTTTTTGATTGCAAACTAAATTGGTTCTCAACTTTACAAAATAACAATAAATAAAAATAATAATAGACTGGTGCGGGTAGGTATAACCCGCGGAAAAAAAGTTTGCCGTATTCCATCCACGGAACCCTAAGGGATCTGACAAGGCAGATGCATTTTTTGAGAGTCTGTTTCATTGCAGAAACACAGTCGAGGGGTATACCAGTATGCCTTATCGGCACTACTTTATATAGACCAAAATACAGAAAATTATAGCTCTCAGAGAGGGCACTAAATTATGTATTTCCGTCAATTTTATTTGAAAGTATAGTTGCTCGTTCACGCACAATTAGCCATATGCACTAATGAGTTGTTGCCCCAAGATGGCAATAGTTTACTACACTCTCTGGCAATGCGTTCTTTAATAAGCAAAGTAATTTGCCAGCGCAGCTGCGCTAAGAAATGAATAAATGCTGCGCCTGTGAAAATTAGTGCTGAGCTTAGCCTCGAAACCAAGTAGCCAACTAACTAACTATCACCGATTATCTACTTTACTTGCAACGCGGTCGCCAACCACCGCCACCAATCCATTTGTGCTAATTTAAGACGATGGGGAGTAACAAGAAAAGGCAAACCAAATAAGAATAAAAATCTTTGCGTAAAAAAAGTAATTCACCTAAAGAATGCAAAATTATTCCTTTGGAATGCTGCACCATCAACACACTTCAGAAGCGTCGAAAAAATATTGCCGGCCACTGCTGCGCTTATTTGTTGCACACGATTGTTATTGCGTTTTTTGCCTATTTTTTATTTTGCCCTGGTGCATTTCGCTTCGCCTTGTTGTTGTCTGCGTATGGAAACGATTTCATTTATAATTTATACGCACATAAATTGTGATTAATAAAATGTACACAAATGTCGCTGTGACCGTGTATTGTCGCTTTCATTGGTTTGGTCCGCTGAGGTTGGAATATGCGATGCAACAAAAAAGGCAGCTAAAAGTGCTTAAGGTGTGTAATAATAAAATGAAATGGCACTGAGAGAAAATAACCTTTAAAAATATACATACACAATTTTGGGCCGAGTTGCTACTTTTCTCATAATTAAAATACAGGTACGCAAAATGCACATTCATTCAAATTCAATGAAATTCAGTTGCTTCTAAAGAAATTTAGGCAGTCATAGTATCTTTTGAAAACTCAAGTAAAAGAAAGGTATAACTAAGACTTTTGTGTACGCAAATTTAATTGAATATCTCATTTCACGGTAGATTTTTTGAAGTAATTCACGTAAATATTAAAAGCATATATACACATATAATATAATAATAATACAATGGCGCTTTTATAACTCTGACGAGTTTTATGGCCGAGCTTCTCTCCCAATTCGAGGTGTGCTCCTTTTTGTTTTTTCCTACTAATTGGGTGGACCTACAGTTTTATGCCGGCTCCGAACAGCGAATGCATTTTTTGTGAGAAGCTTTTTCATGGCAGAAATACTCTCGGAGGGTATGCCGCCCACTGCCGAGAGGTGACCGCTGCTCTTAAAAAACCCAATAATTGGATTTTTACTAATTACAAAAATTGTTTTGGTGTTTGGCTCGGACCGTGGTTTGAACCCGAGACCTCTGGCATAGCAGGCGAGCACTCTACTCACTGCACCAAGCGGCCACTTGTTTTGCTCGGACCGTGGTTTGAACCCGAGACCTCTGGCATAGCAGGCGAGCACTCTACCCATACCCGTATACACATATAAATTCAAATATAATGTACTCAGGTCTATCTTCAAGTTCTGCATCATTTTTACGAATTTATACACGGCAGAAACTATATTGATGTCACATCCATATATATGGATAATTCCAGAAATATGGATTCTTTTTTTTTTGCTGTGATACCCTGTACGTATATTGATATTATATCCATAGTTTATGGATCAGACAGGATTATCCATAAATATATGGATGTGACATCCATATAGTTTTGTCAGTGTACATATAACTATGCAGGTTGTCCCATAAGAAATATGTCGATAACTCATTTGTCAAATGCACGCAGCCGCATCCGTAACCGTGTGGTATATATGGTAGTTCAATGAAGTCTTATTCTGAAACTTCAAGATCGGTATCAAAAAGCCCTTCCACCAAGCCGACGATGTAATGTGCACCACACTTTAAGCTTCCCCATAGACCAGAGTTTTAAACAAATCTTTCGTATTTTTGCTGGTTTTTGCTCTTGTGTCAGTTCAAACGGTGCGTGTGATATTACTTCAGTTTAACTTTTTACTACTATTTTCATAAAATTTGGGACCACCCTAATATACATATCCAAATACATGTTGGAACATTGTGCATTACAAATTTGATAAAAATTCCTTGCAAATTATATACATATGTATATCACCAGTTAATTCTTTAGCGTTGCGCACATAAACTTTACCAAGATCGCAAGGTATAGTCGCCGTCCTCCTACGCACTTTTGCCGTCAAAAAATGTTTATATGAATGTTTTTTCGTGTACTTCCTGCAGGCTAATAGCCAGCGGCTATAAATATCGCCGCTCTGCACTAACATTTAGATTTTTTAGCGGCAAATGATAATTGTCCGCTTAGGCGAAGGGCATGAGAACACCTACACTTAATGTTTGTTACTGCATCCGCGCTGTCCGCATATTTGCCACGCTTTTCAGCACGCTCGTAGTTGACTCAGTGAGCTGGCCATGGCTCATGGACAACTCAAAATTCATTCAGTTGTGGTCACGATTGGTCAATCGTCGCCGACGTCGGAATTGGCGTTCAGCACGTTGCACCTTTACGCCGCATGCAGCAGCCGCACCTGTGACGAACCGCTTACGTTGCGCTTACTGACGACAATGAATTGCTGTTGACGGTTCAATCTGTTTGTCGCTTAAATGCTGTTGCTTGTTGTTGTGTTCATCAATTTAAATGAAATTCATGTACTAAATGTTTTCCTTTGGGACCTTGACTTCTATCTCCCATTTCGCCACCAACAACCGCCGGCAGTAATCATCACTGCCACCAGCTTTATATACATACATATTACCTGACCGTTTTGGGATTTTGCCAGCGTTTGTCAACTTGTTTATGGATAATTTTCATATAAAGTAAAATGTTATTGTTCTTTTCTGGCAGGTTTTTAATTTTAATAATTAGGTACTTCATTTTTGAACTTTTAACTTTTGGTCCCTGTTCAATTTGTAGGAGAGCATTTCAGAAACTAGTTTAAAGAACAAAGCCACACATGATGGCAGAAAACGCGGAGAACTTGGGCAGAAAGCCATAAAAACGGGCGTCTTCAGTGCTCCTTTTGTTTTTCCTACTAATTGGGTGGACCTACAGTTTTATGCCGGCTCCGAACGGCGAATGCATTTTTTATGAGAAGTTTTTTCATGGCAGAAATACACTCGGAGGGTATGCCGCCCACTGCCGAGAGGTGACCGCTGCTCTTAAAAAATCCAATAATTGGATTTTTACTAATTAGAAAAATTTTTTGGTGTTTTGCTCGGACCGTGATTTGAACCCGAGACCTCTGGCATAGCAGGCGAGCACTCTACCCACTGCTCCACAGAAAAAATCTACACCTTATTCAGGATTTTATCAGAAAATTTAAAGGCTTATGAAATAATGCCTGAAAATTTTTAGCGGACAAAAGTTGTATGGGCAAAGACTTATAATAAGGCGGATTTTCCTGTGTTGCTGTCATCATGCTGTAAAGACTACTCTCTACCTCAGGCTTATTCGCCATGGGAATAAGGCTTAGATGACACTAGATCAACAAATGAAATTTCTTGTCTGTATTTTGGACGGCTCTACCGTTTCTATATGTAAAATCGGTCGCTGATTCCGAAAATTGAGTTCATTTTCAATTCTATGGGAAGGTTTTTGAGATATCGGCAATTTACCGTTATTTGACCAATGACTCCACTTAATTCTGTATATCTCTTTTTACTCCTTTACGAGAAACCCCATTCTATTGACAAAAAGATAAGCTATCAACGAAGAAAATCCATGGTAAAATGGAAAAGTTATAGGTGATCATCTAAATGCAGCCAAATCGCGAAACGCCACTACACGAGTACATAATATGCATGTTATACCGGTAAATGGGCTTGCATCCACTGCGCTGCTACTGCACTGCGTGCGCACTTAACCAAACACTTGCTCGTATGCCAGTAGAAAATACACCGAATATGTATTTTTCTAAGCGGCAATCTTTCCACTGACAATGCGCAATTTTTTACGCTCGCCACTCACTGTGCTCTCTTTGTCCAGTTTTTCTCATCAAACTCAATACTATCTCGCTCTATTTGATATATGGGTGCATAAGAGAAAATCAAGTATTGAAACATTAGCATAACAGCAAGCAGCGCAGCCAGCGTATTCCTGTTGAATAGCTTAGGCTTAAGCTATAAGCCTACCCTTTTTGCCGAGTGCACAAGCACATGGATATGATATCGAATTCCTTTGTCCCCCCTCTAAACCAATTCCAACAAATCCAGCACTTCCAATTTGATGATCTATGTGCGCTATGTTGTCTCGTTTTGCGAATTTCAAATGATTACCATATGCACCGCTGCTGGTAAATTTAGAAAACAGTTGAAAGGCTGATTGTCTAACTGACTGGTTCGTTGGATGGCTGGTTGGCGAAAAGCAAAGCCGCGAGGGATATGCCAATGGCGCACTCTTGTCAACTCCCCTATCAACCACAATTTGCTCCGACGGCAACTGCACTGTGTTTCGGTTGCGATAAATTGAAAGGATCTCTTGTCGAATTTGTCAAGCATGAAATGAGTGTTGGGCTGCTGTGCATTTTGCTTGTAAATAGGAAAAAGTGCTGTGTTTAGTTCGTCCATTGCATTGGCGTTAAAAATAGACGCATTTATGTATGTATGTATGTAAGATTACCCACATTTGCTTCCCGGAGTCTTCCCGAAGATCTAAACAAGTGTTGATATTTTTGTGCCACCTTCTCATATTTTCATTTGCTTGTTCATATTTTTATCATATCTTCTCCACATTTGCTTCCATTGCTCTCCTATTACATACAATCTGTGTGTCTATGTATGGACTTCCATGTTTTGGTACTTTTGATTTATTTGCAATAAAGGCAACGAGTAAGTATGTATATATTTCGCACTTGCATCTCTCGTTTGCTTACATACACACACCCCTTGTACAAATATATACAATTCTGCGGTTGCAAGCAATAACCGCTTAAGTCGACGTTATTCTACATTAAAAACTCTATATTTCTGTAAAACCCCCATAGCTATAACTTACTAGCTGACCCGGCAAACTTTGTTCTGCCCAAAATAGTTTTTTTTATTAATTTCATTTCAAAAATTGTTATTTCGCCGGTATTATTTTTAATAGAAAATTTATGATTTTTCACTACTTCATTGTGTATACAACTTCAAAAATATATAATTTTAGTATTCAGTTTAATGCTGCACGATATGCGCGAAAATTGTTTTGATATCATATAGCTCTGTACCAAATTCCAGGTCCCTGCTTTAAATCCTTTTAGAGATATTCAGCTTAAAAAATTAAGTGTGTATGGGAGGTGCCAGGCCCCCTCTTTCGATAACCCCCACTTTTATACGTAAGAGTGATTTTATTATCATTTAGCTCTATTGCAATTTTCAGGATCCTGTCATTTATTCTTTCTGATATATTCAGCTTCCAACGCTAAGTTTGTATGGGAGGTGCCACGCCCCCCTTTCCTATAACTCCTTTTATTTTGCATTAATGTGGAATTGTTGTCGTTTATCTCCACACCAATTTCCAAGTCCCTACCTTAAACAATTTTAGAGATATTCAGCATGAAAAATTAAGTTTGTATGGGAAGTGCCACGTCCTCTTTCCTGATAACCCCCATTTTTCGGCGTGAGAAGGGTTTTGATATCACCTACCTCTATACCAAACTTCAGCTCCCTACCTTGAACTCTTTTAGAGATAATCAGCTTCAAAAATTAAGATTGTATGCGAGGTGCCACGCCCCCCTAATATTTTTTAATTTTTTCTTCGACTAAACCTTCGCGGGGTAACAACAAACAAACCCCCCTAAGGAAGTATTTGATTTGGTTCAAGTTTTAGCGTTACAATGAAACACCAAATCATTTATATATATATAGATTTCAATCAAAAGATATTAAAAAACATTTTAGCTTAACTCACAATAGAGGTATATTAAATTTGCTATAACAGCCAAAATATATCGTCGCTGCGGCAACAAAAAGAGCTATACGTTTTTCAGCAACTTTTCAGGAGAGCAAAAAAACCGTTTTCTGGTGATCCTAGGGAATATTTTTTCTAGTTTGAGTTGTTAACTAATGATACTACATATATGTAATAGACTTGTGCAATTTTTTTTTACTTTTTTTGACCAACCACTTCTCATGAAGCATTTGCGCCGTTTTACAGCACATAGCTCTTTTTACAAATTGTTTAAATTTGCTAGTGGGGGTAAGAAATCGTGAAAGATGTGTATACAATTCTTCGCTAGGGTCCGATGCAATTAGCGATAGCTTGGAAATGCATTATTTAATTGACCAGTGCCCCTCCTATTTTGAAAATTGGTCACATACGCTTTTTTTACACAATTTTTTTTACACAAAAATAACCTGAAATCAAAAAACAATTATACGAAAATAGATGTATAACTGATTTTACAGAGCATTTCTACTACTGAGAGCATATAACTGTGTTTGATAACTTCTAACCAAAGAAGGATATCAGAAAACGGGAAATGCAGAAATGTGGCTAGCGGATAGCGCTAAATAAATATGTAATAAAAAAAAAATCGAAAAAAAAACATATAACTGAATTTGTTGGCGCAGCGACGATATGTAGGTACACATACAGATACTTAACCTTTAAGTGACGAGGTGAAATTTTGTGACATAGTTTACGACGTGGTGGTAAATTTTTTTCTACGCATTTTACTTAAAACTTTCAATAAAAAATAAATTTTTTAATAATAATTTTTGCATTGGAAAGAGGCTAGTCCTTTTTCAAATGAAATTGATAAAAAAAAGTTAATTAATTTTTTTAAATCAACAAAGTTTTTACTATAATTCACAAGGCCTTGTTCTTTCAAAATAGCGAAAACATCACATGAGAACCTTATAGATAAGAGGTAAAACAAAAACTTTCTTTAAACTTCAGAGACGGTTTTTCATAAAAAAATATATATTTTTAAATATATACATAATAGGAATTTTATTTAAAAAAATCTTTTTGTAGAAAATGCTGGCCAGTCTGTTTGAATTTTTTTTTTTTTTTTCATAATAACGTGAGCCTATAAATTGAACCACGAAACGAATTTTTTAATTTTTCTTCCAATAATCATTTGAAGAAGTGGTAAAATTAATAATCCATGTTAGTCAAATGCCCAGTGGGAGAAGTTTTAAATGGAAATAAATTATTTTTGAAGAAAAAGTTACGTTAACGTCGAGGTGTGGTAATTTTTACCCCGATATCATAATTTATCCGTTATTTGATACCTTCCAAGATAGAAACTATACTGATCGATAATTATGACGACATGAGTAGATTCTAAAAGCATCAAAATGCTGCAGAGAAGCGAGAAGAGGTAAATTACAAAAAATTGCATTCGAAGAAAAACTAACGTTACCCTAGACGTGGGGTAATTTTTACACCACCATCATCATTTCTCCTCAAATGTTATACCTTCCTCCATAAAAACAAAAGGGGTCAATAATTATAACGAGATGGGAAGATACTAAGAGAGTAAACTTGCTGGATGGTAAGTTAAAAGAGATATTTAAAGAAACTGTAAGTCGGTGTAAAAATTACCACCACATCACAATTAAAGGTTAAAGAAATTTCTTCATAAGATATTGTTTTATACGATGTTTAATCGTAACATTGTGGATGGCTCATCGATGTTACATTCATAGTTTTTAATCAAATTTTATAATTTTTTAAGCAACGCCTTCGAATATAAAAAGCAATTTATCTCGAGATCATATTTTATTACTTAGGCGATTATTTCTTGTGGCTACAGAATTATAAACGCACTCCAGCTTCCTTTCTCTACTCCCTCCTTCCGGCGCGCCGCGGCGTGGCGGTTTTTGCTTCTTAACCTTGCTCCATTTTTGTTTTTTTCCCTTCACTGCACATCATTTACCGCCAAAGCGTACTTGAACCCTTAATTGGGGAAAAATGAAATGACATTAACATCCATGGGAATGTAAAAGCAAAAAATGATAAAAAAAATAACAATAAATAATGCACGTACTCAAAACATCTCATTACGCGTCAACATGTGAATACTTTCAACCGCTCTTGCCTCTTTACCACTACTTGGTCGCTTTGTCATACGAACATTTGTAGTTTTTTCATCTTTGGCAGAAATTTGCATCATTTCACTTTGATTCATCCAGACGATTGGCAAGACAGACGTCTGTCGGTTTGAACGAAATACGCTCCGACTCAGCTGGATTGGGCTAGTATGCATATCGGATGTGGTGCACAGTGTCGCCATTCGAAGGAAACTAAGCGTTGAGCAATTTTTTAGTATTGAATCCTTCTTTGAAATTATGAGTGGATCTTATAATATACATTTGTATATATACATAGTATAATATATATATCTTACCGATATATAATTTGGCAAATAAAAAGACTACCGACGCTTTTGATGGCTGTATCACGAATAATCTCTTTATTCTTCAAAAATGGCTGTTCTCTGAAACATGACATTGTCAGTGCTTACCATCTAACTTAAACTAAGTTAAGCTTAGGGCTACACTAGTGGTTTTAGCCTAACACCTGGGCTATACTATGTCAACCTGACATTTGATTTGAAGATACACTACACATTAGTGCTGGAAAACCATCGATTGAACTAGCGATACCATCGATGGGGCTGATGCCATAGCGATTATCGATGGTTTTTTTTAACCATCGATATTATTTTACTTGGTACATAACTACAACGTCTGTTAAAAAAATTAATCAAAAAAACTGAGATTTATAATTTTTAAGGCACTTGATTGGAATATGTGAGCTGTAAATATATAAATAAAAGATTAGTGAATAATTTTATGAAAAAACTTGCAAATAAAACGTTTTTTTTTATTGAGAATTTATGTTTTGATTTCGGCTCTCCTATTATTTTGTGGACAACTGTATATGTATGTACAAATGTGTGTATGTAGTATTCTTACTTTCAATAGTTACCCTGTAGGGAAAATCTCTAGTTCCGAACTAGGTCGCCTCTAGTGCATTTTTCGACACTACTAGTGCGAGCTAAATCCCTTTTGCATGTTATGAACTGGCGAATTTAACACGGCGATGTCCTAGGCGGTGTCAATTGTCGCCCTCTGCACTACATTTTCGATAGTTCCGAACTAGTACTAAATTCTACAGTTTTCACTAGTTGTTTTATTGGCACAATTTCGATAGTTCTGAACTAGCTCCAAGTACCTACAAATTCTACAGTTTTACATCTGCCGCTTAAGTGCAGCATTTGACACAATTCATGCAAGTGGCGCGATGGCCGACTGGCTAACGCATTTGCCTTTCAATCTGAGGGTCGCGAGTGCGAATCCTGTCGGTGTCAAGGTGGATGATAATTTTGTTTTTTTTTTTTTAATTTTTGTTTAACTAATATTTTTTTATTTATTGATTTAATAAAAATTTACAATAATATTTAAAAAGTAATAAAATAAAAAAAAATTAAAAATAAGCCTGAGGGATCGAAAAAGCATAATTAGGGGAACATTTCATTTCACAAGAGATGCAAATAGAAAACTCTTTATATAAAATGCTTCATTAAACATCTGAGAATTACAAAAATATAAAAAGCCGAAGGTAATTGAACGAACGAAAAATTTTCGTGGAATTTTTGTCACTTGCATACAAATCAAAGTGTGCTAATAATGGTCACTCAATTCACTCCTTCTGAACTGGTGACGGTCTAGCTACAATTAATCTAGTTCCCTTTTGACACATTTTCGCTAGTTCGGAACTAGAAATTTTGCTCACTAGTTATTGATGTATTTATTGTATTGAACTTTTTACATAAACTTTGGTTTTTTATTAATTTTATAATATGTTTCTAATAAAAATTTATATTTTTCTTTTAAATATGAGAACGTAATTACATACATGCATACATATGTATGTATGTATATGTGCATTAAATATTTGAGTACCACATTTCCCTTTAACGGGCCTCCTATATACATATATTAAGCCATCGATACTATCGATGGTTGCCTTTAAAACTATCGATGGTCCATCGATGGGACCACTATCGATGGTTTTCCAGCACTACTACACATTCTCTTAGAATAAATACATATATGAATCGAATTCGCGTTATATGTACATATGTGTGGATGCAGTCCGCCAAAAAAGTGTGCAACATTTCGTATGCATTATTTCGATTCAACTTTTATTAACATAACTGCTAACAATTTTACCAGAAAATTTATGATTCAGAAAATTCTGAAAAAAATCTGAGTACAAAGTTGACTATGTCGACATATCTTATAGATTTTTTATAGATTTCTATCAGAACTGTCTAAGTAATTTTACTTTTTTCCATCCGCAAAAATCTCATAGATATCTGAACAATTTGTGCAGACATGCCAAAATATTTTATTTTTCTTAAATGTTTCTTTTTGTTCGTTCAGAGATCTGTTATTTAGATATCTGTCCGAATCGTCGGTAAAACCCCAGACATGTCAGTAAGAATTCCTGTCAACGTCTCCATGCATTTATCTTGCAGAAGTCGTACAGACATCTTATTGATTTCGGAGTTTTTTGCCGAAATCTGATAGATATCTAAACGATTTCGGGTAAAATTGTTAACTGGGATTATAAGTACCATTTACCTAAGTACAAAAATATTTCTGATACATATTTCGATTTTTAAGCATTATTTTCCGGACTTAGCTTACTGTACTTGTACTTTTTGTAGTATGTATATCTCTCTGCTCTTGGCGGTCGTCGAGGAGCCGTGTCAAATAAAACGACACCACAAATTTTCTTTGTCACTCATTTATAGATGAAATTAATAAGCCAAAAAATGTGAAATTAATGTCGCTGCTCTTCCTGCATGCAGCATCCAACTTGCGGCAGCGTCGTCTAGCAACTTGTGCTTTGCGCGCTGCCACAAATGGCAACCGGATAGAATAAGCATGCTTAAAAAAAAAACAAAAAAGTCGTTTGTATATACATATGTATGTGTTGATATAAAATTGCAGGAAAGCGTGAAAAGTGCGCTGATTTATAACAATAACAATTTGAGCAAGCAGCACCAGCCAGAGGAAGCATAAAATATGACACACAGCAGCATTGCAACGGCAACGGCAGCAGGAACAAGTACAACAGCGATGAAAATCCCAACCAGTAAATATAGTACATAACAATCCGAATCAAAGCGTCTCGCACGACATTTGAAAGGCGGAAAATTTATGACGAAAATTTCATTGACAATTGTCGCTGCCGCGTTGCCATTGCTGCACCATCGTTGTGGCAAGCATTGCGGTACGCTAAGCGTTTCTTAAGTTGTGTGCTCGTGGGCAGGGCGATGTAATAAATGTGACAAATTTCATGAACCAGCCAAAGCATCATTGACATTGACTTGGGATATACTATAAATGTACATATGTATGTATGTATGTACTTATAGATATAACCAACCATCCATACCGATTGTAGCCCAAGGCTAACATTTTCTTATCGCTTACCTATCCATTTTTGCTTTTCTTGCACTGCTCAAAGTAAAGCTAAGGCATATTGTATGGAATCTTTTGTCATCCACTGTAGTCATGCTTGCAACATGATGACGGCGTCAGCACAAATAAACAAATGACTAGGCAAATAAAGCCTTGCGTACAAATCCAGAACGCGTGAACGAAAACCGCTCAATATAAAAATAAATTAAACAAGCAAACAGGCAAACAAACACACGACCAGACGGAGAAAAAAGTAAGATGATGTTATGTGTACATATGTATGTCTGTACGGATATCAAGAGGGGATCCCCCTACAAGTGATGCATAGCCCAACACTGAATACAAAGGGAATGGAGGAAAATCATTTGTTGTCAGTTGACATTAAAGCAAACACTTTGTCAACGCTTTGATGAATGCAACACGCGGGCTGGATGGAACTGCCGTGTCACATGCAGCAAACCGGCAGATGCGATTTTTATTGGATCGGCAATGTAAAATTTTTTCTTTTCGGCTTACATTTCAAAGATTTTTTTATTATTTTTGATTAATTAATTCTGCTTTGTAAGTATTTATTTAGTAGTAAACTATGCATTCCAGATAACATGATTTTTATATATGTAACATAGATACGAAGGCGTTTCGAGAAAAATTATAAAAGTGGATTAAAAACTGCGAATAGAGAATCGATGAGCCCTCTACAATGCGAATAAAACAAAATGTTACGAAGAAATCTTATTAAAAATACTTATGGTCGTTGTGCCCACAAAAACAGTTATGTTCTCAGTAAGCTTTTCGGAGAGCAAATTAACTGGTTACTGGTGTCCATAGGCGAAATTTTGCAAACTTTTAATTCAGAAAATTTCAATTTGGTGGTACAAAAACGTCGCATTTTTTATTAAGTAACTAGTAAAAAAACCACGGTATACCAACTCATGTTACGCAGTTAATACTTGTGACCACAGATGTATACCCTTTAAGTTTTCGTAGCTTGCGTATTCTCCTTTCTTACGATATTTAAATAATTTACAATTTTTAATGCACATGAATATCGGAGTATGGTCGAAAAGTCTGGATTTCGATATGAGGAAAATTAAGTATCTTCAGCTAACCGAGACATCTGTAAAAGGTAAATATCATTTGCTCAGGAACTTGGCCCAAATTTATTTCGCATTTTATGCCGATGACGTTTGGCGTATGAAACAAATTCCTAAATATTCTCCAATTATTCTAATATGGCCGTCAGAATCAACTTGGTTGCATGGAGGTTATAAATACATATGTAAGCATGTACATTAGAGCGTATCGCCAAAAAAAGTTTAAAATATTCCCCCCTGGTTCGAATGTTTACTTGTTGGAGATTTCAAAAATGAAAAAAAAAAAAAATTTCGGCACCCTGTAAAAACAGCGAAATGTTAACTTGTTGGAGATTTCAAAAATTGGGAAAAAATTTTTTCGGCACCCTTAAAAACAACGAAATTTGTTTTTCGCTTATAACGTTTCTATTTGGTCTTTGATTTCAACGAGCAATATACTGTTTTAAAGGTTTTAACCCGTGTCATATTTCGTCCATATAAGCCATTAACCTGCGATACCAACTTTAGCTTTTATTCAAATTTATTTAAAACCAACACCCAGTATTAAAAAAAAAATTTTTGAATAGAGTAAATATAGCCTTAAATATAAATTTGACATCATTATATGAGTAAAAAGATTATTACTTATTAATAATAGGTCTGTTTAATGATGGTATTTGTGATCACAATTAGCTAGTTTGAAACCTGGCCCCCTTAGCATTGCCCGATGGCTGTCAACTGCGTGCAGTATTTTACGTCTGTATGTGACAAAAAAAACATGTAATTATCTTCAGAAGGATATGCGAAAATTATTGCAGCGCGAAAGAATCCTCCACCTTCGGTTAGGAAATTCTTTGTTCCCAAAGGTGCTATAGATTTCTATAGTACATCGTACACTCAAATGACCGATTGGAGCTCATTTAGAATTACAGAGCCACCATGCTTGCAATTTTATTCTGATACGGACTTGCAGGAACTAAAAAAAAAAATGTTATAAAAATACCTGGTTAATATTTCCAAACAGCAGTGATTGATACTAGTTATACTAATTATAACGTATTAATTTACTTAGATTTTCTATGCCATTCTCAAAATGCTGAGCGATTTGTTCACGTAGTAAGTGATTTTTGTACAGAAGTTGCCGACGAGGAGCCCCTAGGTTGTATATTCGTTAAACTAAGTAGCCGAGAACATTACAGCAAATTAGAGTCAAGGAAAGATTTAGCATAAATGCATTACATTTATTTCCTCATTATATGCAGGTAAATATTATTTTTTTCTTAGTTTTCAGGAAACGATTTTTTTTTTTTTGCAAATACAGGGTGTTGGTAAAAATAGAATAAAAGCTGAACTTGACATGATGGGCTAAAAGTTTCTATGGATAAAATATTGCCTTCCTGAATACCTTTCTAAAAATTTATCACTTTTTAAAATCGAACGCAAAATATAGAAATTATAGAAAAAAACAAATTTCGCTGTTTTTACAGGGTGACAAAAAAATTAAAATTTTTTTTTGAAAACTTAATAAGGTCAAGGCAGATCTAGGAAGGTAGGCCCGGTATCGAATTCAGAAACTACTTTTTTTATATGCAAAGGTAGAGTGTAATGTCAAAATCCAAGCGAATTCACATCATTGCCAATAGGAATGGACGAGCCCCAAGCGAATTCAGCTTTTAACCACGGCGAAATATCATTTCGACATTACACTCTACCAATTACAATAACAAAATACATTTCTGAATTCCCTACCGGGCCTACCTTCCTAGATTTGCCTTGTTAAGGTAAGTGTTCAAACTGGGGGGAACATTTTCAGCTTTTGTTTCCTCCTTAGACCGTGATACGCTCTAATGTACATACATGAACAGAATATATGGTATATACGCCGGATGTTTGTGGGAAATGAAATTAAAGCTCGTTAATCTGTGCGGCGGCGTGCTAAGAAAGTGAGAAATTTTTTGTTTTCTTAAAATACTTCAAACGTGGGGAGAACATTTCATTGACAATGTTTTCGATTTATTTAAAAAATGTTTTTACATACACATGTACATTCAAAGTGCATATGTGTTTTTGTTTCTGTTCTTTATGAAAAGAAATTTAACAAATTGCAGACGCATGTTGCATGCATGTAGAAAAAACACACACACACAATACGTTTTGCTGGATGCACAAGTTCAGCAAAATGTTCGTGTTCGTTCCGCTTCAAAGGCGTTTGGGTTGGATGGGGAATTGATGATGCCTGGATGGCGGCACAACTGTAACTAATCAAAACGTGAACAAATGTTAACTGACAGCATAACCAATCACTAAAGCAGCAACAAAGACAAACAAACAAACAGCAAATATGACAAAACAAATTTATGCACTTGACAGCCAAATGAAACACAAGCGAACATGAAACTTGAACTAACAGCAAAGCAAAGTAATTCAATAACCGCACAGATTAACAAACAAACAAACAAACATACTCGTAAAATACAGACTTGTGAAATTTTAGAAAACATTTGTAAATGCAGAGTGCCCCAAGAGTCAACCCATTCCTCAATCACCGAAACGCCCATGCGTTACAATAAAAAATAAATAAAAATAAAAATGTTGATGGCTTTGGACCGTTAATCCTTTGGTTCAATTGCAATGATATGGTAGCGCAGTATTGTTTTTAATTTTTTAACCCTTCATAGATTTTTCTGAAGTTTAACCTCAATGCGCCACGCCTCAACCGCCACCAATCGGGACCAAAATTTATGAGTGATATCTTTGACCATGTTGCTACCGATTGAGGGCGGCTATACAGTAAAATATCGTTAATTTGTCTTTAAAAGCACTCTAATGTACCTACATATACATATACCGAGCTCTGCGATACTCTACTTTTTCTCCTTTCTCTTTCCTATGGCCGAAATTATTTGTCGCCAATTAAATTAATTTAAATTTATGACGCACTTATGCAATCAATGCTTGTGTGTATTAATGCTTGCTCCGCTACGTACTATGTACGATAATTTTTAAACAAATGATAAATGCTAATTAACATTAACGCAATCACTCCCATTGCATTTCATCACCGCCAGCTCTTTTTAAACGCAAAACTTAATATCCATTCAGTCGTAATGTGACCAATTATTTCGTTCGTTATTTTATTTATTGACTCATTTGTTTGCGTGCGTATACAATATTTGTTGTAATGCTATAATCTTCTCTTTGTTTTATTTCTTATTTGGTGTCACATACATTTGGCATAAATTTAATTTAAAATCAATAAATTTCACATCCCATTTGTCAATTATGTACATACATATGTAATACATACATATTATGTATCTATGTAAATATGTATATCGAAATGTTATACTGTCGCTTAATTTGGCCATAAAGAGCTCTTACTAACTAAAGTTCAACAGATACAGTTATATTTTAAATTTGAAGTTATTTTCATTAAACTTAAACTGCGGAAGCTGGTGGCAAAATTTACTCTCAATTGATTTAACAATTTTTATAAAATTTGTTATTTTAATTCCGAAACACTTCTGGCCAGATACGAATTTGAACCTCAAATAAACACATCAGAGATATGAAACAAAATTATGTGTTTATTACCATAATAATTAATTAATTGTTCACAAAAATACATACATACATATGTATACGCCTTAAAATATAAGAACCATGTTTAGCGCGTAATTACAGGGTACTTATCACATTTAATACATATGTGGGGCCATCAGAATTGAGGGATCGACATGGCGATATATAAATCCTTACATGCGTAGACACTATGTGCCTATATAGATCCACTTGCATATAAACAATCAGATGGGAACATAGAGATAACCATATATATAGTACTTCTATATTGATAGTATTCTATCTGTGCAATGTGTATGAATTCATCCAAAAATTTTGTGCAACTGGCAGTTCTGCGCATGCGCCTCAATTACATTTAATGTCATCTGTGAATATGTGTGACAAATACATTCAATTGAGTTCAGAGGCGTTTGAAAAAAAAAATTGAAAGGCATCATTGTGTTCTAGGGGACTTATACCCCTTTGATTTTAGTTTTTGAATTTAATAATTTTTTCTTCGCTGGCGTCAATTGAAACACAATGTTTTTCAAATTTTAATATTCCCAATATATTTCGACCACACCACGGTGGTGGGAATATTAAAATTTGAAAAACATTGTGTTTCAATTGACCTGAAGCAAGCGAAGAAAAATTATTAAAGTTATAGGTCGCCAAAAACAACTATATATATTTTTGAATTTGTTTATAATTAATATAAGAAATTTGCGACATTTATTTTAAGATGCAAACTTTTGTGAATTTTTTTTATGAAAATTAGTTGAAATGTTCTGTTATTTTCTATGCACTAATATTTTTATGAATCGCGGCAGAAAGCGTTTCATGTTAAAATCCTGTGGTCCGATCCATGGGCATTATATCAAGTCGAATTCTGCCGTTTGAGGGTTATGTTTGTAAAGTATGTACGTTCGAATGCCGCCAACACGGTGAGTACTGCGAATTTCTAAACTAAATAACAGGACAATTTAGACAACGAACTTTTGAACATAGCAACATATGAGGACCAAAGTTCAGACTACGTTACTCTCCAAACCGACCTCAACAGGGGACCATAGGTAATAATATAACAAGACGGATGGAAGAAAGGACTGCGAACCAATCGCTATATGTTCCACATATTTACAGGCGGATAAAAGGTGGACGGGTGGGAGCTGCAGTGTTTCGTCCGGAGCTTGGGATTAAAAAATCCTTTTTAGTCCCGGACTACTGCAGTATCTTTCAGGCATTGATACGTACAGGCGATTCCCAGTGTAATCGCTTTTTTGGAAATGGTTGCTGCAGATTCGAATGTTTTTAACAACGTCGTCAGGCATCAGACCGCACGCATACATCCATTGTTTGCAAATGGTTTCGTCTTTTGGAAATCTATTTACATGTGTATATATATATTTATATAACCAATAATGCACTCAAAACGAAATACGTATGTAAAGCTATTTTATTTATTTTATCCCTTTTATTATCACAAATATAACACCGCTTCGACATTTTTTAATTTTTTAATACGAGAATCAAATAATAAATATGTAAATTCCCTATAATTTTTTTTATGTGCCGTCACTGCGGTTTATTTTGAATTCATATGTCATTTTTCAAATTTGATTGCTCGGTTTTCTCTTTCTTTTTTTATATGTCTGTACTGTAATGTTGGCTGATGGAACTCGTAGGTATTACGAATATAGGAGTACTATATATATGGAGATAACTATAGTTATCATACTACATATGTATGTGGAAGGCAACGGAACATAAAATTTGTTAATTTACTACGCAATGCACAAACATATGTACATATGTACAAATATACAATATAAGCATATATAGCGATTTATACTCACTAACTTTTAGAATTATCTAAATGATTAAAATTACATTCGGCAGCGCACAAGAGTTTTATTACCTAGTTCATAGTCACGCGATGGGAGCAACGATAAAAATAGCGAAGCAATTATGAAGAAAAATTAGTGCAAATTACACCGCGAAACAATTATTATTAGCGAATATGGTTTTAAGAGCATTTAGAGGTTCACTTTTCCTCAAAAAAATAACAATAAAAAATATAGTGTCATATACATAACTGCGCCTCAAAATATGCATCACGTTTACATATGTAGGTATCTACATGTGTACGACATTGTAAGTAATTACTCTAATTAATCGCAAAACAGCATGTACCTATGTAGGTATATATGCATGCATGAATGTATGTATGTATGTTTGTCTGCTTTTACAGCTACATTAACGCAAACATGCAACTTTATGACCCCATTATAAACTAATTGAAAAATTATAACCTTTTGTCTGTCTATCCGCAACCCACTAATTTTACACGCCACATCGAACCATCATATTCTCTCACTATCAAGTCTTTAACTACATGTTCAATTTCCTGGCTGACCCTATTTTCTAACAGACAGTATGTATCGTGTTATATGCAGTCAGTGAAGATAATAAAATGTACAGAGATAATAAAGCAAGTATACCGCTAATAGAGTTATAGTGTGACAGTGACTTTTCACAAAGTAAAAAAAAAAATTATGTTTGTATGTAGATAAAATTCCCTCAATGCTAATTTAACCCAACAACCAAGTCAAAAAGTTATTCCATGCACACAACTGTGACTTTGCTCTGTTGCTGTTTATATTCCACGCAATGCATTCTAGGAACTAACACTGCCAACACTCACACCCGCATCATTAACGCCCACAATATGCTACCCTTAGATATTTTACATTATCCTTTTGCGTTATTTTTCGCTGCTTTGCTTCCACAGCAAAGATGGTTATAAATTACGTCAATTTTTCAATTCCATACTTCAACTTCGAAGTTGTGAAATGCATACACTTAGGCGTTGAACATCGTAATTCCTTCTACAACAACTCTCACTGCAAATTATTTGCTTCCATGTACCTAGTTATTTCGTTGCATACTTTGGCTATACTTAGAGCTACCATACTAGCGATTCTTGTTTATTTATCTATCACTTTTATTTGTTTTTATTTACATATTGTTGTTGGTTTTTTTTTAGTACATACATTTATACTATGAAGTGAGTACTTATTTATATTTTTTTTTCGCCCAGCGGAAATTGATGTTTCATTTTCAGGAAGTGTCAAACCATTACGAGCGGTCGTAATCAAAGTTGTCCGGTTTGTGGGCGTTTGATAAGAAATTGATGACTTATTTTTGTATTTGTGGGATGATATGTTTAAACAAAAAAATTCAATAACGAAAGGACATTGCATTATACAAGTTTACGGTCTTTCAAGATTTCGTGCTGAGATTGTTTTCAATTCACAAGCGCAATTGTCTTTCCATAAGTTCATTATTCGGGTGCAAAAGTCTTATTGAGTACATGTGTATGTATAAAACACCTTATAAAATTTATATTACATACATATGTACATAGTATTCGTACTTTACTATCAGAAAATCGGTGTATAAACATGGCTATATGAATTTTGCGCAGTCCTGTGGCCATCTAATTGGTTCCTCGGGCTGCAAGAGCCGATATGCAAACGAAAAGTGCAAAGACGAAAGGTGGCAAGTATCAACTATGCATTGGCACTAACTGGAAAAGACTGTACTCAAATAAATTTTGGTATAAATTTTAAACTTTTTTGGTCGATATGTAGGACACGACCGAAAAATTATTAAAATATAAACTTTGAAAAGTTTAAAAGATTTTTATTGTGCCTTTTTCCTATCCTCTTCTTCTCTTCTTCTCCTTTTCTTCCTTCTTCATTTTATCTGTTTCCATAATTATTTTGTGTTTGTTTGTTTTTCCATTCAAATAACGCCACACAGTCATTCATTCAAATTGTCTAATAACTATAAATGACCTTTTTATATTGTTCATTTCTCGAAAAAGCAAGTTGGAATTTCAAATCAAAAATTAAATTTTTTTTGTTGAAACCAAATTTTACGACCAACGAAAGTTTAAAATTTAAACTTTAAATGTTTAAATGAGAAGAAGTGTAAGATTTAAACCAAAAAAGTATGAGATTTATTCCAGAAAATACTTTGAAATATTTGAACTTTTGTAAGTTTGAATTTTAAACCAAAAAGCAATAAGAAACTTTTAAACTTACAAAAGTTCAAAATTTAACCCAAAAAAAGTTTTAAATTTCTTTCAAACCAAATCAAAGTTTAAAAAATATTCCAATATTTATAACAGTGTGTGGTATAGATGGTACAGCATTTCTGGTTATCACCTTTTCGTTTACTTGGCGTTTCGTTAATCAATAATCAAGAATTTTTAACGCGATAAAAGATATTCGTTATATATATGAGCGCATTGAGTGCACTTTAACTGATGCATTGTGACACTGCACTGTGTACAAACAAATTTCACATAAATTTTCCAACGTCAAAACTCTACCACTGTCAACTGAAATTCCAAGACCAAAAAGCAACAATCAACGCCCGGCAAAATCATCAATTACACAAACGAGTAAACTCCGATACAAGATATGTATGTATGTACCTACCTGACAAGCCAACTTTAGCCGAGTTACTGCTAATCGTTGCAAGGGGTAATTGATGACAAGCAGCCTTACAACAGCAAACGCAAATGTGTGCACTGCAATCAAAATTAGACTTGTTGTTGCAAAACATGCTACATTTTTGATTTGTATACGCGCAAATTGCGACTTTTATTGGATTACACTGCTCTACAGCCAAAAAATACTCTGAACGCGACTATCCTTTCTATATGTAAAATCGGTCGCTGATTCCGAAAATCGGGTTCATTTTTAATTCTATGGGAAGGTTTTTGAGATATCGGCAATTTGCCGTTATTTGGCCGATGGTTCCACTTAATCCTGTATATCTCTTTAACACAGTGAGTTATCATCCTTGGGGTGACACCAAACGAAAGAAAATTAAATTTACTTTTCACGGCTCCTATAACATTTTTCTCTAGCTCTTACAGTTTCTGAAATATTGACGATTCAATTTTAATTTTTTCGATTTTTTACGATTTTTTGAAGAAAAAATTGACTTTGTCAGGCAATATCTTTAAAACCAATGTTTTCACCTTCGGTTTTACTCCTTTGCGTGAAGCTCCATTCTATTACCAAAAAAATAAGCTATCAACGATGAAAATCCATTGTAAAATAGAAAAGTTATAGGCGATCAAGTAAATACAGCCAGGTCGCGCAATGCCTCTGCACGCGTACATTCTATGCATATTGTACCAATACCTACACATCTGCAGTAGCAGCACATTGGCAGCGCAGTAGATACAAGCCCATTTACGGGTATAACATGCATAGAATATACCCGTGCAGAGGCATTGCGCGACTTGGCTGTATTTACTTGATCGCCTATAACTTTTCCATTTTACAATGGATTTTCTTCGTTGATAGCTTACCTTTTTCCCAATAGAATGGAGCTTCACGTAAAAGAGTAAAACCGAAGGTGAAGACATTGGTTTTAAAGATATTGTCTGACAAAGTCAATTTTTTCTTCAAAAAATCGTAAAAAATCGAAAAAATTCAAATTTAATCGTCAATATTTCAGAAATTATACAAGTTAGAGAAAAATGTTATAGGAACCGTGAAAAGGAAATTTAATTTTCTTTCGTTTGGTGTAACTCTAAGGAATATAACTCACTGTGTTAAAGAGATATACTGGATTAAGTGGACCCATTGGCCAAATAACGGTAAATTGCCTATATCTCAAAAACCTTCCCATAGAATTAAAAATGAAGCCGATTTTCGGAATCAGCGACCGATTCTACATATATATAGGATAGTCACGTCCAAAGTACAGACAAAAAATTTCATTTTGTGATCCAGTGTTATTAATTGCTGGCTGACACTTGAAACAACGTTTGCCAGTGAAACAGTTTGCTAAAAGTGCCAGTGAATCGGTGAGTGAAGTGGGTCGAGTGTGTATGTGTGTATGTATTTAGACCTCCCCAGTTGGAAAAGGTAATGTATGGTCATCTATAAATGGATATAAAGGCCATAGGATCTATACATTCCAGAATGCATGATTTTTTTCATTGTGATGTCCTAGGGAAGTCATGCTTCCACTTTTCCCTGCCAAGGTAAGGCAAAAAGGAATGTTTGGATGAGAGTCGCTCTTGCCGTGATCTCAGTGTCGGTTTATTTTCTCACTTAAAAATAAAAAAAAAATATTTTTTTTTGCAAATTTCTCTTCATTCTCTCTCCATCCGATTTCCAACTAGAAATATGTAACTTCACTCCAGCTTGTTCTCCTCTGCTTATCTCATTGTCGCACCATCTTCCCCTTCACTGCTTCACCCATGTGGGACATTCAACATTATATTGATCTTTAGTGCCGCTTTTATGCCTCCGTTTGTTAAAATAGACTCTGTGAATTGCTGTCGTCATTGTAAAAAAGCAAAACTAGAGAAAACCTGATTCTCCTAATTGTTTTTTTTTTTTTTTGCTAGATTCAATGTTATAGCTGAGAGCCGATGACTGACCTCTTCGCTTACCCTGGGTTGCATTCTGGAATGTATCCGATTTCCTATAAGTTGGAAGGTAAAACTGAGAGCCGATGACTGACCTCTTCGCTTACCTAGGGTTGCATTCTGGAATGTATCCGATATTCTATAAGTTGGAAGGTATAGCTGAGAGCCGATGACTGACCTCTTCGCTTACCTTGGGTTGCATTCTAGAGTGTATCCGATTTCCTATAAGTTGGCAGCCACACAACATAGAGTTTAGATGAAATCATAGTTTTTTTGGAATACATACTATAATGTAAATTTTTCGTACATCTTTTCATGCGTCCGCAAGGTCATGCATGACCACCTTTCCAACTGGGTCATAGCTGCCTGCCATAGTTGTGCTAGTTACGCACCTGTGAGGTGGCGAATCACAGAGCTGTGCACTAGTGGTCGGAAACTATCGATGGCACTATCGTCACTATCGATGGTTTCTGAACATCGTTTACACTATCGATGGTTTTCGACTATCGTTTGAACTATCGATAGTTTATTGAAAATTTGAAATGTGACCACTAGGCACCAAACAAACGGTAACTATTCCATGCAGGGTTTGAATTGCTAACTAGCAAGTAGTCAAAGCAACATAAATACGCCTATGCGTTCTAGTCGCATGGTCGTTTAAAATGTGATTACCCAAAAAGATTAAAATTACACTACAATATGGATATCAAACGAAAGGGGATGACGCCAGGTTTCATTTGGACTTCGATATATTTCGATAAATTTATCGATAACTGAGTCAACTCATAATTGTGGAAAAGCGGATAAATATGGATACGTAATACGAATATAGAATACCGAACATCGCAAAATGGGTATCAAATGAAAGCGCTTGGCTAGGGTTATCATTTGGTCGAGTCTTAATTAATTATGAACTGACCTAAAAAATATCCATCATCCAGTAATTGTTATGGAAGATCGAAAAAATATAAATTGCTCATAACAATTATGGGATGATCTAAAAAATATCCATTATCCAGTAATTGTTATTTAAGATCGAAAACAATATTAATTGCTAGTAACAATTATGAGCTTATCTAAAAAATATCCATCATCCAGAAATTGTTATGGAACATCGAAAAAAAATATCAATAGCTCATAACAATTATGATCTGATCGAAAAAATATCGATCTTTGAGTAATTGTTATTGATGATGGAAAAATTTTTCCATTGCTCAAAATTGTTATCAAGTGATTTTTATATTTATTTGTTATAATTGTTATGGCCTCTGGTTAATATATTTATTTTTTTGAACAAGAATAAATGGCTAATAAATAAATAAAACAAAACAATGTACTGAAAAAAGTTTTATTGGATCATCTTCTATTACTTTCATGTATTGGTAAGAATAAGACCAGGACAGGTGGGCAAAGTTTGTTTACATTCGGGTGAAATCGGGTGAGCTCATTTAAAACAGATGTGTTTGTGGATGTGTTTGCTGCCGGACGGCAAAAGGCGGTTACAGTGTGAGCGTAGCCGTAGACTCTCCCAAATCACCCGAAACTATCGTCAACTATCGATAGTTTGCAAAAAACTATCGTACACTATCGATGGTGCTGACTATCGATATTTTCCGACCTCTACTGTGCACCCACATATGAGATCCTGTGATGTTTGCCATCCAACTACGAGTATATCGGGCAGGTGTGCGCAAATGATGTTGCAATGAGATGCAACGTAAATTTACGGATCCTTTTTATACTCAGCTGTACTAGTACACAGAGTATTATAGTTTTAATCACATAACGGTGGATTGTAACAGAACGAAATAATCGACATAGATATAGACTTATATATATCAAAATGATCAGGGTGAAAAGAGAAATCGATTGAGCCATGTCCGTCCGTCTGTAAACACTCTAACTCGCGCACAAATTGAGATATTTTGATGAAATTTGAAATGCAAGTTGGTATCGAGACTGGGACGGTTGGTATTGAAAATGGGCGAAATCGGACCATGACCACGCCCACTTTTCCTATATAGAAAAAATCGGAAATTTGGTATCTCAGTCACTAATATAGCCGGAGCGATGCAATTTTACCCACATGTTTAGCTCAGGCCCCTAGGACGAAATTTGACGAAATTTTGGAAAATGGGCGGTGCCACGCCCACTTATTAAGGGTCAAACATTGAAAGTTTTATATGTCATAACTCAGAAACCATTGAAGATATATCGATGAAATTTGGTACGCGTGATTTACTTACTTAGGCAAACGTTTGGACGGAAAATAGTTAAAATCGGTTGACGGCCACGCCCACTTTTATATATGTGTATTATAAAATGACCTAATAAAAACATTTTAAGCCATATCTCTGTCAAATATAAAGATCTATCATTGAAATTTTGTCGCATGAGTCCACCTATGGACATAAAACAAAAAACACAAAAATTTTGTAAAATGGGCGGTGCCGCGCCCACTTATTAAGGGGCAAACATTGAAAGTTTTATGAGTCATAACTCAGAAACCGTTGAAGATGGTTGGCACCGCCTCTTTTTAGAAACAGGAATAGTGATGGGCGAGTCCGAGATGGTTAGACAATCGAGAGAATCGCCATCGTTGCAAAATCACAATCGAGTCAAAAGTTGACTCGTTCCTCGACTACACAATCGAGATGTTTTTGCGATTGTTCCGAGTCGGCGGGCCGGCTGTTGTTTTGATGATATGTTTTAGTTGATAAAATAAACTGAATGAGTATTGTTGATAAAGAAAGTAGGATTTTTAATGGAAGTGAGGTAAATACATATATAAATGAACCAAATTGAAAAATATGCTATCATAGACACTGCATTTTTGAAATCACAACTAAAGAGTGTCGTGCATAATAATAATAATTAATTATTTAAACATTAATACATTTTCTGAAGTGAGACGCTTATGAAAGAAATGAATTTTACGAGCAGCAACAACGGCAATAGATTTGTACCACTCTGTATGTTTTTTAAAGCAATTTTAATATTCAAGCGGCAACAAGAAATATTATGTATTTTTTGCAGCGAGTCCAAGATGTTGTAGGGTTGCTTTGAAAACGCGAGGAATCGTTGGCGAGTCCGAGATGTTTTAGCGATTGTTTCGACTGACGGCCATTTACGACTTGACTCGAGTACGAATGAAAACCATCGAGAGCATTCGAGATGTTTCAACAATCGAGAGAATCGAATAAAACATCTCGGACTCGCTCATCACTAAACAGGAATATACGAGATTTCTTAGCCTATAACTCGACAAATAATTGAGATATTATGACGAAACTTGGTTTATACACTTTTATAACTTGTGTTAATAGACACGCAAAAATTTATTGAAATCGGTTTATGACCACGCCTACATTTTAACAAACATATTTCTGGAACACCGTTTGGGAATTTGTAACGTGACATCTTTGTAACTAGAGTCATAAAGGAGTGACATTTTGCACAAAGAATAATATTCATATGCTTAGTTGGATGACTGATAAAAATTTTGAAAATGGGCGTGGCTACGTCCACTTTATGCGGCACTCGCTTTATATAAAATACACCGTGTTTTCATCAAACGCAAACAAACAATGAAAGCATACAGCTGAGTATCTAATGTTCGATTCCACTCGAACTTAGGCTTCCTTACTTGTTCAAAATGTCATTTCAACTGGTCTGCTCTCTAACTCCCAGCCACCGCTACTCCAATTTACCCATTTCTCCCCCCGTTACTCCCATGTCACGGGGTTGTGAATGGTGTGCTTTTGTGCATGTGTGTTTGTGCGTTCCATTGGTGCCGTTAACGACGATGAATGCGATTGCTTGTGGCCACCTCATCCTGCACCTCACAGTTCCTTTGTAACTGACAGAACCTGTCGTGATTGCTGCTGAGGCGCTCATCGATCTAGCTTTTCCTCCGCCTCATGTGCGTTGAAGCGCGCTTTTTGCTTTTAATGATTCTCACCAACTTTTCTTGATTCTTGATGAATTTACGTTTGAATTTGGAAAATGCAGCACCACACAGCGTTGCATTGATGAGGTCTATGCACGTTTCGAAATGTTTCCCTTGCCTACAAATGTTTTTGCTCTTTGGCAATTGTGGTGAGCAGCTTTAAGCTAATAGTATGCTACTCAAGCCCAACTAGAAAAAATGCGATGTTATGAGATTTTGAGCATTCAACCCATATTTGTATCATGATTCAACCTTCAAAACCTGGAGTCAGACAAAAGGCCTGACAATTCAGACAAATGGGCTGACAATTCATACAAATTTAAAATATTCCTACAAAACTTTGTAAGTAACAAAAAGTGCTCTCTTATCTTTTATTATTCACCCTTTATGTTCCGTATATAACAACTGCGTATATTATGGAAAGTAACCTGATATAAATTGCTACAATTTAATTTGTAATTTTTGCTTACAAGCTAAACGTGGAATTAGTAATATTTTACTATATTTCTAAGCACTCATTAAATTAAGAATTTTGCTCAATCAAAAAAACATGTATGTGTGTATATACTCGTACATAAGTTGCTAATGCGCGAATATTACCTAGTAATAAATGCAAAAAGGTGCCTTAATTAAAGCTAGATCTGTGAGCTCACAAATATTCATAAAGGGGAGAGAAATGCAACGAGCTACTAATATTCCCAGGCTACTCGAAAGTTACTCGGCTTCGCTGCTTCTGGAACGTAACTCAAATTTAACTCGAACTTATTACTTCCTTTATTTGAAGCAAACCGAAATGCTTGAATTATTGCAACTCAAAGTTTTTCGCTTTAGTATGCCAGTACAACAACTTGAATGCAATTTAAATTTTTATACTCAGCTGTACTAGTGCACAGAGTATTATAATTTTGATATCAAAAGGGTGGATTGTAATAGAATGAAATAATTGAGAGAGATATGGACTTATATGTATATTATCAAAATGATCAGGGTGAAAAGAGAAATCGGTTGAGCCATGTCCGCCGTCCGCACGCACTCTAACTCGCCCAAAAATTGAGATATTTTGATGGAACGGTAGGTATTGAAAATGGGCGAAATCGGACCAATCCTATAATGAAAAAATCGAAAATTTGGTATCTCAGTCACTAATATAGCTGGAGTGATACAATTTCAAACATTAAAGGTTTTAAAAAATTTTGGAAAATGGGCGTGGCACCACATCTTTTCAGAAAAGGGAATATACGAGATTTCGGAGCCCATTACTCGACAAATAATTGAAATATTATGACAAAACTTTGTGTATAAACTATTATCACCAGTGATGATACATGTTCAAAAATTTAGCGAAATCTGTTTATGATCACACCTACTTTTTAACAAAGATATTTCTGGAACTCTCTTCGGGAATTTGTAACGTGACATCTTTGTAACTAAAAATCATAAAAGAATGAAATTTTGCACTAAGAATAATATGTACATGCTTAGTTGGATGATTGATACAAATTTTGAAAATGGGCATGGCTACGCCCACTTTATGCGGTGTTTCCATCAAACGCCAACAAACAATGAATGCATACAGCTGAGTATCTAATGTTCGATTCCACTCGAACTTAGGCTTCCTTACTTGTTAGTATTAATTTTATTATAATGTAATTATAGTCCAGAGTTGTTAAAGAATTCATTCCTTTGGGAATTATAATTCCTCGGAATTCAGCCCAGAGGAATTCAATTCCTTTTTCAATTCTGAAATTGGGATGAATGAAACCAAATAAACTAAACTAAAACTAAAAATACTCGTACGTACATATGTAGATACGTATATAAGAAAAGTATAAATATAAATATTCGGTTAAGCTAAACATTACTTTATTCTGACATGTACGCCGGGTCAAAATGTTGATTGAAAAGTTAATCAATCAGCTTATGCAGTACACTGATTGATACGTAATTATCTACATATATAATAATACTAGCAAATACCCGTTGCTTCGCAATGAGGAATATAGTTAACCAAAGTCAAGTCAAGTCAACTCAAGTCAATTCAAGTCAACTCAAGTCAATTCAAGTCAATTCAACTCAAGTCAAGTCAAGTCAATTCAAGTCAATTCAAACCAAGTCAATTCAAACCAAGTCACGTCAAGTCAATTCAAGTTAAATCAAGTCAAGTCAATTGAAGTCAATTCAAGTCAAATCAGGTCAAGTCAAGTCAATTCAAGTAAATTCAAATCAAGTCAAGTCAAGTCAATTCAAGTAAATTCAAATCAAGTCAATTCAAGTCAACTCAAGTCAAGTCAAGTCAAGTCAAGTCAAGCCAAGTCAAGTCAAGTCAAGTCAAATCAAGCCAAGTTAATTTAAGTTAAGTTAAGTTATTCCGGGCTTATCTGGGTCCACTTGATGACCTTGTCTAGCCATCACTACAGCTACAACTACAGCGGCTGCAACAGTTCCCAACACTTTTCATTTGATACCAATATCGCTCAAAAACATCCGGGTCCGCATTTTGACCAATATCTGGGGACCCGGTCTAGGAAATATTATGAATAGAACTTCATGTAAAAGCCTTGTTCAAAACCTTTCATTTCATACCAATATTGCTCCGAAACATTCCGGGTTAATCCGCGGTCACATTTTGACCCATATTTGGGGACCCGGCCCAGGCATCACAAATAACATAATTCTACGTCGAAGTCCTCATCAAGACCTTTCATTTGGTAGCAATATCGCTCAGAAATATTCGAGGGTCATCCGGTCCACCTGTTGGCCCTTATCTGGAGACCCGGCCTGGGCATCACTATTAAAATAGCTTTATATCGAAGTCCAGATCAAGACCTTTCATTCGATACCAATATCGCTCAGATACATCCCGACGTCATCCAGATCCACCTTTTGACCCATATAAGGAGACCCGGCATGGAAATCATAATGAAAATTGGTCTGTGTTAAAGCACTGCTCAATACCTTTAATTCCATGCCAATATCGTTCAAAAACATTTCGGAGTCATCTGGGTCCACATGAAAATAACTCTATGTTGAAGTCCTGTTCAACACCTTTCATTTGATACCAACATCGCAAGTGTAAGTGCAGGCGTTCTTGAGTTATAGCATAGTAGTGATGGGCGAGTCCGAGATGTTTAGACAATCGAGAGAATCGCCATCGTTGCGAAATCACAATCGAGTCAAAAGTTGACTCGCTCCTCGACTACACAATCGAGATGTTTTTGCGATTGTTCCGAGTCAGCGAGTCGGAGGTTGGTTTCGATGACATCTCGACTACACAACCGAGATGTTTTTGCGATTGTTCCGAGTCGGCGAGTCGGAGGTTGTTTCGATGACATCTCGACTACACAATCGAGATGTTTTTGCGATTGTTCCGAGTCGGCGGGCCGGCTGTTGTTTTGATGATTTGTTTTAGTTGATATAATAAACTGAATGAGTGTTGTTGATGAAGAAAGTAGGATTGTTAATGGAAGTCAGGCAAATACATATGTAAATAAATGAACCAAATTGAAAAATATGCTATATATAGACGCTGCATTTTTGCAATCACAATTAAAGAGTGTCGTGCTTAATAAATACAATTAATTATTTAAACATTAATACATTAATAAATTTTCTGAAGTGAGACGCTTACGAAACAAATTAATTTTACGAGCAGTAACAACGGCAATAGATTTGTACCACTGTATACTTTTTTAAGCAATTTTGACATTCAAGCGGCAACAACAAATGTTATGTATTTTTTGCAGCGAGTCCGAAATGTAGGGTTGCTTTGAAAACGAGAGGAATCATTGGCGAGTCCGAGATGTTTTAGCGATTGTTTCGACTGACGGCCATTTACGACTTGACTCGAATACGAATGAAAACCATCGACAGCTTTCGAGATGTTTCAACAATCGAGAGAATCGAATAAAACATCTCGGACTCGCCCATCACTATAGCATAGTATGCATGTGCAAACAGGTTTTTGATTGCCACCGAGCCAAACAACAAACCGTGCAAAAACAAACATATGAGTCGCCTGCACTGCGCTGCCTGGCACGACTGCGACGCCTCCACTGAACACGGCAAATGACCAAACGAATCTGTCTATGCTTGCGCTTTTTTGAGTTTTTCGAAATTTAAAACCGGGAAAAAGGTATTAAAGTCTTAGAAATGCGCAAAAAAAGTACATAGTTCTCGAGAATTTACCATTTGTGACATTTTAAAAAAAGAATTATTAAAATCGGTCCAGTACTTTTTGAGTTATCGCGTTACATACATTTTCCATACAATCAATTTTATATAATTATAGTATATATAGTATATTATAGTATATATAGTATATAGTATAGATATAGATAATACAATGGCGCTATTATAACTCTGATGAGTTTTATGGCCGAGCTTCTCTCCCAATTCGAGGTATGCTCCTTTTTGTTTTTCCTACTAATTGGGTGGACCTACAGTTTTATGCCGGCTCCGAACGGCGAATGCATTTTTTGTGAGAAGCTTTTTCATGGCAGAAATACACTCGGAGGGTATGCCGTACACCGCCGAGAGGTGACCGCTGCTCTTAAAAAACCCAATAATTGGATTTTTACTAATTAGAAAATTTTTTTTTTTTTTGCTCGGACTGGGATTTGAACCCGCACCTCTGTCATAGTAGGCGAGCACTCTACCCACTGCACCACAGTGGCCAACGTTTTCAGAATTAATTCATATTAATTCATATTAAATGCATAAGTAACTGAATAAGAAATACATGGGTAAATAGGTATGTACATATAGCAATAGCCCGGATACATAGATATACCTACATACTATAAAAAATCGGTTGCATTCGAACATAAGACTTTTGAACCTTTATACCTGTTTTAGCTTTTTTTTCAAATTATTGAAATTCCAGAATATGCTTCCCAGCAAGATTTAATCAATTATATTCAAAAATTAACTTCCTATTATCTGATCGCGTCCTTTCCAAATGAACGAAATGCCAATGAGGAATATTGCATTAAAAGTTTATTTACGTAAGTTGAACTATTTAGTTTACAGAGAGTATTCATGACTCGCCGTGAATAATTATATACATATTAGTATATGTATATATTTTTTCTTTTACCCTTACTTTCCTCCTTTTAATTAAAAACAGTTCTTCCTTTTCTTTATATTTAATTTACAATCTTAATTTCGTTTAATAGATATACATACATACATAAGTACACTTTTAATTTTAACTATAATAGGGTGTTAGCGAACGTTAATTTGTTGCGATATATCGATCAACTGAAGTTAAGGAAATTTAGGATATTGGACTTATGTACATATGTATATAAATTAGTGAGAATATGGGAAAGTATCAGACCTGTAAAATACTCAGTATATACTGGTACTAAGTACCAAATAAGTACAAGTACCACAGTACTTGTACTTAAAAATTCGAAGTACAAGTACCACAGTACTTGTACTTGGAAATTCCAAGTATAAGTAAAGGTACTTATCAATGTACATGCAAGCATGATACAAGAAAGAAGGTAGTGTAAACGTCAAATTTTTGCCGCCATATTAACCACCTGACAATTATATGGATTATGACATTTCGTGCTGCCATATTCAGTGCTAAAAATCCTCCATTTATGTTATTTTTTATTTCCATGGTAATCATGGTATCGATTGCAACAAAACGAATTTTTTAAATTTAAATATTGATATATATATATATATATATACGCACATTTACGTGTTAAATTCTTCATAACATCAGATCAAAAATAATTATATAAAAAATAAGATTTATTCTTAAAATAAGTTGCGACAAGTTTGTGGAATATAGTACATACTACATTCCCACTACACCTCCTGTGAATTTCATTGAAAAATTTCAGTGGTTTAGAAATTATGAATATTGGCACGACTTATGAACTTGCAACCGAAAAAACAAGTGCGGTCGATGGCATGGTTATATGCAAAATTTATTAGTAATTAATTTAGATGAAAGGGTACTAATAAGATTTTTTTGCGAAGATTCTATTTCAGAATTAGGTAAATAATAAAATAAAGGAAAATAAATTTAGTAACGTAAGTAAAAACTAAAGAAAACTGCAACATAAAAATTTTAACTAAATTTTCATTCTTATATAACTGCTAAACAATTTTTTTTTTTAATAAATATATTTTTTAAATGTGGAAATATTCTTGTATAAAACATTGAAACCAAATATGCATATATATATTTATACGTACGCAATAAATAATACATATAAAGAAAATCAAGAACTCTTACCTTATTCATAAAAAGTCGAACAGTTTTCAAATCTATATATATAAAAATGATTTGGTATTTAATTGTAACGCTAAAACTTGAAAACGGCCGAACCAAATCAAATACTTCCTTAGGGGGGTTTGTTTGTTGTCACCCCGCGAAGGTTTAGTCGAAGAAAAAATTTAAAAATGTTAGGGGGGCGTGGCACCTCCCGTACAACCTTAATTTTTAAAGCTGATTATCTCTAAAACAGTTCAAGGTAGGGAGCTGAAAATTGGTATAGAGGTAGGTGATATCAAACCCCTTCTCACTCAGAAAAGTGGGGGTTATCAGAAAAGGGGGCGTGGCACCTCCCATACAACCTTAATTTTTAAAGCTGATTATCTCTAATACAGTTTAAAGTAGGGAGCTGAAAATTGGTATAGAGATAGGTGATATCTCACTCAGAAAAGTGGGGGGGCACCTCCTATACAAACTTAATTTTTCATGCTGAATATCTCTAAAATTGTTTACGCTAGGGGCTTGAAAATTGGTGTGGAGATAAACGATAACAATTCCATATTAACGCAAAATAATAGGAGTTATACGAAAAGGGGGCGAGGCACTTCCCAACAACACTTAATTTTTTAAGCTGAATATCTTTAAAAGGATTTAAGTCAGGGACAGAGATATATAATATCAAAACAATTTTTGCGCATAAAAGTGTAGGTTATCGGAAAAGCGGGCGTGGCACCTCCCACGCGTTCTTAATTTTTAAGGCTAAATATCCTTAAAAGCGTTCATGGCATGTACATAGAAATCACTATGCAGATATACGATATCAATATCATGTTCACCCAAAAAAAAAAGAAAAGATTTATCGAAAAATGGGGCATTGCACCTCCCATACGTACTAAACTTTTAAGGCTGAATATATATAAAAGGGTTGGAGGAGGGGCCTGAAAACCATTATGGAGGTATACTATATCAATCCTCTTACTTACTTAAGTAGTGAAAATAGCCAATACTCAGTGAAAATAAATATCCGAAACAGAAAACTAAAAATGTTGTGTATCGTGCAGCCTTAAACTGAATACTAAATTATATATTTTTGAAGTTGTATACATAATGAAGTAGTGAAAAATCGTTAATTTTCTATTAAAAATAATACCGGTGTAATAACAATTTTTGAAATGAAATTAATAAAAAAAAATCTATTTTGGGCAGAGCGAAGTTTGCCGGGTCAGCTAGTATTGTATAAAGGACGTTTTGATACCATTTTTCGACTTTAATAAATGCATAAATCTATTTTATTTTTTATGAATAACTTATTTTTTATTTTCCTTGAAAAGCTCATTACATCGGCTCATTTGTTTTATTGATTAGCATATGTGAAAAACACCATTTCATTTAAAATACCCAATAGTTTGTTCAAATATACCCTCAGCCAAAAGCTTTTGATTGGGCAACGCTATCCTAAATTTTTGACTTAAAATGAGACGTCAATAATCCATATTATAATCAAAAATGACAAAGTCAAAGTGAAATGGAACTACCTTGATTGTTTGTATCATGCATGCAAGTACTTTTTTGACAAACTATTTCAGATTGTTTCAAACAAAAAAATATCACCTCAGTTGATTTTGATTTAAAATTTTTATTTCTATCAAAACATTTGAAAAAGAAAAACAAAAACACAAATATATATAAGTAATTAAAAAGTACTTATCAGTAGAGTACTCGTACTTGTAAATTTCAAGTACAAGTACTGAAGTACTTAGTTTAGTATAAATGCATCATTAACTCAATTCGGACCAAATTTCACATACGACAGTAATTTATCCGGGCGACGAAATAGCAAGTAGGGTGAATGTATGTAGGGTGAATGCAAGTATTGGGAGGAGCTGAAGAGCGTACATATGCATGTATGAATGTTATTTAAAGGGCTATGAGATCCATGTTCTCAACAGAGAGTTTCGTTCGTTCTAATAAGATTAAATAGTTGACGTGCTGTTTTAATCGCTTAACTCAGCATTTGTCGCAATTGAAATGGGGTACAATGATCAGAATGAAAGATAATCGAGTAAAAATAGAAACAAACAGAAAAGCGTAGTTTAATTGAAAGTGAAGGAAAAAAAGTTGTTTTAATAATAAAAGTGACCTTGGTTAGTGCAAAGCCTCTCATTGCAGCTATGTATATAATTTAATTATTGTTTATTATGACGTTGCGCTATCAATATCTACACAAACATTTCTTCCCATAAAATGCTTAGCAAGTTATCGTGTTTTCGAAATCTTTATCCATAGATAATAAATAAAAGCAAAGTTTTTTGCAATCGAACAAGCAGTTGAAAGCTGAATTTCATGGTGTAAACAGCAGTTGGTTGTAGTGAATTGGAGTGGTTGATACATACAGTGGTTAATACCTACATATAAATGGTAAAAAAAATAAAACATTCATGTGGAAATAGAAACAAATAACAAAAAAAAAGCTTATTAAAAACTTAAAAAATAATAATAAGAAAATGCATTCGGTGAATATTTTGCAAATTGTTGGCGTTTTGTGTGCAATGTTTTCGTCTTCTTTGGGCGCCAACGACGCAACCAACTGTAACAGCGATGCGTCATGCATCATGGGCACCAACAATAATATTACTAAAGATAAACGTAAGTAAGTCGACACTCCAATAAACACACGAGTTTTGCAAAAACTTGTTTGCTTTATGTTGTTATATATTTTCTGCTAGAGATGTACACACGTTGTTAACACTGTTCATTTGCAGCTAAAGACCTGCAAACTTGTCAGCGTAAATCGACCGATTTTGATAAATGCATAGTAACTGCGTTTCAGCACATATTCAGCACTTGGAAGAATGGTAAGACAAAGAGAAAATAAAACAAAAAGTTTTAATTAAATTGTGGAAGCTGGGGCTAGAATTCAAGGCTGCTCAACGAAATGAACAAAATTTTTTTTGTTTACTGTTAAAAATAACGTTATTTTGCAACATTGCTAGAGATAGATAATCTCCCGAGGGAGGCAAAACTTAAGTCGTGACAATAATATCAATCTGAAAAGCTTTTCCGCGCAGGCTTCGTAGCAGCGAACTCTCTTCCATATAAAACAAATGATCGACGCGTGTTTATATGGAAGAAAAAACTCCTCACAAAAAAAAATTGCTAAAAATCAAGGAATTTTTCTACAGATTTGAGAATCGCACGTTATTACGCTGAAAATGTTAGTCAAATATTTTCCAAAAATTCTTATTAAAAAATTTGAGATTACGTTAAAAACACATATCGATTTTTCTTGAATTCTCAAAAATGCTTTTTAATTTGACTTCGTTGTTTTTATTGTAAAATTCTATGAAGAATTTTTTAAAATTAACAAAAAACGGAAAGAATAACAGCTGATATTTGTGTTTAAAATTCACTGTTGTTATTTGGACGCCAATGAATATTTGTGATGTGTTTCTATGAAATTTTTATAGTATACAAGTTATATGTATACATAGTACATATTTATTTCCTCTTTTCTGGCAGGTGTCAACGGTTCACCTCATTCTGCATCTATCGATCCACTCTTTGTCCATGAGTTCGAGGTTATCGAAGATCGTGAAAATATTACACCACTGACTGTGAAAATAAATAATATAACTGTAACCGGTTTGAGTGAGGCAAAGGTTAAGAGTGTCGCGTAAGTATTTAGATACATATCTACATACATATTCACTACTAATAATATATAATATATATATAATAATAAATAATATATATATAATTATAATTGCAAAAATTAATTCTGAGTACTTTGCTCTTGAGTTTTATCACAAAAATATTTTTTACATATATCTATTAAATAGTTAACTCCGGTTCTGCGAATAAATATTCAAGTTATTTTTACTAACAGATGCTTTACAAAATTGTCGACAGCAAAAATTATTGCAAATTTTATACAATTTTCACGATTAGGAGATAATCGACTTCTTTTTTCATTCTGAATATTTTGATATGCATACATACATATATACATACATATCGTCGCATTGGCGCACTCAAGGGGGCCTTTTGGGGTTAAAACCTCCCCCAAAATTTGACAGCACACCATAAAATAATCTATCTATATATATATATAAAAATTAAGCCCATTTCTTTGTCGCCGTTTTCGCCCAAACGCGTGGAGGGATTTTGACCAAATTAACACACCAGCTTAGTACCTTGCCCTAGATGGTTTATATACATATTTTTTTTCAAATCCGGAAGTCGGTTCCCGAGATATAGGTCAAAAGATCAAAACGAGGATCCGGCTTTCCCCCGAATATTTTTGGATGATATTGGTATCAAATGAAAGGTGTTGATCAGAGAATTTACATAGAATAGTACTCATTGTGATTCCTAGGTCGGGTCTCTAGATGGGCCAAAACGTGGACCAGGATGACCCTTGAATGTTTCTGAGTGATACTGGTATCAAATGAAAAGTCTTGATGAGGACTTCAGCACAGAACTATTATAATTGTGATGCCTAGCCCGGGTCTCCAGATATAGGTCACAACGTGGACCCGGATGACCCTCGGATGTTTTTCAGCGATATTGGTATCAAATGAAAGGTCTTGATGAGGACTTTAACATAGAACTATTTTATCTGTGATGCTTAGGACGGGTCCCCAAATATGGTTCAAAACGTGAACCCGGATGACCCCGGAAAATTTCTCAGTGATATTGGTATCAAATGAAGGGTTTTGAGCAGGGATTTTACATAGAAATAAACTCATTACGATCCCTAGGTCGGGTCCCAAGGTGTGGGTCAACACGCGGACCCGGACAACACCGGGATATTTCTCAGGGATATTCGTACCAAATGAAAAGTGCTGAGCAGGGCATTTGCACACTGAACTAATTATGATTCGTAGGTCTGGTCCCTAAATGTGGGTCAAAACGTGGACCGGGATGGCCCCGGGAAATTTCTGCGCGATATTGTTATTTAATCACTGCGCATGACGATTCCTAGGTGGGATCCCAAGGTATGGATCAATATGTGGACCCGGATAACACCATGCTTCTGAGCAATACTGGTATAAAATGAAAGTGTTGACCGGGTCTCCTATATAGAGATATTTTCATAGTGATTCATAGTCCCGATACCCACTTATGGATAAAAGAGACGATTCGGACGCCACGGAATATTTTTAAGCAATGATGGTATCAAATGAGAAGTGAAATGCAGGGTATGTTATGCTAAACCCAGTTCCCTAGGGAAAGGGGAAGAGTAATGAGACTGGGAAAGGCAAAGGGACGGAAAAGGAGAGGGAGAATATAATAAAAATGGAATGAAGAGGATTGGGAGAGAGACAGTAAGACAGGGAATTAGAGAAGGAATAAGAGGGGGAATAAAACGGAGAAAGACAGAAAAGGAGAGATAAGAGAGAGCGGTAGAGAAAGGGAAGCGGAAATGTGATGGGAAAGTAAAAAGGAAACGGAAATGAAAGGAAAGATAAATGGAAAGGGAAAGAGAAAGAGAAAAGAAGAGGGAAGGGCAGTTGGAGACTAATACGAAGAAAAATGGGATAAGAACATAAAGAGGGCAAACTTTTGAAAATATCAATTTTTCCTTCACTTTTTTTGAACTTATCTGAATTGTAATTTCGGTTTCTAGATACTTCCAACATATTTTAAAGTTTGCCGTTTTTCGCTTCAAGTACCTATAATAGGAAGTGGGCCAAAGCAAAGCTTGGTCGGGTACAGCTAGTAATTTTATAAAAGATGGTACATGCATGAATATTCGTGGATGTACATTGCCAATGTTTGTCAACATCTACAGATTATGTTTAAAAACAAGCAGTGTGGAGACATTTCCCTAAAAGTATGCTGGGGATATTAGCTGAGGTTTGTTTTAATTTAAAATAATTCACCAACGCACACTGGTCACATTTGTATGGAGAGTAGGACAAAGCTCAGTTTCTTGGAAATGGATGAACCTACCGAAACCAAATTTTGCACATTGGTGCCCCACTAAACGACTCATCATTCAGAAAAATTTAAAAAATATATGTTGTAATCCACGCCCACCCCTAACGCTAGTTTACAGCAAAAAAAAACAAGACAACCAGGAATTGGGGAGGATAGAAATTGACCTGCTGAGCTTGGAACTATTTTTTTTTTTTTTTTTTTTTTTTTTTTTAGGTTTTTGAGATAACGGTAATTTTGTGTTTTTTTTTTTTGTTATCACTTCATTCAAAAATTATTTTCGATGGAGTGACACATGCGATAAACACAAGCAGTATCTCGTTCGAAAGGCAATTAAAATACGCTTCAAATGACATGCAACTTGTAGTGGTCTAAAAAACTCGCTGAGCGAAAGCTGGTCAAAGTCAAAATTTTGTGGATATTTTGCGATTTTTGAAAAAATTTTGATTTTCAAAGTAAGTTTTTTACAAAAAGTTGTAAAAATCAGGGAAGGTTTATTCTTTTAAAAATTTGCCCAATTAATTGCAAAGACTTTAAGCGTAATATAAGAGAAATCCGATTAATACTTTATTTTTGGCGGTTTTTTTTCTTGAGAAACAAAAAGGATATTTTGGATGAAAAACTTGGTTAGGTGACTTAACTATGTATGTGAAAATGACTTCATAGGTCAAAAGGACATTAGAAGAAAATATAGAGCTTCCAAAGACTAAACTAATGACATTTCGGTTTTAAAAATCCGATGTCAAATAACAAAGTTACAATTAAAAAAAAATATTTCCGCGATATTTCGCGGGATAAAAAAAATTTAATGGAGAGTGGCACAAAACTCAATTACTCAGATTGTATCGAAAACAGTCGACGAACATATGTATGTACAAAAATACGTAAAAGGAGCATCTTGGGCAACAATACTTTTTATAGACTAGCTACATTTAATATGATATTTTAAGAAAAAGGGAAACATGTATAAACAGGCTTCTCAAGAGAAGACTTGAAACAACTCAAATCTGCTTATAAGACCTGGTCCAGAGTGGTCCTTACTTGTTAAAAGTTTAAATGAAAATGCTAATGCTTGAAAATTACGCTCATATAAAAACCAAGATTTCTTCAACTTGTATTTTGCTAAAAATAAATTGTTCTCACTGTTTTCTTTCGCTAAATCATGAAACAGACATTTTTCTTCCGTTTCTATAGTTGTTCGCATTTTTTTAGCACTCAAACTTGAAATCTCGCAAAAATCATTATACATTTATTTAAACAAACTTTTTCCAGATTTTTTTTTTTTTTTCAAATGTGTTGACTTAAAATGAGCCAAAGTAATGTTTAATGGTGTCTATTGCGTATAGAAGGAGGTTTTCCATAAAATTCAATATATTTCTCACGGAAATGCATGACAGAAATCTCTTTTTGAAACACCAACATTTTTTATGTATGGGGCTGACCAGTGTGCAACAATGTGGACTTAACGAATATTTAATTCACCGTAATTCAATTCGTTCCACCAAAGTTACAATGTAGCTGCTACATGCACTCAAAATAATATTTCGTAAATATTACGAATTCTTTCGTACATATTACGAAATTCTTTCGTAAAATTGAGCAACGAATGGTTTCGTAAATAGTACGAAAGCAATTTCGTAATATTTACGAAATACTTTCGTAGTATTTACGAAATACCTTCGTAGTATTTACGAAATACTTTCGTATATTTACGAAGGCTTTCGTACTATTTACGAAATACTTTCGTAGTATTTACGAAATACTTTCGTAGTATTTACAAAGGCTTTCGTACTATTTACGAAATACTTTCGTACTTTTGAGCAACGAAAGATTTCGTAAATATTACGAAACCGCTTTCGTACATTTACGAAGGCTGTTAGAGCTGTCAAGTTGTTGTACAATTGACCAAATTATTTTTTAGCTTAACGTTAAAAAAACCGTAATTATTACATAAATATATATATATGTACATATGATGCATATTTCAACGAAATTTGAAAACTTTAGAAATATGTATGTATATCAATAAAATAATGCTAAGAGAAAGATGTTTTATATATGCATAAGGAATAAGTTTAGATAATTTCATTTTAGTTTTAAATATCTACTAAAATTAATTTATTAAATTAATTTAAAAGTTTTTTATTTATTTTAATATTTTACATTTATATTAATATTAATTTTAGTAACTAATAAAATAAGAGATACTTATTGCTTGTACGTGTTCTGACAAACATAGGAAACTTTGGAAATCGCAATTTGCGAATGTGGACGTTGTTCCGATCCACTTAAATAGTTAACCCTGTGAAAAAGAAAGAAAAAAAGAAAAAGAAAAATAAAAAGAAAAAAAAGAAAAAGAAAAAAAGAAAAATAAAAATAAAAAATTAAGACTAAGATAAAGATAGAGAAAGATAAAGATAAACATAAAGATAAAGGTAAGATAAGGATAAAGATAAAGGGAAACTACTTAAAACCTTAAAATTCAAGCAGCTACACTCGAAGAAAAAATAAAAAAAAATGTATTTTTATAATGACGTATTAAACCAGATAGTTTTTATTTTAAAAATGAAAATTTGTAAATTTTAAATGAAACTTTTGAAATAAAAATGTATTTTGGATTAAATAAAATCATTTTTAAATTAAAAATTAAAATGAAGGGAATAAAAGCGCAAGTTTTAGGTTAAAAATCTCATAGGGCTTGAATTAAAAATAAACATTTTTAAATTTAAATGTTTTTTCTTAATTTTACAATTTTACAATGAACCTTTTTAAAATAAGAATGGTTGTATCTGCATCACTTTTAAATACGTTTTTGCCCATTTTATGCACATTTTCATATGTTTTTAAAATGTTTTTCTCTGAGTGTAGAAATATCTCTTTATATAATTTTATTAAGTATTTATTTAGGAAAATAGATAAGACCGAAAAAAAGTAAAGTAAATGCAACTAATGTACTTACCCTTAAGTTTAATCAAGTTGGAAAATATCACAGTTTATTTTATATATCGATATTGTCTTTTTATATATAATGCATTATTCTTTTATACATTATTTCATTACGCACTTACTACTTAAAATAATTTTTGATATTATTGCACCGACTCAACACTTTACAATGAAAGAAGACTTGTACGGTAAAATATTGTTGTACGAAAGCATATCGTATATATTACGAAAGTATTTCGTAAATCATTTAAACCTTTGATAATGTTACGAAAGTATTTCGTATATACTACGAAAGTATTTCGTAAATCTTTTAATCGTTTGATAATGTTACGAAAACTTTCGTACAATATACGAAATTATTCGTAAAGATAATTTTAAGAAAATTTACGAAAGTGTTTCGTAATATTTACGAAATATTTCGTAATATATACGAAAAAAATATTAGAAAATGGTTTACGAAAGCCCTTTCGTAATATTTACGAAAGATTCGTAAAATTAGATTTTGTTGAGAAAAATGCTTTCGTAATATATACGAAACTTTCGTACATTTTACGAAACTCTAGACTACGAAAGTCTTTCGTACTTTTTTTACGAAATTTTATTTTTAGTGTGACGAAAAATATGAATTCGGTTGCAATCGACGCAATAATACAGGTGACCTTTCTTTTTTAGTTTTAGTTTAAATACAGAGAAAATGCAATGAATTGAGCTTTAAAAGGTGCCTTTGTTTAATGTGTGCATACGTAGGTCCACTCCCCAAACATACATAGATTTAAGTAAAAATTGTCTGGAAGAGTTTTGAGTATTTTTTTTAATTTTCCGTTGGATATCGAAAACCCCTCCAAAATATTTTTCTGTGTGCGCCACTGTATCGTCGTTTAACCGCCTATCCTACGTTGGTCTGGAGACCATAAAGCTGTTTCATTTCAGACTTATTTCTGTGTATAAATATATGTATATAAGTAGTCATGTAGATCATTTTGCTAACCAAGGCGTCTACTTAAGTAGTATCAATGTAGAAACAAATTGAGTTATCTATTGGCAAATCTCACTTTTGGGATAACCCACTTAGGCGGTGATTAAAATTATGAATCTTCCTTTCAATGAGTTCGGTGTTAATTGAGTGCGATAATTCAAAAAAGATTTATGCCATAAATCACATGATTACAAATTGAATACTAAGGATTTCTGTGTCTTTACAGTTTCAAAAATAACGAATATGACTTTAAAATGACCTATTCCGTACCGAAAATACGCCTCAATGGCCAGTATACAGCACAAGGACAAATATTACTGCTGAAAATCGATACAGCTGGGGATGTCTTCATGGAAATTCGTAAGATCATAAAGAAACTATAACATTTTATATAAACTACGCATTTTACCACAAAAAGCATACACTAAACACGAGATAACCGTTCGTTATGTGAACGGCAAGAACGTTATTATTATTTTCTTTGAAATCTGTTTCATTCTATTTCTCTCACACCCATTCAGTTGATGGCCTCTATACCGTCGCTACGAAGGTGAAAGTACGTGCTTTGGAAAATCAAAAATTTTTCGACTTGAAAGCATTGCAATTCAATGTGGACTCGATAAAGGATTTAAATTTTCATTTTGCCAATTTGTTCAAGGACAAAGTGTTAAATGACAATACAAATGCCGTATTCAACGAGAGCTGGCGCGTATTTTTCGATATTTTCAAGCCTAAAATCGAAGCGGAAATAAATAAAGTACTTTTGCAGCACTTCCGCAGCGTGTTCAGCCAGGTGCCGGCTGAATTTTTTGTTAGCGATATAACGGAAGCGGCGTAATGCATCCAAAAAAGCATGAACAATTGCACACGTGGAATTGCAGAATGCTGCCGCCCATCAGAGCCATGCGAGAGCAAACGTTAAGGAGATTAAATCACATTAAATTTTTCAGATGAAATAACACCAAACACCAGAAAATTTTAGTGCCACAAATGTTCTTAAAAGTTTTAATAAGCAAATAAGTAAAAATAAGGAAACATAAATTTCAAGATAAGTAAATTTCGCTCGTATTTTGTAGCTACATTAACTATAGCATACTTTTAGGCTATCAAAGTTTGTCGGAAATAACAGTTGAGGCCAAAAAATATATGCCGTGAAAAGTAATTTAGATCATGCATACTTTCAGGCGGTGTATACTTTTGTGTCTTTGCTAACTACCGCTAGATGGCGCAGATATCTAATATTTATTCCGAAAATCTATAGCCGTGTTTCACATACGGTGATCCTAACCCAGATAAAAATTTTTACATGCAAATGCAACAACAACGATTTCAGCTCGATTAAACCAGATAAATTGCTGGTTCAATTTATGATCCGTCCTGTTCGATTTGTTTTTTCCGTGCTGAATTGGCAGCACAGTGCTTTTTGATTTGGCAGAACCGAAAAGTGACATTTGTGTATGTATACATATATATACATATACCCCGCAGTCAATTTGTTTCACTGCTAAATAATCATTGATGATTCTTTGTTGAATATTCATCACTATCGTTTTACGTTGGTGCAAGCGAGCAAGCTATATTGAAAAAACCAAACGAAATACCATCTAGGCGGTTAAAAACCAACGAGCCAGCTTGTATTTCGGTAGGTTTCTTGACATTCGGCAGCTTTTCTGACAAATTTTTCAATGTGACAACTATAAAATAAATTATATTTAAAATAAAAAATATGTATATGGAAATACAAATTTTAAATTTGCCTCTTGTAAGCTTCTGCTTTGGCCGTAAGGGGAAAGAAGAAGTCCGGAAGAAAAATTATACTGCGCACTGGCTTCTCCTTATAACATGGAATACATAGCTATCCCGCCATTTGAGTTGCATAATTTATTTCAGTAATTTAAATTCAAATTTCCAAACAAATAATTTTTGAAATAACTATTATTTTCATTTAGTTTGAAGTTTAATGTCAATCAAATTGTTTTTGAGGGAGTATTTGTCTCTTTTCAACGTACAGAAGAATTGTTTTTGTATTTTGACTTTCGGTGGGTTTTCCAAACCAAAAATAATACAATAATACAATAATAATAATACAATGGCGCTATTATAACTCTGACGAGTTTTATGGCCGAGCTTCTCTCCCAATTCGAGGTGTGCTCCTTTTTGTTTTTCCTATTAAATGGGTGGACCTACAGTTTTATGCCGGCTCCGAACGGCGAATGCATTTTTTGTGAGAAGCTTTTTCATGGCAGAAATACACTCGGAGGGTATGCCACCCACAGCCGAGAGGTGACCGCTGCTCTTAAAAAACCCAATAATTTGATTTTTACTAATTAGAAAAAATTTTTTGATTTTTTTGCTCTGGAGATTTGAACCCGAGACCTCTGGCATAGCAGGCGAGCACTCTACCCACTGCACCACAGCGGCCAAACCAAAAATACCAGAGAAAAAACGTAGTGTCATATAGGAATGAGGAAAGCAAACCATTTATTTGAAAAAATTCAGCAGCCTTTATATGAAAGTATTCACTGATGCCTCCTCATGATGAATTTCATCAGTGACTCATAAAGGATTCATTTCAGATTTTTACTGCGGGGTATATGTTTGTATATGTATATACACAAGCAGCTGTCGGCCATATTTTTCATTCAGACGCCGTGAAAAAAAAAACAAATTATGGAAGTAACACATAAAATATGAGTATAAAGGTCATATATTTAAATTATATATAAATTTGCCTCAAATAATTCTTGATCCGTGATTTTTATACTCAGCTGTACTAGTACACAGAGTATTATAGTTTTGATTTCCTAACGGTGGATTGTAACAGAATGAAATAATCGAGATAGATATAGACTTATATATATCAAAATGATCAGGGTGAAAAGAGAAATCGATTGAGCCATGTCCGTCCGTCTGTCCGTCTGTCCGTCTGTCCGTCTGTACGCACGATAACTCGCGCAAAAATTGAGATATTTTGATGAAATTTGAAATGTAAGTTGGTATCAAGACAGGAACGGATGGTATTGAAAATGGGCGAAATCGGACCATGACCACGCCCACCTCCCCTATATAGTAAAAATCGGAAATTTTGTATCTCGGTCACTAATAGAGCTAGAGTGATAAAATTTCACACACGTATTGAGCTCAGGCCCTTATGAAGAAATATGGTGAAATTTTGGAAAATGGGCGGTGCCACGCCCACTTATTAAGGGGCAAACATTGAAAGTTTTATGAGTCGTAACTCAGAAACCGTTGAAGATATATCGATGAAATTTGGTAGGCGTGATATACTTACTTAGGCAAATGTTTGGACGAAAAATTGCCAAAATCGGTTGACGACCACGCCCACTTTTATATATGGGTATTATAAAGTGGCCTAATAAAAGCATTTTAAGCGATATCTCTGTCAAATATAAAGATATATCATTGAAATTTTATGGAAGGTGTCCAACTATGGACATAAAACAAAAAATACAAAAATTTTGGAAAATGGGCGTGGCACCGCCTCCTTTTAGAAGCAGGAATATACGAGATTTCTGAGCCCATAACTCGACAAATAATCGATATATTATGACGAAACTTGGTCTATACACTTTCACTACTTGTAGTAATACATGTTCGAAATTTTAGCGAAATCGGTTGACGACCACGCCCACTTTTATATATGGGTATCATAAAGTGGCCTAATAAAAACATTTTAAGCGATATCTTTGTCAAATATAAAGATAATTCATTGAAATTTTGTGGCATGAGTTCTACAATAGATCGGAAACAAAAAATAGAAAAATTTCGGAAAATGGGCGTGGCACCGCCTCTTTTCAGACAAAGGAATCAACGAGATTTCAGAGCCCACAACTCGACAAATAATTGAGATATTGTGACGAAACTTGGTTTATCCACTTTTATAACTTGTGTTAATAGACACGCAAAAATTTATTGAAATCGGTTTATGACCACGCCTACTTTTTAACAAAGATATTTCTGGAACACCCTTTGGGAATTTGTAACAAGACTTCTTTGTAACTAGAAGTCATAAAGGAATGAAATTTTGCACAAAGGATAATATTCATATTCTTAGTTGGATGACTGATAAAAATGTTGAAAATGGGCGTGGCTACGCCCACTTTATGCGGCACTCGCTTTATATAAAATACACCCTATATCGAACAAACGCAAACAAACAATGAAAGCATACAGCTGAGTATCTAATGTTCGATTCCACTCGAACTTAGGCTTCCTTACTTGTTTATTTTGTTTTTTTTTTACTTTCTCAAATCACAAATGGTTTGTTGATATTTCTTCTTCTTTTTACTTCTTTTCAAGTGCAGCCAAATTTCATTATGATCCGGATTGTTTCAGTAAAAATTTATCTTGACTCAGACCCAGATGTAATAACTGAAATGCGCCTTATGATCCGTTACGTTCTTTCGTGTGGATATGACAGTAGGGAATACGATGTTAAATTAAACACGTTCGGTTACAATACATATTTAATTTCAGTTACTAATTTATTTTAATAATTTAATTTCGCAAGCACATCTGTTTGCTTTCTGATGTGTCATGTGGGAAGTGAAAATTTATTTCTCTGGATTGCAATGTACCTATTAACCGATAAACGATAAAAATTTGTATAATGAAATATCTGTGATCACAAGCAATAACCGCCTAAGTCGACTTAAGAAAGAATTGAGTTATACATATATATCTGTGGCAATTAGCAATAATCGCTTAAGTCTTAAAAATGATTTCGAGATAAATTGATTTTTATATTCGAAGGCGTTTCTTAACAAATTATAAAAGTCGATTAAAAACTATGGACGCAAAATCAGTGAGCCACCCACAATGTTACGATCAAATTTTGTAAATAAAACAAAATGTCATGAAGAAATTTGATTAAGTATATACGTCTACTTTGGCTGTTATAACATACCTATATTGTAAGTTAAGCTTAATGTTTTTATTTATATCTTTTGATTGAAATGTAATTGAGGATGCCCAGGTCTGCTAATTAGTGACCTGGTGGCGAGGAGGTCACAAAACTTACAAATTGGTTTGCTCTTTGCTTCTTCGCTTGCTATTTTCTGTAATAAAACAAGTTTATTTGTATGAAATTAGCAAAATAATAAAATTTTGCTGGTTTTGCTATCTTACTTTTTTCCGCCATTTCGATCAATAAATAATAAATAGCACTGTAGAAGTAAATAGTGATGAAATATGACATTTATCGATATTTTGACATTAATTTGTATGAACCAAATTTCAAAATTTGAGCAAATCTTAAGCAAAAGCAAATGCTTGGCTTTTATTAATATGACCCATTATAAAATTAATTTTTCCGTCATACTTCCACTCTTCCATTTTATTATCTACCACTTCATCGTGCCTTTTTGTATCGGCATTAAATTTTTCTAGGGATATTTCCTCCCTGATTAAGGGTGCCTTCCTTTTATGCTTTGTTGGTTGAAGGCGGATCATTCGGATCAACCGAACTAGTGGAAATGCCTATTTCTGAAGTTTGCGCATCGTCATGGGTCTTTCATAATCGCGCGCACCTCTGATACCGCGTTTGCATGTTTCTAAAGCATAGGCCGAGCTTCTCCCCCAATTCAAGGCGTCATCCTTAATTTTTGTTTCCTAGGCATGCAATGTCATCGCGAATTCGATAGGCAAACGAAATAATTTTTACCATGTTACCATTTGGGCCCAGATCAAAATCAACGTGGCCAAATATCTGCTATTGCTTTTCCATTAACCTTTAAGTGACGAGGTGAAATTTTGTGACATAGTTTACGACGTGGTGGTAAATTCTTTTCTACGCATTTTACTTAAAACTCTCAATAAAAAATAAATTTTTTTATAATAATTTCTGCATTAGAAAGAGGCCAGTCCTTTTTCAAATGAAATTAATAAAAAAAGTTAATTAAATTTTTTAAATCAACAAAGTTTTTACTATAATTCACAAGGCTTTGTTCTTTCAAAATAGCGAAAACATCACATGAGAACCTTATAGATAAAAGGTAAAACAAAAACATTCTTTAAAGTTCAGAGACGGTTTTTCATAAAAAAATATATATTTTTAAATATATAATAGGAATTTTATTTAAAAAAATTTTTTTTAGAAAATGCTGGCCGGTCTTTTTGAAGTTTTTTTTCATAATAACGTGAGCGTATAAAATGAATCACGAAACGAATTTTTTAATTTTTCTTCCAATAATCATTTGAAGAAGTGGTAAAATTCATTACCCATGTTATTCAAATTGCCAGTGAGAGAAGTTTTAAATGGAAATAAATTATTTTTGAAGAAAAAGTTACGTTAACGTCGAGGTGTGGTAATTTTTACCCCGATATCATAATTTATCCGTTATTGGAGATCTTCCACCATAGAAACTATACTGATCGATAATTATGATGACATCAGTAGATTCTAAACGCATCAAAATGCTGCAGAGAAGTGAGAAGTGGTAAATTTCCAAAAATTGCATTCGAAGAAAAACTAACGTTACCCTAGACGTGGGGTAATTTTTACCCCACCATCATCATTTCTCGTCAAATGTTACACCTTCCTCCATAAAAACAAAACGGGTCAATAATTACAAAGAGATGGGAAGTTACTATGAGAGTAAACTTGCTGGACGGTAAGTTAAAAGAGATATTTAAAGAAACTATAAGTCGGTGTAAAAATTACCACCACGTCGTATGTTAAAGGTTAAAGGTTAAACTGAAATTTGCCGCTCTTCAGGATCACCGAACTCATTGCGTTTGCGCCTGGAGTCGAGCTACTGGGATATTGCTTTCAATCCAACTTTAATTGCAGCCATCTTCCTAACTTCTTGGTGGTGAATTACGTTTACAACAAAGTGGGGTTACCCGATGTTGCGTAACTGGTCTTCTGTGTGGTGGTCTTTTGGAAAGCCATGCTACCCAATAAAATACCACAACCACTTCAAGCTACAGCATCAGAAATAACAATAACTACAAAAAAAAATAATTATAATAGACATATGCGCTGTTTAATTGAATGGGTGTTATGGCCGGTGGTCAGTTTTTGCATCTTAATCCTCACCGCGCCATCTGTGTGTGTATGCTTCGGCTGCTTTAGCATTGTCTGGCTTGCAAATGGACCTGAAGTGGCCCTTTTGGTTAATTGAAAACAATTAAGTGGAAAATTGAAAACATTTTGACAGCCAACGAGCGTACACAAGTGCCATTTTCAGTACTTTTCCGTCATTCCTTCATTTATCCGCTCATTTACTTTCCAGCCAGTTTTTTTAACTTATCCATGTATACATAAGTTTGTACGTATTTATATGTACATACCCATATGTTTTTCATAAAAGCGTTTCATGCGTGGATATACATATGTACATACTTACTTACATATTTGCGTTTCAAGCATACTTACCTATGCACATGTGTATGGTTTGTAAACTTTACGCTAAAGTGGTTACGACAGCTTGTCTTTTATTGTTGTTCGTCCTTTGCATATTGCACTGCAATAATACGACGAGATTGTGACCAACTAAGTGAAAAGGATTATTAAAAAGTGCAAAGAATGGCGTAAAATTTATAAGTTGTATAAAAGGATAATAGTTATCAACCTTTTTATGCTGGGGGTATGGAACGGCCGTGGAAAGTTGAAAATTTCGCTGGACATTTCAGACTGTTACTGTGAAGGTCTTGCTTACTTTTTACATATCAGCGGGAATAGTTGCCAAGACCCCTAACCGGTGTTGCCCGCCAATGTGTATTTTATTAAACGGTTTTATTTAGCTCACCCCGTTTGTTTTTTTTTATTTATTATTTATTATTTATTCTTGGGTCAAATTTAGTAATTCAAATTTCACCCTCTTCCTGTCAACCGATTAATCTGAAATTTTGTACGCATGTATAACCCCGATGACAATGCAATATTATGAAAAAAAATTCCGATAGGTGGCGCGTGGGTCGCTATATTTACAAAAATCGCATTTATGGTCCGATTTGGCTGAAATTCGGAACATGTATTACTACCTTGAAAAGAAATATTTTCTTTAAAAAAAAATTCCGCTAGGTGGCGCGTGGGTCGCTATATTTACAAAAATCGCATTTATGGTCCGATTTGGCTGAAATTCGGAACATGTATTACTACCTTGAAAAGAAATATTTTCTTAAAAAAAAAATTCCGCTAGGTGTCGCGTGGGTCGCTATATTTACAAAAATCTCATTTATGGTCCGATTTGGCTGAAATTCGGAACATGTATTACTACCTTGAAAGGAAATATTTTCCTAAAAAAAACTTCCGATAGGTGGCGCGTGGGTCGCTATATTTAAAAAAATCGCATTTATGGTCCGATTTGGCTGAAATTCGGAACATGTATTACTACCTTGAAAAGAAATATTTTCTTAAAAAAAAATTCCGCTAGGTGGAGCTGGATCGGGGTAATTAAAACTGAAAATCCTAATTGGCGTTGGACTGCAATAAACTACCGGGCAAGAAACCTTGCAATAATGAAGCACTAAATGAATTAAACAGAATGCGAAATAAAAACTAAAAACAAGAAAATAAAAATAGGTAAAAAAACTTTTTAAGTTAAACGGTTTTATGTTATACATACATTGCAATGTTTAAGATAAATGTACTAAAAACCAAAAAATAATAAAATAGATACAGTCGTGGGAATTATAAACATTTGCATAGACTAGAACAAGTAAAAGCGCGGCTGTCTTCGGCCGTACCGAAGACTTCATACCTTTCATGAGTGGGGAAATGAAAAGTTGCCTATGTATGTACATAGCCGGATTAAGTTTAATTTATAATTTTAATTCTGTGGGTTATTTATGGAAAGATTTATTAGAAAAAATGGTGTCTTTACTATTTAAATGGAGGAGTTATACACCAAAATGTGCATATCTGAACAATCGGTTGTATGGGAGCTATATGTTATAGTGGTCCGATCTTGACAATTTTCGGTAATCCCGTTTGGGCCCATATGGGTACAAATACTTCAAAATTTCACGCCGTTAGCTGTTAAAATGGAGGAGTTATACACCAAAATGTCCATATCTGAACAATCGGTTGTATGGGAGCTATATGTTATAGTGGTCCGATCTTGACAATTTTCGGTAACCCTGTTTGGGCCCATATGGGTACAAATACTTCAAAATTTCACGCCGTTAGCTGTTAAAATGGGGGAGTTATACACCAAAATGTGTATATCTGAATAATCGGATGTTGTGGAACTATATGTTATAGTGGTCCGATCTAGACAATTTTCGGTTACCTTGTTTGGGCCAAAATGGGCACGTCTACTTCAAAGTTTCATGTCCTTAGCTGTTTAAATGGGGAAGTTATGCACAAATTACTTCCAAAAATTTCATGTATATCTGAATAATCGGTTGTTTTCTATATGTTATAGTGGTCCGATTCGGCCGGTTCCGACAAATGATCAGCTGCATATAACAACATACCTGTATTTCGAATTTCATTCAGATATCTCAAAAACTGAGGGACTAGTTTGCGTTCACACAGACGGACGGACGGACAGACGGACAGACGGACATGGCTTAATCGACTCAGCTCGTGATTCTGATCATATCGGTATATATTTTGGTGGGTCCCCCACGCTTCCTTCTGTTACTTTCGACAAAAATTTTTTGGCACTAAGTTATAATACCATTTCATTCTCATGAAAGGTATAATAAAATAAAACCGTGGGGCACGTCAATTGTCTACAATCGTTGATTAAAATGTTTGTTTTGTAATGTTACACTACGAGTATAATTAGGCAGTTGTTCAACCGACAACGATGGACGTGTGATAAGTAGGGCTAGAATGTGGAAAAAAGCTAGCAAGCTCGATTATAAGCGAGTTTTAGGGTTTCATAGTGGTGTTATCATATGTTTTGTCGGTTAAAGACAAACTACGAGCAGTGAAACGATTCCTCGTGTGAATATCCAACGATAAACTAGTTGAAACATCTCTTTTATTAACATGGAGTGTATAACTATTGGAATTTCCATGAGCAAGAAAATAGTAAGTAATTTCCTCACCGTCTGCGGGCCAACTGCCTAACGACGAATTAAACGATTCTTCTATCGCACATTAAGTCGATAATTTGTAGACAATTGACGTGCCCCCCGGTTTTATTTTAGTCTAGTCTATGCAAATGTTTATAATTCCCACGACTGTATCTATTTTATTATTTTTTGGTTTTTAGTACATTTATCTTAAACATTGCAATGTATGTATAACATAAAACCGTTTAACTTAAAAAGTTTTTTTACCTATTTTTATTTTTATTTAAAAGCTATGAGCTGCCCAGTTGCAATCTTATGGATACAACATCAATTTTGGAAGCATGAATTGGAGTTGTGTATGCATGCCCATATAAATGCTCGTCTATTTCCTTTTTACACGTATAGTCTCTCAGGGAGCATGCATACACTACCCTTCATTTGTATCACAAACTTCGTTCTGCCCAAAATAGATTTTTTTATTAATTTGATTTCAAAAATTGTTATTACACCGGTATTATTTTTATTAGAAAATTAACGATTTTTCACTACTTCATTGTGTATACAACTTCAAAAATATATAATTTTAGTATTCAGCTGCACGATACAGAACATTTTTAGTTTTCTGTTCCGGATATTTATTTTCACTGAGTATTGGCTATTTTCACTACTTAAGTAAGTAAGAGGATTGATATAGTATACCCCCATAATGGTTTTCAGGCCCCTCCTCCAACCCTTTTAGATATATTCAGCCTCAAAAGTTTAGTACGTATGGGAGGTGCAATGCCCCATTTTTCGATAAATCTTTTTTTTTTTGGGTGAACATGATATTGATGTCGTATATCTGCATAGTGATTTCTATGTACATGCCATGAATACTTTTAAGGATATTTAGCCTTAAAAATTAAGAACGCATGGGAGGTGCCACGCCCCCTTTTCCCAAAACTACTGTTTTTTTCATAAGCACGCTATTGATATCGTTAATCTCCTGATCAATTTTCAGGTCCCAACTTTAAACGCTTTTATATATATTCACCTTGAAAAATTAAGGTTGTATGGGAGGTGCCACGCCCCCTTTTCTGATAACCCCCCCTTTTCCGAGTGAGAAGGGTTTTGATATCACCTACCTCTATACAAATTTTCAGCTCCCTACCTTGAACTGTTTTAGAGATAATCAGCTTTAAAAATTAAGGTTGTATGGGAGGTGCCACGCCCCCTTTCCTCATAACCCCCACTTTTCTGAGTGAGAAGGGTTTTGATATCACCTACCTCTATACAAATTTTCAGCTCCCTACCTTGAACTGTTTTAGAGATAATCAGCTTTAAAAATTAAGGTTGTATGGGAGGTGCCACGCCCCCTTTCCTCATAACCCCCACTTTTCTGAGTGAGAAGGGTTTTGATATCACCTACCTCTATACCAATTTTCAGCTCCCTACCTTGAACTGTTTTAGAGATAATCAGCTTTAAAAATTAAGGTTGTATGGGAGATGCCACGCCCCCTTTCCTCATAACCCCCACTTTTCTGTGAGAAGGGGTTTGATATCACCTACCTCTATACCAATTTTCAGCTTCCTACCTTGAACTGTTTTAGAGATAATCAGCTTTAAAAATTAAGGTTGTATGGGAGGTGCCACGCCCCCTTTCCTCATAACCCCCACTTTTCTGAGTGAGAAGGGTTTTGATATCACCTACCTCTATACCAATTTTCAGCTCCCTACCTTGAACTGTTTTAGAGATAATCAGCTTTAAAAATTAAGTTTGTATGGGAGGTGCCACGCCCCTTTTCCTCATAACCCCCACTTTTCTGAGTGAGAAGGGTTTTGATATCACCTACCTCTATACCAATTTTCAGCTCCCTACCTTGAACTGTTTTAGAGATAATCAGCTTTAAAAATTAAGGTTGTATAGGAGGTGCCACGCCCCCTAACATTTTTTAATTTTTTCTTCGGCTAAACCTTCGCGGGGTAACAACAAACAAACCGCCCTAAGGAAGTATTTGATTTGGTTCAGCCGTTTTCAAGTTTTAGGGTCACAATTAAATACCAAATCATTTTTATATATATTTAGGGGATTCACAACCTGTCATATTGCGTCATATCGTCATAAGTCATAATATTTTGTGGTTGCATTCTACGCTTTATGTGTACTAAATAAACAACTCTGCACGATATGTTTTTGGGTCGTCGTATTTGACCATCTGTTTTTGTTTACTTCTTCACAGGGCTTCGGAAAAGTCTTTTATAACTATTTCCGTACAATATTTTAATATGACATATGACTTTATGACACTTTGTGAATCACCTAATAGATTTATTTATTTTCATAAATCATGTTCTGTACGCCCTTTTCCATGCACACAACATATCTGTGGACATTTGGAAAAGCAACCTAAGTCTAACTAAAATCACAATTTTACAGGAGAGCAAAAAACAGTTTTGCAAGTGCACAGAGTCTTTCCATCATATAATTTCATAGAAGTAAGACCGTGGCATGATAAAACAATGTTGTTCATTTTAAATTGAATTTTTATTTCTTGGCGTAACGGTTTTTATTTAAATGGATTTCAAATAAAATAAGTGCTTTTTCCAAATTGTTTTTTGAAAAAAAAAACACCAACTTATCTCAATTTAGGTTCTTTTTTCAAATTGATTTTCATCAAAATTGTACAGAATTTTAGCCTCCTAATTGGAATTAAGTTGATTTGGCAAACTGAAATATTATAGAAAATCGCCTTAAGTTGGTAGTTAGGTTGGTTTTTCAAAAGCATTTAGAAAAAAATATGCCACCTAAATTAAATTAGGTTCTTTTTTCAAGAGGAATAGTTGTAATTTTTCTTATCAGTCTATCTTATCTTAAGTTAAGTGGCTTAGGCAAATGCATATGTGAAAAATATGGACTTAAGATGATTTTCGATTCATCATATCTCCTGAACCCGACATGATATCATAACACCGATTAGACAGAAAGAAGCGTATTTTAAAATGTGTATTTATGATAAAAAAGCTGAAAATGCACTTAGGTCGACTTAGGTTGTTCTTCCAAATGTCCACAGATATATACATCGTGTATCAATCATTTGATTTCAACTGGGTGTCCGCTTTGAAGTACATACATAATTTAAAAGAAAAAAAAATATATACACACATAGTTACATACATAAAAAAGCACGGGATACGTTACCAAAGCCGACCGCAAACAAATTTCGTGATTATGTTGAAAAACCACAAAAACCAGGTGAAAATTGGTAATTTGCATTGCAAAATACTTTACTCAACTTGTGTAAAAGCACGTTAGTTTGCTATATTTGCTTCTGCATGCCCTGGGGACCATGCAACCGGCAACAGGTAACAATATCAACGGAAATAACGTCAATTGACACTATCTGCCATAGTGATGCGAAATAAAGTCAATCGACGTTATTACCTTTTTGAAAGAGAAATAAAAGCTGTATTTAAGATTACTTTAGCGAAGACAAAAGCAATTTTGCTTTTGAATAGCAAATTAGACACATTATGTTATAAAAACGAAACTATTGATAGAATAAAATACATAAATGTATAAATAAATAAATTTATCTCCTCAAATTCAGTTCATATGCCGTATTCCACTAATAATAATGAAACTAGACATTGTAGTCGGTAGATTTTTGCGTTGTGCGGGCTTTACATAGGTCTATGTTGCCGACTGGGAAATCGACTGAAAAATCGACTAGGCAAAAGTTGAACGTAAGTCTACTTTGGGTGACAGGTAACAAGGTCAACGGAAATAATGCCAATTGACCTTATTTCCCACCCAGTTGGGAAATAAGGTCAATTGACATTATTGCGTTTTTGGAAAACGCAATAAGGTCAACGAAAATTTGGAAATAAAATAATTGACCTTATTTCCCAATCCAAATGGAAATAATGTCAACTATGCTTAAAACTTGTTCATTCATGAAAATATTTGCTGAGTTCTTCTGCAAACCCGTTATGACTGACGAAAATCTTATTGCGGATTGTGATGCAAGTATGCCAGACGCAAGCGGGGAGGAAGACAATAATGAAGTCATCCATTTCAGCCAGACAAATGCCATTTTAAATTGTATCCTCTGTACCGAAACCCCTCGCGATGCGGTATTATTTCCATGCAGCCATTTTAAGGTGGCCAGCGATGCTGCCTCCCTAGGTGTTCCCAAGTGGCGCCATGCTGCACGAAACAGAAGCAATTGGCGCGCGCTGTTGGACTCGGCCAGAATCGTCTAGACGGTTAAGCAAAATGCCGCTCGTGTAAAGTAAATTATATAATAATGTAAAGTATGTTAAATATCTAGTTATACAAAAATTTAAATAAAAATGTATATAAAAACTATGTCTACTTGCCTTATCCTGCGGCATGGCAAAAAAGTAGGAAAATGAAAATTTGGAATTAAAAATCGCGCGATTTTTAATTCCAAATTTTCATTTTTCTAAACTGCTTTTTATGAGAAACGAAAAGCGCCACAGCGCCAAATTTTCGCCTGCGGCGCTTAACTTTTCTAATAACAGCAGCGACGCGAACCGACAAGGACCGATGCGAAGCTAAATGCTCGAAAACGCAATAATGTCAATTGACCTTATTTCCCAACCGGGTGGGAAATAAGGTCAATTGACCTTATTTCCATTGACCTTGTTCCCTGTCACCCTACTTTGAGCTAGCCGGTTTTTGTCGACTGAGCTATTTACACCGGCCGATTTTGGTTAAACGACAAAAATGGACTAGGAAATCGACCTGTGTAAAGGTCGCATTATCATGCCTACATATATTGTTGAAGCTCACGTCTGGCTATTTAATATTCAGATCGAGCTTATTATTATTTTGCATGTAACGTTTTCGGCCTAAAACTTTTAATTAGATGCAACTGCACCAAACCAGACTGCAAGACTGCCGTTATGTGAATTGGTGCGTGATGCAAAATGGTGCGCTAAATGGCAGCTGCTGGAAAAGGACTCATGGGACGTCATCTACACGCGTACACACGATGCATTTTGGATTGGATTATTGTTAACATTTAAAAGGTTAATTACAAACAAAAATTGAATGGAAACGCCAACCAAATGAGCGAGAGTGCGCCCGACAGCCGAAAAAAACAAAAAAACACACACGCACGTACATGATTACCACATGTACATGAAAATTAACCACATGTGCTCCAGCTTGCCTTTGCATCAGAGCATGGACTAGTTAATTACATATGGTTATTCTAAGGAGTAGAGACCTACACACTTCCACGACTGAAATGAGCGCCGAACAACGCGAATGTGAGATACACAAATAAGCTGGTCCGCTGTAGCATTACAAAGGCGCATTTGTTAGGTGCTCCAATATGGCACAAAGAGGTCATGTGATTCGAGGATGTTTGCTAAAACGTGACTGCACCAAACACACGAACACAGTTGCAATAGAAAAGGCACAAGCAGTGGCATAAGCATTAGCTACAATGCGCCGTCAGTAACAGTGCCCGCAAAAAGCCAATAAACAATATTTCCACCACCACTACTTTGGTTGATGCAACCTACTATACAAACCACGTACACAACAATCATCAACCGTTAACCATTGTCAAGTGGCAAATAGCGCAGCGCAATACAACCTAACGGTAATAGAAAATGGTAGCCAACAAGTAAAACAAAAATAAATGTTCAATATTGATGCAGCGTTGTTGCAACGGCCATTGGAGGCAATGTGGTGGATGTGGCAACATGATTGTATCTACATGTGCTCAATGGGCAATGGCAATGTAACCGCATTTGCAAAAATTAATAGAAAATTGCACGCGAATGAGTACACATTAGTATGAAGCATGAGGCAAGTGTTTAATTGAAAACATTAAAGGACTCGTAAAAGAATAATATTTACAAACAAGTTTGCGTTGCGACTGACAGTTGCTTCGTAACGTTTAAAAGGTTTTCAATAGGTTGTGCATGTTCCAATTACATACATATCTATAACCGAATGTTGTTATCAGCACTTTTATTGGCGTGAAATAATAACATTTTTTTTTGAATTTTTTTCTTTATGGGTTTAGTGAATGGGAGCGTCTTACTGGGGATGAGGAGAGTTCATGAAGATTGTTTATCAGCCATTGCTTGAAACCAGGGTTTGAAATTGCTTAGCTACTTTTGCTGCATTTGCTTTTGCTTTGCTTTTGCTAACGAAAAGTAAATTAGCAAACTCGGCCAGCCGAGTAAAAAACGAGAACACGATTCATTCGCTTCAGTTTTCAGCTGAGCCGTGTTTGCTTGTATAGTTAAGCAAAGCAACGCGATTTGGGGGATTTCATTTTACTTCCAGCAATTAGTTGTGTCTTTGCATTTTTTCTGCTTTTGCTTATTTTGCTGAAACGATTTGCTTACGCATTATTCGATTTTTTATACATATTTACTTATGTATGTATGTATGTATGTACACATAATATGTATGTATGTCCATTTGTAAACATCTTTTCATGTTCAATTCTGTTTAAAACTAGTTTCAGCAAAATAAGCAACTGTAAGCAAAAATTTACCACTCAACTAATTGCTGGAAGTAAAAGCAACCCTCTCAAATTGAGTTGCTTGGCTTAACTATACAAGCAAACACGGCTCAGCTGAAAACTGAAGCGAATGATTACAGGGATGCCACTTTTGGGCTTTTCCTACCAAAACTGGTAGGTTTTACTCCTTTTGGTAGGTTGGTTGGACGATTTGAATTTTGGTAGGTTTTTGCCTTCGTTTAACTAACATCACTTTTGTCACAAATCTCTGCTAAATAGAAGCGTTTTCTTTAAGCTTCAAGTAAACTTGCCCCCACAGACACAACTGGAGGAGATTGAAAACAGAAAGGCATCTGACATTTTAAGCTATATGAAGCAAACAAGGTTGTTCGTCTACATGGTGTGTAATAAAGAGCTCTATGTGGTATCACAACAGACCATCAGGCCTACCTAAGTAGTAAATGTGTTTGCTGTACCAAGTGGAAACAATGTCCGCTATTTCTCTCGATAAATCTTCTTACGTTTCTTTCAGGATCAGTTGCTTGCCCTCATTATTCCTGAAATGTTATTCCACCAAATTTAAATCCTGATTTCCTCCGCACTGGACGAGCGGTAGCAGCCACTAATACCCAATCAAACCTTGTCCACAACACAAGTTTTTGTTTATCTGGAAACTACTGCTTCCTTCTCTTTTCCTTCACATTTTTATTACTCATTCTAAAATTAATTGAAATTTTTACAAATAACTAGCTGACCCGGCAGACGTTGTTCTGCTAAAATTTATTCCTATGAAGCCTAAAGAAAAGTCTTTGATTACCGTATTGCTAACCATTATCTTAGAGTCCATCTTAATGACTGCGAATAATGAAAAATTGTCTATTCTCTGAATAAAAGTTATAGTTATGTATATTCGCCGCGACAAACCTACTTCCCCCGATCCCTATCTCTATCCAATCCCTATCTCTATTTCAGTCTCAATCTCAATCTTAATCTCAATCTCAATCTTTATCCCTATCCCCATCCCTATCCCTATCCCTACCCCTATCCCTATCCTTATCCCTATCCCTATCCCTATCCCTATCCCTACCCCTATCCCTATAGCTACCTACCGGGACCTTCCATCAACATCCGGGCCCACTACTTTAGCCATCTCTGGGAAACAGCCTTAGATATCACAATGAAAATAGCTGTATGTGGAAGCCTGCTTAACGCTTTTCATTTGCTACCAATATCGTTCGAAAACATTCAGGGGTTCACGCTTTGACCCAAATCTTGGAACCCGGCCTAGGCATCACTATTTAAAAAGCTCTTTGTTGAAGTCCTCCTCAACAGCTTTCATTTGATACCAATATCGCTCGGAAACTTTCCATGGTCACTCGGTCCCACGTTTTAACCCATATCTGGGAACCCGGCCTAGGTATCGCAATGAAAATAACTTTATGTTGAAGGCCTGTTCAACACCTTTCATTTGATACCAATATTGCTCGAAGACTTGCTGGATCGATCTGGGTCCTCATTTAGGCCTGTATTCCGAGAAGCTTCCTCTTTTTAGAAATTCTCTATACACTACTATGTGCACTAACACCACATGAACATACTGTGAAAATTTCATAAAGAACGGCTGGTTACTTTGGGAGTTTGTAAAGGACACACATCCACAGATGCACACATACACACATACACACCGATTTTTCCAATTTTCGGACTTTTCCCGAGGGATTTCCCAAAATTTTCTTCCGTACGAACCATCTCCTCGAGAATACGAACAACTGACAAAAAATTTTACAGAAATCGGCCCAGCCGTTCTCATCTGATGAGGTTAGTAACATTTTTTACACCATTTTTATATATATAGATATTAAGGGTATTCATTTAACCTTATAAATGCCTCGTAAAGTGTGTAAACTTGTAAATTTATAAAGTTTGTAAACGAACTGTCAAATTTTGTATGGAAAATCATTTACGCATGGTTGAGAAATTTACGCGCACATTTCAGTGTGTAAACGCTGTAAACTCGAAAAAAGCAACCTTGCGCAACAGAAACCTCTAGCATCAGTAAGTCATTTACAAAAATTTCCTTGTAAAGTCGTTTTAATTTGGATTTCTCACTTATTTTTGGCATATTTTAATATATATCTTTAATATATGTAGATATAGTTTTAAATAAATTTTGACAATAGCACAGCTGATGACAAGTTTACGAAAAAAAATTATTAGGTGCGTTCATATAACAGTGTGTGTAAACTGATAGAAATTTACACTTTATAAACTTATACTCTTAAATGAATACCCTTATTAAATTTAATACGAAAGTTTTCAAAATCAAAAAAAAAGTTTTTTATTTTAAGCGGTAAAAACAAGTGTTCCCTAAATGAATTTCTTGAATATGTTAAAGGTGCCGACAGTCATCAACGAGTCGACCGAACGAATCGAGTACCCGTAAACATAACGAGTTGAACGAATTTCATGCCCGCATGACAACACAAAAATCAGCTGTTTTCTATTTTGAACAGCCGTGTGAGTGTTGCCGTATTTGAAATAATGGGAAGACACAAAAATTTCGCATGAAATACCCAAACTTAGTACCGATATTTATTCTCGATTTAAATTTTTAAATATGTTGTTTTCTTTCAGAAAAAAAGACGTAGGCGAAAATTTTAAATAAAAATATGCTCGATTTTGTATTCAAAGATTTGGTAATTATCTAGTTTAGGTGACATGGTGAAAATTGGTGAATTTTCAAGAACTGGTGTCAATCGACGCGTTTTGATCACATGAACACGAATTCGAAGCCGAACTTAATTTTTTAACGCAATAAAAAATAGTTAACAAAAGACGGCGGGTAAAAACAGTTTTTTGAGTGGTGTGGTCCTGTCCCTCCTCAGGAGTCAGAGTCGCATTTCTGATGAATTTTGTAATTTTCTTGTTGAACAGTGAAAAATAAGTAAAAGAAAATACACTTTTTTGGCAATAAATAAAGGAATAACCATAAGCATTTTTTATTTCGTGCTTACACAAACAATTTTCTAAAAGCTGCCTTCGTCGCAATTTTGTTTGCCTGTGTGGATTTTATGACGGAAACGCTGGCCCGCTATCCATTGATCCGTTCAAAAATGGTAAAAGGGATAATTTTGAAATAAAAATTACTTTTATTTATCGTAAATTACTCTTTTCTTTTCATTGCCTAATATCTCATTTATTTGAAAAATACGCTATCCATTTCCTATGTAGCAGAGATATGGAATAACTATTATTTCATTCAAACATGTACATTTTTCAAATATAACATCATTTATGCAACTTTTTTATTTCATCCTGTGCGAAAATTTATGCTCCGAAAAACAAAAGTTATAACTGGATAATATCGATTTTAAGTTTATTTGAAACTAATATATGGTTACATGTGAATTAATAATATATACAGAAATGATAATTATTTTCAATAAATGAGCTAAATAATTATCTAATAACTCATATTTCGCTTAAGTAAACTTAAGCGGTTTTTCCTATGAACAAAGATATATTCTATTACATTTTACACTCGCATTGATTTCGTTTAATAATACAATGAAAAATACCGTTCAAATGTTTTAGTGGCTAAAAAAGTTCGTTCGGCAACACCGCGTTGAGCAAAAGCAATCAGCTGACACGTTGTTATGGGAAAAATCAAAACTCGTTTGATTTCTTCGATACGGGCGGCTATGGGCGTTTATGTCAGCGTCGGTGAGATTTCGTTTACATGCAACTCCCATAAGATAGATCGTGTCAGCTGACACGGGTATGTGCGGGCGTTCATGACTGTTGGAACCATAAATCTCACATAAAAAAAAAAAAACATTGGTAGGCTCGAAGCCGTTTTGGTAGGTATTTGGTAGGAAAAAATTTTTCTAAGTGGCATCCCTGAATGATTAGTGTTTTCGTTTTTGGCTCGGCTGAATTCAGCAATAAGCAAAAAACATCGGCTATTGCTGTTTTGCAGCAAGCAAATTCAAACCCTGCTTGAAACAATATTTAATTTTGAAAAATAGCAAAAGCAATATTAATAAAACTGTAATAAACAGAACTGAAGTGAACTTATAAAATTTTGTAGGTACCACTGAAAATGTTTAAATTAAAAATGAAATTTTTGAATTAAGAAAGAAAATTTTGAAGTAAAAATGCATTTTGGATTTAAAAAGAAACATACCCAATAAACCAAAAGGCTTGAGAATAATATTATAACAAGCTTACAAATATAAGCGTTAAGCGTATGATACTATTGTGTAAACTATTGAAAAAGACTTAAGAACAATTGTAGAAAAATCAAAACGGCACCCTTTTAAACGGTTTAATTTAGCTCACCCCGTTTGTTTTATTATTTATTATTATTTATTCTTGGGTCAAATTTAGTAATTCAAATTTCACCCTCTTCCTGTCAACCGATTAATCTGAAATTTTGTACGCATGTATAACCCCGATGACAATGCAATATTATGAAAAAAAAATTCCGATAGGTGGCGCGTGGGTCGCTATATTTACAAAAATCGCATTTATGGTCCTATTTGGCTGAAATTCGGAACATGTATTACTACCTTGAAAAGAAATATTTTCTTAAAAAAAAAATTCCGCTAGGTGGCGCGTGGGTCGCTATATTTACAAAAATCGCATTTATGGTCCGATTTGGCTGAAATTCGGAACATGTATTACTACCTTGAAAAGAAATATTTTCTTTAAAAAATAAATCCGCTAGGTGGCGCGTGGGTCGCTATATTTACAAAAATCGCATTTATGGTCCGATTTGGCTGAAATTCGGAACATGTATTACTACCTTGAAAAGAAATATTTTCTTAAAAAAAAAAATTCCGCTAGGTGGCGCGTGGCTCGCAATATTTACAAAAATCGCATTTATGGTCCGATTTGGCTGAAATTCGGAACATGTATTACTACCTTGAAAGGAAATATTTTCCCAAAAAAAACATCCGATAGGTGGCGCGTGGGTCGCTATATTTACAAAAATCGCATTTATGGTCCGATTTGGCTGAAATTCGGAACATGTATTACTACCTTGAAAAGAAATATTTTCTTAAAAAAATAAAAACTAAAAACTAGAAAATAAAAATAGGTAAAAAAACTTTTTAAGTTAAACGGTTTTATGTTATACATACATTGCAATGTTTAAGATAAATGTACTAAAAACCAAAAAATAATAAAATAGATACAGTCGTGGGAATTATAAACATTTGCATAGACTAGACTAAAATAAAACCGGGGGGCACGTCAATTGTCTACAAATTATCGACTTAATGTGCGATAGAAGAATCGTTTAATTCGTCGTTAGGCAGTTGGCCCGCAGACGGTGAGGAAATTACTTACTATTTTCTTGCTCATGGAAATTCCAATAGTTATACACTCCATGTTAATAAAAGAGATGTTTCAACTAGTTTATCGTTGGAAATTCACACGAGGAATCGTTTCACTGCTCGTAGTTTGTCTTTAACCGACAAAACATATGATAACACCACTATGAAACCCTAAAACTCGCTTATAATCGAGCTTGCTAGCTTTTTTCCACATTCTAGCCCTACTTATCACACGTCCATCGTTGTCGGTTGAACAACTGCCTAATTATACTCGTAGTGTAACATTACAAAACAAACATTTTAATCAACGATTGTAGACAATTGACGTGCCCCACGGTTTTATTTTAGTCTAGTCTATGCAAATGTTTATAATTCCCACGACTGTATCTATTTTATTATTTTTTGGTTTTTAGTACATTTATCTTAAACATTGCAATGTATGTATAACATAAAACCGTTTAACTTAAAAAGTTTTTTTACCTATTTTTATTATAAGCTTACAAATGTAATTGTAGAAAAATATTATGTACTTGTGAAAGCTTGTTGTAAGCTTATAAATACAATTGTATGTATAAATAGTAGAAAAAAAAAATTTGTATTTGCATTTTTCTTTTCATTTTCTTTCCTTCTTCACCTTTACTACAATGTTCTTTATTTTATATTCTCCTCCTGTTTCGAACCAGGACATCAACCTGTAATTCAATCCAACGGTATCATATAGTGGGACATTCAACATTATATTGAATTTTATTGAGGCTTTTATACTTCCCTTTTCCGAAAAAGGAATAATGAATTATATGAATCATTGTAAAACCAAAATATAAAAAAAATTTACAGCAAGCTTAAAACAATGTTATTAAGGGTATTCATTTAACCTTATAAATGCCTCGTAAAGTGTGTAAACTTGTAAATTTATAAAGTTTGTAAACGAACTGCCAAATTTTGTATGGAAAATCATTTACGCATGGTTGAGAAATTTACACGCACATTTCAGTGTGTAAACGCTGTAAACTCGAAAAAAGCAACCTTGCGCAACAGAAACCTCTAGCATCAGTAAGTCATTTACAAAAATTTCCTTGTAAAGTCGTTTTAATTTGGATTTCTCACTTATTTTTGGCATATTTTAATATATGTCTTTAATATATGTAGATATAGTTTTAAATAAATTTTGACAATAGCACAGCTGATGACAAGTTTACGAAAAAAAATTATTAGGAGCGTTCATTTAACAGTGTGTGTAAACTGATAGAAATTTACACTTTATAAACTTATACTTTTAAATGAATACCCTTATTATTAATAGTCATTACGAGTGTAAAGTAAGCTTATTGTAATATTGTTTTCAAGCTTTTTAACATAAGGAGTATTGAGGAAAGCTTATATAAAGTAAGTATTCCTCAATTATTACAATCATGCTTGTGAGTAAGCTTACAATTAAGCTTATAAAAACTGTCTTGCAATAAGCTTACAATGGACAATTGTTATAAGTTCGTTCTCAAGTCCTATTACATTTCGCTTACTTGCTGGTCTGTTGGGTACTTAAATTAAAAATGAAAATGTATATTGATTCAAAAACTCGCTTTGTTCAAAATTTTTTTTTTAGAAAATAATTTTTTGGGAGAAATGCAACAAAAACAATAATGAGAATCAATTTTTTTTTTAATTTTGTTTTTACAAGATGAAGAGAATGCCGTTGGATACAATTTCGAATCCGGAAGAGAAAATGATATAGAGAACATGCAGCATTTTTTTTTTCTCATGGTGCTTAAAATAAAAATAAACATTTTTAAATTTAAAATGTTTTTTTTTGATTTAAAAATTTTACAATGAACATTTTTAAAATAAAAATATTGGTATTTACATCACTTTTAAATACGTTTTTACCCAGTTTAAGCACGTTTTGATATGTTTTTATAATTTCTTTTCCCTGAGTGTACACTTTTAATAAAATATTTTATACTTTATATCTTTCTAAATATTATGCAATTATTTGTGAACTATTGATATTTGCTCGCCACCGTCACTTGGTTTCCGATCATTTTACGACTAAATTTGTTATTAAATATATACATATCGTCGTTGAAGATGCATTTTTGCGTAAGAGGTATTAAATTACATACCTCTTACGCAAAAATGCATCTTCAACGACGATATGTATTTCTGGCCGCTGTGGTGCAGTGGGTAGAGTGCTCGCCTGCTATGCCAGAGGTCTCGGGTTCAAACCACGGTCCGAGCCAAACACCAAAACAATTTTTCTAATTAGTAAAAATCCAATTATTGGGTTTTTTAAGAGCAGCGGTCACCTCTCGGCAGTGGGAGGCATACCCTCCGAGAGTATTTCTGCCATGAAAAAGCTTCTCACAAAAAATGCTTTCGCCGTTCGGAGCTGGCTTAAAACTGTAGGTCCACCCAATTAGTAGGAAAAACAAAAAGGAGCACACCTCGAATTGGGAGAGAAGCTCGGCCATAAAACTCGTCAGAGTTATAATAGCGCCATTGTATTATTATTATATTATATTATTTCTATTAATATATGTACTTGAATATAATAAAAGCAAAAAAAAAGATAAAAATTGTACACCCTTTATTAAGTCATTGAATTGGGCCAAAAACTGTTGAAAAAATTGCCTTTCTACGTCTGAGCAGAGTTAGCTACTACTAAAGAGCCCTAAATTTTATTCTGAGGCTCAGTAAATGTGTATTGGAGGATCGTAACTACTATTAAATGTATCAATGAAATTAATTAAATGTACCTTTTGCTTGCACACTCTTCATGTATAACATTTTATAGTTCTCATAGTGCATACATAGATATATATGTACACACGAAAACGCGGAAATATTTACCCATATGCGTATGTGCTTGATTTGCTTAATGCTTTCATCGTGCTGCATAATAAACAGAAATTTGCAATTCAAGTGCTCTGTAAACGGTGCCGCATGTGTAAATGCTCAAGCAGCAGGAGCAGATGACCGCCAGACATGGGTATGCCTTACTCAAACGGTGGAGATTTTTATTAATTGCAATTGGACTTTAAAGTTGTGGTATTGCAACTGATAAACGATATTGTAGCACGATCTTTCTCGATATTTTGTCTTCACATACCCCAATGTTAATGAACTACGCCCATCTCTGATAACCGTTACATTGTAGTCGCATATTTAAGTGCGAGACTGTGAGCAAATTCGAATGGCGCATACTAGCGGATATGTTGGCTGGGTCGTATACGCAACTTTATGGAACAAAGACTTTGAAGCACAGAAATTCGAAGAAATGAACTGCAAAAGCGAATGGTAGAGTAGGGGGAGGTGAATGAAGCAACTGTCATTAACAGTTTAATAAACGTACACCCACATACAAATGTACACACTTATGTACACATACACTTCTTTTCAAAGGCTGCGTCCCATATGTGGCAAAATAAGTTGATGCGATTTTCCCCTTATTAGTGTGGCTCATTGGTCAGTCGTCCGCATCGAGTGCACAAAGCTTACATAGTTGGGCATTCGCATATGCAAAAAAGGCAAAGGCAAAGGCATTTTAGAAGTGTATTGCAAATATTTGCAGCGCCATTGATTCGACGTTAATAACTACAACAACAATCGAATGCACGTCAACCACATTTGGCTCGCAACAACTGAAACATCAATTGGTTGGCTGGTGCTTTCTCTGCAACAGAAGCCAGCAAGCAATCGTCAACAAAGTAACAAAAATAACATTTTAATGGCTTTGCATGCGCCAGTGGCATAGTAGCTACAGGAGGTGGCTGATCGGGAGACGATTCGGAATACCATTCGCACTCTCTTACAATTAAAAAAACGTCTAAACATATCTAATCAAATCGTGAGTGCCTAATTTATTAACTATTTGGATCAGCTTGTGACTATTTTTCTTTATTAATGTTAATGCTCGCAGCCTAAGGAATCTAAGGTTTCTAGGAAAATTGTTCGATTTTCGATGAATTCAATTCTGTGCGACGAAAGGACATACATACATACATATGCATATATTGGACGCTTAATAATACTAACTTATGAAGCAATTACTTACTCGATCTTCTTATTTAGTTGGATGCTGACCCACCCGGAGAAATATCATACTACGTCACTGGCCGGGGCGCATCTGTTTGATTTTGTTGATTTTGCAACTATGTATTGCTTCGTTGCTTTGGAGAGCTGCGGAATATTAGAACTCTAAATGCTATAATTATATACGCATGTACATACATACCTACATACATATTTATGGTCTTGTGCAGCCGCATGTGCAAATGGTGATTGTTTCTTGCCAGCTTTTAGTTCATTTGCTTGTAAAGTATATTGTTTAATTATGTTGATTATATTACTCTAAATTACAACTGTTCACAAGGCAAGCCACTTTTGTATAAAGTAATGAAAATCAATTATCGTGCTGTGGGTGGAGTACTCGCTTGCAATGCCAGCGGTCCTCGGTTCGATACGAGCCTCCAAAAAAATGCATTCGCAGCTGGAGTCAAACTACCTAAAACTGCAGATTCACACAATTATTAGAAAAAGAAAAAAATCAGCGTCTCGAATTGGGAGAAAAGCTTGGCCAAAAACTCATTTTAGTTATATTTGCGCTAGCGTATTTTTACAAGCTTTTATTTAACTTCACTTTTTGTATGTCGTGGAATTTTGCAACGAACATTTAAGATACTTCTAGTTGAGCTAGGTACTTGAAATTTGGAACATAGTTCAGGACCCGAAGACAATGCAATGTGAAATAAAAAAAAATCCGATAGATGGCGCTGGTGTCGAGATATTTGTAAAATTCGTATTTACCGACCGAATTTGTTCATATTCGGTATATATATTGCCTATGAGAAAGTAAATACATCCGAGGAAAAAAATCGCCGCTAGGTGGCGCTGGTGTCAAGATATTTGTAAAATTCGTATTTACCGACCGAATTTGTTCATATTCGGTATATATATTGCCTATGAGAAAGTAAATACATCTGTGGAAAAAAATCGCCGCTAGGTGGCGCTGGTGTCAAGATATTTGTAAAATTCGTATTTACCGACCGAATTTGTTCATATTCGGTATATATATTGCCTATGAGAAAGTAAATACATCCGAGGAAAAAAATCGCCGCTAGGTGGCGCTGGTGTCAAGATATTTGTAAAATTCGTATTTACCGACCGAATTTGTTCATATTCGGTATATATATTGCCTATGAGAAAGTAAATATATCCGTGGAAATAAATCGCCGCTAGGTGGCGCTAGTGTCAAGATATTTAGAAAATTAGTATTTATGAACCAGATTTGTTCCTATTTTGAACACGTATTACGAAGTAATCTATTCACAAAAGAGTATAGTAAAACCAGATATTAGATGTAATATGCATTGTAAAACTAAAAAGGCAAAAATAAAACAAAGTAAAAAAAATTTTTTAAAAAAGCTTTTATTTAATATTAATATAACAATTTACTAAAAAGGAAAAAAATAATTTTTTTATATTTTTGAACAAGATTTATATTAGTCCTTAGTTCATTTGGATCTTAATTTCAATCTAAACATACATTTAACGTATTTCTTCAAAGCATTTCTGTATATGTATCAACATAAATAAAAGCGCGGGTACTCATTACATATTCATGTTATAAAACCGTATTGGTGAAATGGAAGGAAGCGATAAAAACTTTAAATTCCAATTACGTAAGATATGCATTACGTAAAGAGCACCCGCGCTTTTATTTATGTTGATACATATACAGAAATGCTTTGAAGAAATACGTTAAATGTATGTTTAGATTGAAATTAAGATCCAAATGAACTAAGGACTAATATAAATCTTGTTCAAAAATATAAAAAAATTATTTTTTTCCTTTTTAGTAAATTGTTATATTAATATTAAATAAAAGCTTTTTTAAAAAAATTTTTTTACTTTGTTTTATTTTATTAGATATATTTATTCTAATGATAAGTGATAACAGTTATATGAATATGTATATGAATATGAAATTGTTGGTTATACGATTAATTAAGTTTTATTTGCTATTATTGTAGGGTAAGCCTTTGACACCTTTTTTTTGAAGTCTCATATCTCAGACATTTTTGGAGAAAACTAAGGTTTTAACAATTGACAGTAACTATTCATTATTCATCTCAATATTTGAATAGCTAATGAGTTATAAAAAAACACGTAAATACCTTTTTCAGATACTTTTTTAAAAAAAGCCATTTTGTCAAATGTGCCCCGTGGTAGGGGTACCTGTGACTTGAATCGGGGCACATTTGACCATCACAATGTATACTAAATTTTATTAATTTTTAACTTTAAAAAAACGAGGCATTATATCATAACACAAAATTAAAGTTTTTATTTAAACAGTATAACAATATTATAATAATAGCTCTTTTAATCTTGTACGTTGTAAATTAAATGTGTATTAGAAAGCAACACCTGTGGTTTGTAGGTTGTATTGTATTTTATTACCAGATGCTTACTAAAATTTTAATATCGAAAATACCAAGCAAAAGTGAAAAAGGTAATATTATAAAAATATAAATGATAAAAAACTTGAAAAAAGTCAAAAAATAAAAACAAAATCGAATAGGAAACTCAATAAACATAGGCTGCGTTGTTGTATTGATGTTATTCTAATTTTTATGGGAAAAACTAACCCTGCTGATACAATTGTTGTAAACCTATACCACTTTATAACGGTATACTACTTTAAAAGAGCTTGTGAATTACCCAATGGATATTTGAAAGTTTATATCAAAATAATATTTTATACGGCATGGAGATGTTCTAGGTGGGTTTGTTTTGGCAGGTTTAGCTTTCTTAGAGGCACATAAACGTTTAATTGTTCTTATTATTTTATTTGACATTCGTCAAAGGCTCCCCAAACTGGAAAGTCAAATGTACCCCAAATGACCTTATCCAAATTAATCATCACAAAAATTTTTTTTCTTTCAAAACATTTAATAATTAAGATTTATTTTCAATCTTTAAGCTTCGAAGAGCCAGTTAAGAACACTCATTTAAGAAAAAAATTTAGTTTTACTTGTGAAAACGCTTACGTGGCACTACAAAAAAATTACATCAGCTAACGGAAAATAATCGAATCATGTGTTACTTCGCTAGGCATTAAAGCAGAGCTGCCAAATTAGGTATACACATGTGTTGTTGTATAAGGCTGCATTCAATTCTATTTTTGTGAAGTTTTTATAACGTTTTTACACCGAAAATGGCAAAGTCAACGGTGCCCCAAAGTCAAAAGGACCCCAACTTACCCTACCTATATTAAAGACTAGCAAATACCCGTTGATTCGCAATGACGAATCTATATATTAATAGGCTAACATCTTTTCTATACAAACAATTGCCAGGCTGTTTAGCACATTTAACATACTCATATCCACATAAAATTGATATGGATGTGTTCGTATGAGTGAGGAGCAGTGCATAGGCATAAAATTTTTTCTATAAATTATTTAATTTGTTTATAATTAATAAATAAAGTTTTTAGTTAAGAGAAATAGATATCGTAAACGTGTTTACAAATATTGTAAACACAGTTGAAGAGTCGCTTTAAATTAAAAGCGCTCTCTCTATTTTATATGCATTGGCCAAGTTTACGCACAGATCAAAGTCAACGCGGCCAAATATCTCCTATTGCTTTTCCTTTAAGCCGGGTATCCACATCATAAGAAATTGCTCAAGAAAAAATTGGCATTTATTTCTTAAGCAATTTTGACGTATGATTTTTTCTTCAAGAAATATATACAATCGTATATATTTCTTGGCAAAACCAGCGTTGCCAACCTCATTTTTCGTCAAAAATTGTAATAGATTTTCTTGTGAAGTGGATACTGCCTAAAGAAAATTTGACACAAGAAAATTTCTTGACCATTTCTTAAGCGTTTTTTTTATATGGAGTTTTAGCATTTCTTGTGATGTGGATACCCGGCTTTAAAGCGAAAAATGAGAGAGAGGGCGGGGGAGCACACGGAGTAATTTTAATTTTGACCAAGGCATATCTAACAGGTAGGCTCGGCGGCGAATTGAAAAACTTATTTTTTTATTTACAAAGCTAGAGTGTAATGTCAAAATCAAGGCGAATTCACATCATGGCCAATAGGAATGGACGAACCACAAGTGAATTCAGATTTTAACCACGGCGAAATACCGGTGTAGTAATCACAATTAAAAGAGTTTTGTGTTGAAGTCCTGATCAAGGCCTTTCATTCGCTACCAATATCGCTCAGACACATTTCGGGGCCATCCAGATCCACGTTTTGACCCATATCAGAAGACCCGTAATGGAAATCACAATGAAAATATGTCTGTGTTAAAGCACTATTCAATACCTTTAATTTCATACCAATATCGTTCAAAAAAATTCCGGAGTCATCCGGGTCCACATTTTAGCTCATATCTGGGGAGGATCTCAAGGCATTACAATGAAAAGCACCCTATGCTGAAGTCCTACTGAACACCTTTCATTTGATGCCAATATCGCAGGTGTGGGTGCAAGCGTTCTTGAGTTATAGCATAGTATGCATGTGTAAACAGGTTTTTGATTGCCACCGAGACAAACAACAAACTGTGCAAAAACAAACATGAGTCGCCTGCGCTGCTCTGCCTGGCACGACTGCGACGTGTCCACTGAACACGACAATTGACCAAACGAATCTGTCTATGCTTGCGCTTTTTTGAGTTTTTCGAAATTTAAAACCGGGAAAAAGGTATTAAAATCACAGAAATGCGCAAAAAAAGTACATTTTTGTCGAGAATTTACCATTAGTGACATTTTCAAAAAAGAATTATTAAAATCGGTGCAGTACTTTTTCAGTTATCGCGTTACATACATTTTCCATACAATCCATTTTATATAATTAGTATAGATTAGTATAGATGAAGTCTGGATTCGGGATACGCAAATACCAGAGAGGAAGAGAAGAACAAGGAACTTCCACATAATTCATTGGAATCGGCCACCTCATTCGGAAATTCCTGAGAAAATTACAATTAAAGTTCAGAAAATTACAATTGAAGTTCAGAATTTCCAATTGAAGTTCAGAAAATTACAATTGAAGTTCAATTGGAAATTCTGAAAATCAATTGTAATTTTCTGAACTTTAGTTGTAACTTTCTGAATTTCATTTGTAATTTTCTGAACTTAAACTGGTAAAGGTGTAGACGAACAGTCGAACAGTCACAAATATGAGGGAAATTTTTCTTAAGATTTACTATACCGATAATGATAGTGAAATAAACGTCGAGGAGTAACTTGAATCACGGATTACCACCCAAAGAAGTTGATAAAATTTTATAGAACATTCTTATCTCTTTTGTAATTTGTTATTGCTCAGTAGTGGTCGGCATATCCTCCATATCCTCCATATACCTACCTATAATTCCTCTCAACAACATCATTCGACTACCCAATTTGTAGGAAAGAATTAACAAGCAGAATCCGAGTTGGATGAGAAGATCGGCCTACTTTTATTTTTGAATTTTAGGTTCAAAATTTCAAGTATTAGTGAACCTTAATGTTTATTAACCAAATCAATCATAAATAAGACCATTTTTTATTAATCAACAATCTTTGTTTAAACATGTTAAGCAAGTGGCCGATGTGGTGCAGTGGGTAGAGTGCCCGCCTGCTATGCCAGAGGTCTCGGGTTCAAACCCCAGTCCGAGCAAACACCAAAAAATTTTTCTAATTAGTAAAAATCCAATTATTAGGTTTTTTAAGAGCAGCGGTCACCCAAAGAACGTAAATTGTATAAGAAGGGAGAATCCGCTCACGAAAAATGTAGCGAGTAAATTACGAAATTGGCTGAAATTTCAATCCGGGTTGAATTTCTGTTTTGATTCTTTCATCCGTAATTTCTTGGCGAAATAAAGTTAACGCCATTTTTGTTTCAATTTTGTCTTTGTCATTTGCTTTCCTACCCAATGCGAAATTTGAAGAGCCATAACATATGTTCAAAATCAAAATATTTAGCTTATTATTTATATTAAGTATTATTTAAATAATAACTAAATATATGTTTTAAGTGGTTCTACAATATATATATAATTAATAATAACATGTTTATCTCTATACATTACGTGTTGTTATACATATATTGTTTATGACAATATGCAAATTTATTGATCATATACATTTTTTGAACATTCTAACAATGGATGTTATCGAAATCAGAATTTATGGTGTTTAAATTTCGCAATATATCAAATAATTATGATTTCCATTTTTATTTTGTCTTTCCAAATGTTGATTATGCGCACAGGGCATTCTGGCTGCACAAAGCAGAAAATGCGATAGAGCTACGCACACAATCTTACGTAGGCCACATATGTATACAGACAATTTTAATTGCGTTGGTGTCCGCGGTTTTTTTCGCGATGTTGACAAATAACATGGGCTTCGATTGGCTGCTTTTGTTTTTGTATCACCACACATATCTGCTTCTTCGCTGTTCTGTTCTAGTGACATATACCCAATGCCAAGATGCCTACCACATTACACATTTTGAACGACCAATACCACAATTTGTACACAATGCAAACTGATTTACAATGTGCATAAAGAAGTGTATAGAGTTCACAAATATTAATTTTGTTATTTTTTGAGTTTGGTTTTGTTTGTGAGGTTTGTATATGTACATATATGCAAACATCATCTATTCTATAATCTACATTTTCGCTGTTGGGTATATTCGTAAATGCTTTGCATTTTTGGTTCTAATGATGACGATCTTACTTCCTTGGCAAACCAGTTATGCCTATGATTATTTATGTATGCATGTACGTAATAGTCCAACTCTAATGTACCGTATGCGAATGCGTGTGCGTATGCGCATCTAAACGTTTTCTTGCGTGCGGCCCTGGCTGCTCCAGTGTATGCGTATGGTTGCGTCTGTCAATTACACTACATACAAATTGTATATATTCCACCGTTGTTATTTTTGAAAATATGTACATATTTTACCAATTCGCGAAAGATTCAATGAAATGTATAATGAATGGGGATTTAGAATTGATATTAATTATGATAGGAAGTGTTATTACCGTATATACGGAATACGTTAAAATTATTAAAAAAAAAACACGTACCATTCGGGAACGTGACGAGTTTAATGACCGAGCTTCTCTCCCTATTCAAGAAGTGCTCCTTTTGTTTTTCCTAATTGGGTGGACCTACAGTTTTATGCCGGCTGCGAACGGCGAATGCATTTTTTGTGAGAAGCTTTTTCATAGCAGAAATACACTCGGAGGGTATGCCGCCCACTGCCGAAATTTGACCGCTATTTCTAAAAACCCAATAATTGGGTTTTACTTAATTAGAAAAAATTTTTTTTTGAATTTGTCTGGACTGGGGTTAGAACCCGAGGCCTCTGGTATAGCAGACGAGCACTCTACCCATTGCACCACAGCGGCCATATTGCCAAATTGCTATCCGTTGATTTTTATGTATTGTAAGAATTACAGTTTCTTTGCCTTAAAATATAAGACTGAAAATTTTGGTTAATACAAATATGTATATGCACAACCTCTGAAATCTGGTGTTCTGTTATACCAAGGCGAAAACTCCCTATTCAAAAGAATACTCACTTCACTTAATTATTTTTTTACAGTTAAACTTATTTAAGTTTCAATTATGTATTTACACACGGGTAACTACATATGTATATGTAATTTAAATTCATGTACTAAATATGCACATGGGTATTCAGATAGTAATTAACATATAATTAATATTAACCATCTCTAAATATATTTAAAACCCCTTTTAATTAACATTTCTGCTGGCAAACACATTTTCACTACTTCACTTTAAATCAATTTAACGAAGTTTTTACCAAAAAATATGTATACCGATGTAGCAACCAACCTAATATTGGCTGCAACACGCATAGAAAACGCATAGAAGTAGAAAATTTTCAACTTAGCTGCGTTCGAATGCGTGTTCGAAACCATCTTCGAATTTTCTATGCGTGTGGTGCATTTACATCCGTGCCACTGGAGTTTGCCTCATTTAAACACAGGTATGCAACACGGCTGTCAGTGACACGCACACGCATACGCATCTGCATACGGTTCATTAGAGTTGCACTATAAGTTTCTATATCCAACTGGCAGACATGATATGGTAGCTGCTGCTTGCTACTAATTCCTGTTTGCCTAATAGTTGGACGGGAATAATTCGTATTTTCTTAGCCTGTGTGGATCCGTATGAAATCAAAAAATTCTTTCTTTCAAAATATTTTCGATGGCAAATATTAAAATTGTCGAATTTTATGATGGAAAGAAGAAATGTTGCAACAGAGTTTTATTTATTTATTTATTTATTATTATAATTCATTCATGAATAAAGTTGTAAAAAATCACGTTCATTCTTAACGAATGCCGTAAACCTCCCCTCGGTAAGAACCATACATTTTGTCAGAAATCTGACAACAAAGCTCTTCGGACACCATAGAATCTACTTATCATCTTGAAAAAGACTCGAATTTAACATTTAGTATGAAAGAAATGCGATTAATTCGGGACGTGTTCGGGATCAATCGATTACATCCCGAAGATTGCAAATGTAGTTTAATCTCCTTCATTCAAAGCTATAAGGCTATTTTTTGTTATGAAAATTTCTAAAAATGGTTAATTGTTATATGTATATGCAGAGCCGTAGCGAGGGTGTGGCAAACGAGGCATTTGCCTCGGGCGCCAATAGAGAGGGGCGCTGAATTTCGGTAATATTAAACAAAATTTCGCAGAAGTATTTTGAAAAAACATAATGAAAAAATAGGCGTTCGTTTGCCAGGAACCCGCAAGGTTCTCACTTGATCATCAGATTTGTAAATTTTTTTCAAAAGTAATAAGTATCTATATGGGCGCCCTTTATTTTTAATGTAATGAAATTGAATGAATATTTAAATTAGAATGCTTATGATAGTCGTTTAATTCATACATTTATTTGAAAGTTGTGATTACCGATAAAGCGCGCTCATGCGTGCATGTACAAAAAAAGGTACGTACATTTGCAACAGGGTTTTGCTGCATTTGCTTTTGCTAACGAAAAGTAAATTAGCAAACTCGGCCAGCCAAGTATTCAGCTGAGCCGTGTTTGCTTGTATAGTTAAGCAAAGCAACGCGATTTGGGGGATTTCATTTTACTTCCAGCAATTAGTTGTGTCTGCACTTTTTCTGCTTTTGCTTATTTTGCTGAAACGATTTGTTTACGCATATTTCGATTTTTTATACATATTTACTTATGTATGTATGTATGTACACATTATATGTATGTATCAGTGATCTGCACAAGCAGCTTGTTTGCCCTTTCAAGCGCTTGAAATTTTTTCCAATCTCTCCCTTGCTTGGTTTGCTTTTAAACAAACAAGCAATAGCTTGTTTACAATTTTTTCAATCTGCTTAAAAGCGAAACAAGCTGATTGAAAAATTTCCAAGCAAGCTCTTGCTTGTTTGTTTAAAAGCAAACCAAGCTAGCGGTTGCTTGAAAAAAAAAAATTCAATCATTTTCAAGCAAATTTCAATCAAAAGCAAGCAGGCTGGAGGAGATTTTCAATCAGCGTTTATTTCGCTTTTTCAAAAGCAGATTTTTAAGAAGATCTTTCAATCATTGGATGTGAAGGAATAGGCGCACAGAAATGGAAGATGAACTCAATTCTACCAGTATTTTTCTGCAGATAATTGTAAGAAAATGAAGGACAAAGCCTTTTGTACATATTTAAGCATGCATGTACCCTGCAAAAATTCCTGGTTGTTGACAAATCAGGTCTATAAAAGGTGTATGCTGGCAGGACTGCTTCTGTTATGCACTCACTCTGTCTACTCCTAACTTTCTAATACATGACATCAACAAAAGAAAATCAGCCTTATTTCAAGCCTTACGCCAAACAAATTTGCTACCTTTATAATTTTTTGGCATTATTTCAAGCCTTTAAATGTGCTGTTTAATTCTTAAATAAGGCTAAAATAGTTTGATGGGTATGTCCGCAAATTTTGCGACCAGCAGTTTTTATATGTAAATAGTCTTGTCGAAATGTTCAACATTCGACCCAAAAAGAAAAAGAAAATTTGTATGTATGCACATAAATGTATGTTTGTGAGTACGACATTGAAATTCCCAAAGGAACTAAGAAATTATGGAAACAAATAACTAGCGGGAATGTGACAAAAATGCAAGTAGCTTAATTGTCATTAGATTCTCACCAGCTTGTAAGTGGCCAATTGAGTAATCATTCCAATGAAATGTAGTATTATTATAAGCAAATTCACTTTTGAAACATGGAATTTAAAGAAAATCTGCCATCATTGTACCTGAAAGAGTAGGCGCACAGAAATGGAAGATTAACTCAAATCTGATCTAGTATTTTTCTGCAGATAATTGTAAGAAAATAAAGGACAAAACCTTTTGTACATATTTAAGCATACATATACCCTGCAAAAATGCTTGTTGTTGACAAATCAGGTCTAAAAAAGGAGAATGCTGGCAGCACTGCTTCTGCTATGCACTCACTCTGTCTACTCCTAACTTTCTAATACATAACATCAACAAAAGAAAATCAGCCTTATTTTAAGCCTTACGCCATACAAATTTGCTATGCTTATAATTATGTGGCCTTATTTCGTTATTGGTGGGTATATCCGCAAATTTTGCAACCAATACTTTTTATATGTAAATGGTCTTGTCGAAACATTCAACAATCCACCCTTTTGTCTCCAAATAAAAGAAAATTTGTATGTATGCACATATGTACATATGCATGAGTGTGTTTTTATGAGTTTTTATGAGCAAAGTGGAATGTCCGGCGAACGTAAATATACCTGCAAAAAATGCGATTTCTCCGGGACGTGTCCGGGATCAATCGCAAGGGAGCATGCGACTAATACAAGTTTACATCCCTTTATATGGAGCGAATTGATCGTATTTATTCGAGCATGTCCTTTGAAGAGACTAATTGTTCAATTTGTATACCCGAACAGGTACAAATGTAGATTAATAGCTTTCAACCAAAGTAGTAAGCCAAGGCTATTTTTTATGAAAATGTCTAAAATTTATAAATTGTTATATATGTATATTAGAAGAAAGTTTATAGAATTAGCTTTTATCGTGTTGTGAAATCTTTTAAAAAAAATTAAGTATTTTCTGAAAATATTTTAAGTTTTGAGAATGCATTATGCGTAAAAGACATGTGAAGAATTTTTCAAAGTTGTTAGCCAAGGCTGTTTCTTATAAAATTTCTTTAAAAATTATAAATGTTCATGCCTATTTAAATATTTTACAATAAGTTTTACTTTTGTAAAAAAATCTATTCAATAAATTAAAAATTTTTTAAATAGTCAGTATTGAGTGTATAATTGTAATTGATTTTTCCCGTTCGGTATGAAAGGGATTAATTTACATTTATACCCGTTCGGGAAAAATCGAGGCCTAATTGTGGACTCATTGTTCCCGAAAGAGATCAATCCGGGATAAATCTCTATCGGGATTATTCACACATTTTTTTCCGGGATATGTATTTTGGTCTGTTACAAAACTAGGTAGAATGCCATACATGTATATACATACATACATATGTATATTTTGGTTTTTTAACAAAGTAGGTATAGAATACAAAAAGGTTAGAATATTGACGCCTTTGCAAATAGAGGATAGGTAATTACACAAGGCCATTCATATGTACATATTTACATACAAAAATATTTTCCTTTGTTGACAAAAGGATAAAATACTGATGCGTATAGAAAACAGAATGTATATACATACATACATGTGGTATGTGCATACAGACAAATTTTCTTTTTTTTGGGTCGAATGTGGAACATTTCGACGACAAGACCATTTACATATAAAAACTGCTGGTCGCAAAATTTGCTGACATACCCACTAAAATATTTTAGCCTTATTTAAGAATTAAACAGCACATTTAAAGGGGTCGGCTTTCCATTATTCCAGCACGCCCTGAGAAAAATGACTTATGCAGGGCGGTAGAGGGGCTCTCACAGATCTCAAAACTGAAAACCAAACTTGCCGGAGGCTTATAGTTCCCGAGATATTCCTTCTTAAAGTTGTGAAAATACTATGCAGAAGGACATCACCGTGGCGGTAGCCACGGTTGGGGCACACGTCCGGACGGATGGCGTAGCCCAGGGTTATTTTTTATAAGCGCGGCCGAAGGCCGCCAACGCAGAAAAGTTTTTTTTTGCAAAATTTTCGCTAAACTCCATGTGTGGTGAAATTTGTATGGGAACTTTAACAGCAAATATCTCGGGAACTATAGGCCTCCGGTAGGTGGGGTCTTCAGTTTTGTGATCTGGGGGCCGCCCTCTACCCTCCTAAAAAACCATTTTTTTCTAGCCGTGGGGGACTCGTCTAAAATTTTACATATCTCGGAAACCATAAGCCTCCGGCAAGTTTGGTTTTCAGATTTGGGATCTGTGAGAGCTCCTCTACACCCCTGTATAAGTCATTTTTCTCGGGGCGTGCTGGAATAATGGAAACATTTCCCCATTTAAAGTCTTCCGAAATAAGGCCAGAAAATTATAAGGATAGCAAATTTGTATGGCGTAAGGCTTAAAATAAGGCTGATTTTCTTTTGTTGATGTTATGTATTAGAAAGTTAGGAGTAGACAGAGTGAGTGCATAGCAGAAGCAGTGCTGCCAGCATACTCCTTTTTTAGACCTGATTTGTCAACAACAAGCATTTTTGCAGGGTATATGTATGCTTAAATATGTACAAAAGGTTTTGTCCTTTATTTTCTTACAATTATCTGCAGAAAAATACTAGATCAGATTTGAGTTAATCTTCCATTTCTGTGCGCCTACTCTTTCAGGTACAATGATGGCAGATTTTCTTTAAATTACATGTTTCAAAAGTGAATTTGCTTATAATAATACTACATACAGCAGTAGTTTCATTGGAATGATTACTCAATTGACCACTTACAAGCTGGTGAGAATCTAATGACAATTAAGCTACTTGCATTTTTGTCACATTCCCGCTAGTTATTTGTTTCCATAATTTCTTAGTTCCTTTGGGAATTTCAATGTCGTACTCATAAACATACATTTATGTGCATACATACAAATTTTCTTTTTTTTTTTTGGTCGAATGTTGAACATTTCGACAAGACTATTTACATATAAAAACTGCTGGTCGCAAAATTTGCGGACATACCCATCAAACTATTTTAGCCTTATTTAAGAATTAAACAGCACATTTAAAGGCTTTGAAATAATGCCAAAAAATTATAAAGGTAGCAAATTTGTTTGGCGTAAGGCTTGAAATAAGGCTGATTTTCTTTTGTTGATGTCATGTATTAGAAAGTTAGGAGTAGACAGAGTGAGTGCATAACAGAAGCAGTCCTGCCAGCATACACCTTTTTTAGACCTGATTTGTCAACAACCAGGAATTTTTGCAGGGTATATGCATGCTTAAATATGTACAAAAGGCTTTGTCCTTCATTTTCTTACAATTATCTGCAGAAAAATACTGGTAGAATTGAGTTCATCTTCCATTTCTGTGCGCCTATTCCTTCACATCCAATGATTGAAAGATCTTAAAAATCTGCTTTTGAAAAAGCGAAATAAACGCTGATTGAAAATCTCCTCCAGCCTGCTTGCTTTTGATTGAAATTTGCTTGAAAATGATTGAATTTTTTTTTTCAAGCAACCGCTAGCTTGGTTTGCTTTTAAACAAACAAGCAAGAGCTTGTTTGCTTTTAAACAAACTAAGCAGTGCTTAGATTGAAAAAATGCAAACAATCCCAAGCGCGCTTGTGATTGTTAGGTTACAAGCGGCGCTTAGATTGTTTGTTTCGTTGCTTGCTTGTACAAAACAATCTGTTTGAAAATTCAATCTGCTTGTGCAGTTCACTGGTATGTATGTCCATTTGTAAACATCTTTTCATGTTGAATTTTGCTCAAAAACCAGTTTCAGCAAAATAAGCAACTGTAAGCAAAAATTTACCACTCAACTAATTGCTGGAAGTAAAAGCAACCCTCTCAAATTGAGTTGCTTGGCTGAACTATACAAGCAAACACGACTCAGCTGAAAACTGAAGCGAATGATTCGTGTTTTCGTTTTTGGCTCGGCTGAATTCAGCAATAAGCAAAAAACATCGGGGATATCTTTTTTCCTTTCTTCGGCCACTTTGAAATTTTTTAGCGGCAATACTGCACACATACAACTGCTGCTGCGGGCAACTGACAAAATCAAAATCAAAATCAAAATCAAAATCAAAAGCAAAATATTAAACGTGAAGCGCTTCGTCGTTTGTCGCTGCTCAGTTTTTACACTTGATTTCGCTACGACTGCTGAGATCAGCGTTGCCACTTTGGTTACTTTTTACCAAAATTGGTTACAATTTTTTCGTTTGGTTACGCGGTTACTTTCGGCCGATTTTGGTTACCTTCAAGGTCCATGTATACAGTACATCGTGGTTACATTCAATTTTTAGGAATACGCTTTTAATTTTTCCAAACTATAAAATATTTGTTATCCAAATTGTTTTGTTGTATTTTTTTTTATCAAATTCCAAATAATTTATTGTTGGGGGTAAATGGAAAAAATTCAACCACTATTTCCAGCGAATGTTGAGTGTATAGCTGTTTCACGAAAATGAATAAGTGGGAAAAATTCAACAGCTTTCGAGTGTGCGTGAGTGGTCGAGTGTGTAAAAGCGTTCGCACATTGCGGCTGAAGATGAAATGTATTACGGGTTCGGTCCTCGTGATGAGCATCCACTTCCGAAAAGGGTGCCAATGATCGAAAATGGTTTTTCGAGAAATAGCTATACTCAACTTTCGCTGGTAATAGTTGTTGAAATTTTTTTATTTACCCCCCACCTAAAAAATTATACTTTCATAGCTTATGTACGAAAATCGTACACTAAGAAAGGTTAGATTGAATAGAACAATGGCATATATAAGGGAAAAATCCAACAGCTCAGCAGGACCATGGGTAGCTTAGCGTTTCGCTAATATTCGACTACTGATGGCTGGAGCCTAGGTTCAATGCGTGGTGTGCTCCCGAGAAGATGTCTGATGATGAAGAAAGTGGTTTTCTTCGAAATAGCTATCACATCTACCATCGCTGTATGAACTAATTGGATTTTTTCGCTTACCCCAAAGAATAAAAATAAAAATTAAAAAATAATAATTTCGTGCTAGACACTAACATACAAAATAATAAAAAATGAAATTAAATAATTTTCGTGCTAAGCACAAAAAGCTTTTAAGTCCAAATAATTTATTTGACAGGAGCCAGCGACAACATTACAAATAAATCTATTCTAGCGAATTTTCGTCGGGCGATTTTCGTCGGCTTACATTCTGTTCTCATATCTGGCCGTGTTTTTAAATGTTGATAGAGCGCTACGACCGGGCGATATTTCGCTCGACGTTGGATCTGTTTAAGGCTTAAAGATGTAAAACAATTGATATATTTTAGTTTTTGTTAACCGTATATATATATATATATATATATATATATATATATTTTGTTTTGATTTCAAATAAATTGCTCTAACGTTAATGGAGCATATATTATATTATTAATTTATTTTGGTTACCTGTTTCTGGTTTTGGTTACTTTTATTTTGTATTTTGGTAAATTTTAGATTTTTTAAGTGGCAATGCTGGCTGAGATGTTTAGAAGCAAAAGCAGAAGCAATGATTCACTTTGAAAAGCGAACAAAATCAAAATCAAATAAAAACGCTCATTTCGCAACTTTTGCTAATTCGACTGCAGTTTCTTAAACATTGAATATAAGCGGTCAAATTCAGATTGTTATAGTTTCGATTAGAAAATCGTACCGGCAGTATTTTAAATAAATTAAATTCTAATTTGAACTAAGTGAATAAATGAAAAAGTGTGTGAAAAAGGGCTCATATTTCTATCTTTAGACGGCAAGTTCAATACGATTTAGAAAATCGCGAGAAAATTTCGATTAGTACGTATAGTCATATTCAATCATGTCAGAGCCTGTGAAAAGAAAGAAAAGTGGAGCTGAAAATCGTAGAGATAAAAAAAAAAGAAAAGAAGATGAAAAAAAATTGGCGAAAACTTTTGGAAAATGGTTTTCGAAACCAACAACAATGCACTCTTCAGAGTTGGAAAATATTGGTAAGTAAATAAAATGGAATAAGACAAATGTTTATTTAGAAAAAAAAAATCCTGATATTGCCCGACTCATTTTCCTTACGAAACATTGACAAATAAATTTTATTACAGTATTATCAAATGATGTAATCCTAAAACCAACCTCAAAATTGGACGAGCCTCAGTTTTTAGAGATAACGCCAAGTGTAACGTCTGAAAATGAAGACACGTTAGCTTATTCTGCTAGTATAGAAACATCGGACGATGTATGTATTGTTACTAACTCGGAACTGGACGTTTTGATAACATCGGAGAAAACTTCGAGTATAATACCGCCTTCAGATACTGTTGAGAGCATCGAAAAATCAGGATCAAAACAAGCGGACATTATTCCTGTCATTCAACAAGTCATCAATTTCAACGAACCTTCATCCTGGCCGTGCATTACAGATAGCACGAGAATAACTCTGGTTTTGCATGGCCCAGATCAAGGAAAAAACATCGATTTCAGAAATATCGACAAAAGGGATGGCCGTCGATTTCTTCCTCAGTGGTTTCAGAAAAAAATGCCCAACGGTGAAACTGTTGATAGAAATTGGATGATGTATTCTGAGAAAAAAAATGCCGTATTCTGCTTTTCCTGCTGCTTATTTGAATGTCGGTCATCTCAACTACCTGCAATCGCCAATCGTCATAAAGGGTTCTCGGATTGGAAAAACGCAAGTCGTATTGAAGACCACGAGAATTCATCAGATCATAGAAAATTTTTTCTCCAATGGAAAACTTTGGAAGCCAGATTGAGAAACTCAAAATGCATTGATGAGGAACTGCAAAAAGAAATTGTTTTAGAAAAGGAGCGATGGCGTCATATCCTTCGAGCTGTTTTAAATGCTATCATGTTATGTGCCAAAAACAATTTAGCGTTTCGAGGATCGACGACGGAAATCGGCACACAAGAATGTGGAGTGTTTTTGGATATAATAGAACTGCTCAGCAAGTACGACAAAACATTAAAAGAGCTCATCTCAGATCATAAAAAGAGAGCAGTTAACTATTTGTCACCACAAATTCAAAATGAGTTTATCAATTTATTGGGACAGAAAGTTCGGAACGAGATTTTATCAAGGATAAGGAAATCCAAGTATTATAGTTTGCTGTTTGATTGCACGCCGGATGCCTCTCACAACGAACAGTTGACAGAAATAATTCGTTACGTCTACATTGACAATGGGAAAGTCTCTATAGAAGAAAGTTTCATTGACTTCATTTGCACGGAAGAAAAAACTGGCGAAGGATTGGCATTTGATATAATGAAGAAATTAGAAGAGGATAAGCTTGAAATTCAAAATGTGAGAGGTCAGGGTTACGATAATGGTGCCAATATGTCGGGTAAAAATTGTGGTGTGCAAGCGCAAATACAGGAGAGAAATGATCTCGCGATTTATGTACCATGTGCGAGTCACAGCCTCAATTTGGCAGGGGTTCATTCCGCTTCAGTCAATGCAGCAATGAAACAGTTTTTCGAAATTGTGGAAAGCATCTTCAAGTTTTTTTCACTTTCTACAACTCGTTGGACCGTCCTCATGAAAACATTGAAGATTTCATTGAAAGGGCACTCGGACACACGATGGGCATCTAAAGCTAATGCCGTAAAATCATTGAATTCCCAAATTGAGTCAGTTCTTGGAGTACTTCAAGATATAATCGCCAATCCAAATAATCCTGACACCAAATCATCTGGCGAAAATCTGATCAAAAATATTGATTTAAGGTTTCTTCTTTTCCTCGACGTCTGGGATCAGATATTAAGTCGGGTTGATCGCGTTACAAAAGCTTTGCAAACGAAAAGTTTGACTTTGGAGAAAGCTGCACATTTGATTCAGGGTTTGAAATATTCACTACAAGAACTTCGCGACACAGAATTCAAAGAAAATTTTAAGCGTGTTTCTGCATTAGCTACTAGTCTACCAGCAAGCAATGTCAGCAAGCGGTCAAGGAAGAAAAAAAAATTGGAATTGTATGAAGGAGAAGACGACGCACCCGAAATTCCGGATAATCAAAAGTTCCGCATTGACATAAGCGAGGCAGTTGATAGGTTCATAGTTGAAATCGACTGGAGGTATAAAAAGATAATGGATGTGGCCAATGATTTCGGATTTTTGTCTGGCGAGTCTTTGAAAAATATGAGTAGCACGGAAGTGAAAAAAGCAGCGATGGATTTGGCAATCAAATACGAAAAAGACATCAATGGCGCAGAATTTATTCAGGAAATTTCAGATTTCAAGCACGCAGCTTTGTCAATCATCCCTGATCGTCTCGAATCCACGACTGTTATAGAACTACTCCAAATGATTCAAGATTATTGTTTAAAAGCATCATACCCAAACGTTGAAACTGCTTTCAGAATTTTTTCGACAATTCCTGTAACAATCGCTACGTGTGAACGTAGCTTTAGCAAACTCAAACTCGTTAAAAATTATTTGAGATCAACAATGGGCCAAGAAAGATTTTCGAACTTGGCTATTTTATCGATAGAAAACGAAATTGCCAGTAAAATTGATTTCGACGATATTATTGACGAATTCGCTACTATTAAATCAAGAAAAATTCACTTGTAAATGTTAGAAGAACATTTTTTAACACAGTATTGTATGGTGAATACTACAGTATTAATAAATATATATATGCATGAATAATTTGTTCAAAAAAATTTGCCATTTATTCTTATATAGAACAAGTTTTGTTGTCCTGCATTTTGAACAGGGGGCGCGGGAATAACAAGCTTGCCTCGGGCGCCAAAAAAGCTCGCTACGGCCCTGTGTATATGTATATTAGAACAAAGTTTATTCGATTCGTTTCCATCTTGTAGTGAAATCTTTTAAATTAAAATTAAGTATTTTCTCCAAATATTTTTATAAATCAGTCATGAAGTCTTCAAACTTCATATATGTTTAATGTAATATATTTAAAAATAGAATTTGTGATTACAATTCGCTCCATTAAGCAGTTTTCGTCGCAAATGTTTTAAAATATTTTATGTACATATGTTGGTTTGTGTGCCTTTTAATAAATCATTATTCTTTCCAAATGATGTGGAAAATTTGGCAACTTACATATTGGTTGCAAATACACAATTTGGAATATCTACATATACAGCAAAATCAATTCAAGCAAGGGGCCTAAATCGACTATGAATTGAATTACAATAGAAAAGGGATCCATTACCATATACATACATACATATATGTAGGATCTATGTACATAGTATGTACTTGTGTAGTTGTTCCTAAGTATTCGTATTTACATACATATAAATCGAGCTTCCCTATTGGAAATTATCAACAGACGACACATGTGTAAACTGAAGCTGTTGTTAAATACTTACGTACATATCACGCTCTCCTAATTTGCATAAGTATCTAATATACGTCCTTTTGTTCATTTCAGTCGTATTATATAAATTTGCTTTTTTATGCAAAAAGCCATCTAAGGGTATCTAGAGTGGGGGGTACCGTCATCTACAAGATGATTTTTCTTACATACTTTTTTGAGTTTTCGTATCACATCAAGTGTTTACAAACAAACAATACTTAATTTAATATGCCTTTTGAATGCTAGCCCTTCCTCAAAAGCATACAAATCCAAACCAAAATACATAGTATATCCACATACATATGTATATATCAACATACATGCTTATCATATATATGTACATACGTGTACTTTTTTAGGTTTTTTGCCAAACTTTCCTTATTCTTATCTCTGATTGTTTGTTGTTGTAGGTTTTGTTAATATTTTGTTATGCCTTCGAGAGGGTTAAATATATGAGTGTAAAACTTTATTGTGTGTAAATTACCGACAGGCAATATGGTATTTATTTGTAACATGGAAATGTGTGATTTCGTATCTGATTTTGTTCGAGTTCAAGGGGTGTTTTTAAATATGAGGTATTTATTAAGATATGGGATTCATCAAGAAAGAACAGTTTTTGATGGTTTTGTGTTCTCACATACTCGTACACATGTTAGGTCAGCTTTATAAAAGTTTCCCTTCCTCTGTCGATTACGTATGTAAATTTTAGATTACAATCACTTACTTGGTTAGGGGTTTTTAAAGTTGTAAAATTTAAAATTAATTGGACTTACAAAATATTATGTCGAAAATCGAATGTCAGTTACTGGCCCAGGAAAACATCAAATTTAAAACTATATATATATACGTAGAACAATGTTTGTAACAAAAATCGCATGTTATTGCGATACCTCGGTTCCATTTTGCTTAAAATCTCTAACCCAAAGCACAATAACAAAGATTCGTAAATTAGAAGTTCTTTTTTACTGGCATTGCTTTTTTGAAGTTATTTTTCTAAAGAAAATTTCACTTCAATCGCTAATTTGTCACCGAATTGACAAGCGAAAAACAACAACCAACACCTGCGACTATTTCATCTTCTATGTAAACAGAAAATTCATTAACCAAGTATCAATTGCTTGCCTTTATTGGCCGCTCAGCCCAATTTGCTTAATTTAATTTGTGCTCGAAACTTTGACCACTTTTCGTGTGCCTTTCGCCAAGCTTCAGATTTCTTTGTTGTCCCCGCAATGCTTTAAGAAATATTGGCAGGCAAATTAAGTCGATCGGGGCGGTCGGTTGGTGGGTGGGTTGTGGAAACTTTTTAAATCCACTTACTTGTCAAATTACTCTGCGGCAAAATTAATTAAGCAAAAGGATGATAAAGATGGTGCAGAAGGCTGGCTTGAGAAATGAGAAAAATGGAAAAATCAACAATGGAAATGAGAAAAAAAAGAAATTTTAACAAAGCTGAATGCCAGGAAAATTTGTAGAGCGAACCTAATTGATATTGACACTTCAATTCGCAGCGGCAGTGGCGCAACAAAGATGGCAACCGCTTTATATTCTTCATTATACCGTCTTCTTTTGTTGCCCAGCTTTAGAGAGCGCTTGCTGCTCCCGATTATTTTCATCCAGCTGTAATCGCTTTGGGCGCTGTCGCATTGCCTCATTTATTTCCATAAATTTCTGAGCGCTCTATATCTAAAATCAAACCGAAAAGTCGTCAATGGTAATTAACATAAGGAGGCCACAAAATTATGTAGCCCTCAAATTCGACAGTACTGGATAGCATTTGGGTGAGCATTTGAAAACTTTTGATAAAGAAAACAAAGAAAGTTGGCAGCAGAGATAAATCAAATTTGAGTGCTCAAAGTTATTGTAAATTTTTGGCGAAATTCCACCCCTTAAAGTTAATTTTTGCCGCGATTCAAATAAAAGCATTAGATGTACATACATATAAACTTTGTGTCTTTGCCGCTACTCATTAATATAGCGTATTGTAATTATAAGAGAAAGTCTTAATCGGCTCTTAGACTAGCTCTTTGGATAAAAATATGCTCTCTGGACGCTTTATAATTATGCGTTTTATTAACAGAAATATATATGTATGTAACTGTGACATTGTGGATAATACCCCTGCAGCGAAAGTAACCAGTTGCAAACTAGAATTATACCAGTTTGTATGGTACAGTCAACTACTTGCCAAACTGTAAATTTTCCATGTAAACATCTGGTATTTTTCATGTGATAATGTCCTACGAAATGGCAATTGTTTTCCTCCGCATAAGTTCATACCAGTTAAATACCAGTTTGTATGGGTCAGAAAAATACTAGTAGCATCTACATAAGCGAATACCAGTTTAGGTATGAAAAAAAAAAAAAAAAAATAAATTTTGAAGTCTATTTATTTCATACATATGTAAGTAATTCATTATCTATATTATTAATACGCTAACATAAATTTTGTTCCATCTTCTCCGTCGAAAAACCGATTTTAAAACTAAGCACACCATTAGAAAGGTATTGCTCTCAAATAGAACTGCGCCAATTTTCATGAAAATTGGATGGAAAATGCGTCCACAATCGTCGTGGGAAAACTGCCGTGTGGTTGTTGTTGCATGCTTTTGCACACAACAGAGCTGTCTCAATGCGCAAGCATATGTACCTGACTTTGTGCGTTTTCACCAAACTTAACATGCAATTCTGAACATGTTTGGCTGGATGTGGTGTATAGTTTCAAAGAAGTAGAAACGTAAAAAGGTAGCAAAATTACTACAACAAAAACATAATGGCAAGGAATAAGTAGGATAAGAAATAATAAATAAAGAAAGTAGAAATAAAATGAGACAATTATGTAGATATATTGAACATATGTATCTATGTATGTATGTAGTTAGAAGAATTAGTAGGACGAGTAACAACAACAACACCACACCAAATATAACAGCAACAACAACATCTACAAACAAAAACAATATCTACAAACAACAACAACATATTAGCAGTGACAATGAGAAGAAGCACTATAACAAAAAGAAATAGACGGAATAAGTAGAATAAAAAAGATAAAGTAGGAAAGAAAGGGGGAAAAGGAACGTCGAGAAATAGAAAGAAGCAATTAGGAAGACTAGAAACAACGATAACAACAACAGTAAGGTTTTTTTACCGTTGTTTTAAGAAAATTCATTTACGTAGAGGAATTAAGAAGAAAATTAGCAACGACAACAACAACAATACGGGTTTTTACAGTTATTTTAAGAAAGTTCATTGAGGTATCTATATTATTAATACGCTAACATAAATTTTGTTCCATCTTTTACGTCGAAACTACTGAACCGATTTTAAAATTAAGAACACCATTAGAAAGGTATTGCTCTCAAATAGAACTGCGTCAATTTTCATGAAAATTGGTTGGAAAATGCGTCCACAATCGTCGTTGGAAAATTGCCGTGTGGTTGTTGTTGCATCCCTTTGAGCACAACACAAAGTCAAGTAATAAGAAGGATAAGAAAGAATAAGAAACAAGTAAGGAAGCCTAAGTTCGAGTGGAATCGAACATTAGATACTCAGCTGTATGCTTTCATTGTTTGTTTGCGTTTGATGGAAACACGGCGTATTTTATAGAAAGCGAGTGCCGCATAAAGTGGGCGTAGCCACGCCCATTTTCAACATTTTTATCAGTCATCCAACTAAGCATATGAATATAATTCTTTGTGCAAAATTTCATTCCTTTTTTACTTCTAGTTACAAAGATGTCACGTTAAAATTCCAAAAGGGTGTTCCAGAAATATCTTTGTTAAAAAGTAGGCATGGTCATAAACCGATTTGAATGAATTTTTGCGTGTCTGTTCACACAAGTTATAAAAGTTTATAAACCAAGTTTCGTCATAATATCTCAATTATTTGTCGAGTTATGGGCTCCGAAATCTCGTAGATTCCTTTGTCTAAAAAGGGGCAATGCCACGCCCATTTTCCAAAATTTTTCTATTTTTTGTTTCCGGTCTATTGTAGAACTCATGCCACAAAATGTCAATGAATTATCTTTATATTTGACAGAGATATCGCTTAAAATGTTTTTATTAGGCCCCTTTATAGTTCCCATATATAAAAGTGGGCGTTTTCGTCAACCGATTTCGCTAAAATTTTGAACGTGTATTCCTACAAGTAATGAAAGTGTACACACCAAGTTTCGTCATTATATATCAATTATTTGTCTAGTTATAGGCTAAGAAATCTCCTATATTCCTGCTTCTAAAAGGAGGCGGTGCCACGCCCATTTTCCAAAATTTTTATGTTTTTTGTTTTATGTCCATAGTTGGACTCCTGCCATTAAATTTCAATGATATATCTTGATATTTGACAGAGATATCGCTTAAAATGTTTTTATTAGGCCCCTTTATAGTTCCAATATATAAAAGTGGGCGTGGTCGTCAACCGATTTCGACAATTTTTCGTCCAAACATTTGCCAAAGTAAGTATATCACGCCTACCAAATTTTATCGATATATCTTCAACGGTTTCTGAGATATGACATATAAAACTTTCAATGTTTGGCCCTTAATAAGTGGGCGTGGCACCGCCCATTTTTCAAAATCTCACCAAATTTCTTCATAAGGGCCTGGGCTCCACACGTGGTTGAAATTTTATCACTCTAGCTCTATTAGTGACTGAGATACAAAATTTCCGATTTTTACTATATAGGGGAAGTGGGCGTGGTCATGGTCCGATTTCGCCCATTTTCAATACCATCCGTTCCAGTCTCGATACCAACTTGCATTCCAAATTTCATCAAAATATTTCAATTTTTGCGCGAGTTATCGTGCGTACAGACAGACAGACGGACAGACGGACAGACGGACGGACATGGCTCAATCGATTTCTTTTTTCACCCTGATCAATTTGATATATATAAGTCAATATCTATCTCGATTATTTTATGGTGTTACAATCCACCGTTATGTGATTAAAACTTTAATACTCTGTGTACTAGTACAGCTGAGTATAAAAATAAGTAGGAAAGAAATTGAGGAAAGAAAAGAGCAGAAATAGATAGATAGAAGTTTATATGTATGTAGGAGAATTGTGTAACGACAACAACACCAACAACAACAACAAAATAGTAGCAGTAACATTAGCAACAAAGGGAGCAGCATCAACAGGAACAATAATAAAATAGAAACAGTGACAATAACAACAAACAATTATACAAAAACTATAGTTGCACCTTAGTCATAAGAAAACATCAAGAAAACTGTCACACAGTAGGCAGCACTCTAGTATTCATTCATTCAATAAAAATAAATATTGCTTAGATATACATACATACATAGGTGGCAGTTCAGTTTTATAAGCAAAAACAAAACGTTAGTTACATACTCAGTAATTAAAAAACAAAAACAGACACATTGTATAAAAATTCAGGCACTCTGGAATCTTAAAAATATTTCTTAAATTAAATAACTGATAAGGTACCATTTCAGTTTAAAAACAAAAACTTAAGCCACATATTCAGAAATTAAAAAAAAACTCATTGTATAAAAATTCAGGCACTCTGTTTTTTCAATTCCTTTGCTTTTTTTTTTTTGAAAATACTCCTTTTTGTTCAATTACAATGCTTTTCTCAGCTGGACTTAATCAAATTTCTTTTACTGGATTAAATAAACTGGTATGATGCTGCCTCTTGGATACCAGTTGATAAACTAATATTTTGATAACTAGTTTGTGGTGCAACTGCATGGTATTTTATATGATTTAATGAAGAAGATATCCTGTCAGAATTGACGGAAAGTTTACAACAACAGGAACATTTTGAGATCCCTCGTAGTACTACCTGCGTAAAATGCCGTCAAGTTTTTATGAGAACTTACGTCTGTATGCTATAGCAAGGTTATCCACATATGACACTACCTTCGGAACGCCCCATCTTGTATCACTTAAAGAGAGTTAAATAAGAAGTTCCAAAGTAGCGGGGAGAGAACGTTACCCAAGGATGTGCCCTTCACAGCATGGAGTTACATATTACTTATGTATGTATGTATGTATGTACATACAAATCGTCCATTTTTAAAACCGGCCATCTCCAAAATTTTAAATTCTTAAGCTAGGTTTCAGATCCAATTCTAAAACATCACCTGCATTTAATATTAAAACAATATCTTAACCAAAACCTGCCATATTTAAGTCAAATTACTCTATAATAATAATAAACACAAATCGTTTTAGCCATTGGTTTCTTAAGAGCAGTTTTTTGCATTTTTCTTACAAACGACTTGAGTGGAGATGGCAGGTTTTGAAAATAGACGATTCATATGCGCATTCATCAATTTGAAGAGTAGGCATTTTCAAAAGAAGTTTATGTGGTACTACGGAAAAATGCAGAGCCCAAGTAAGGAACCAAAAATTAAGTAATAATTTTCATTTTCCAGTGGCAGTTCCAGAGCCAAAATTGCCAAAGGTTCAGTTTATGTGGTAAAGTAGAATTAACATTTTGCCTACAGCGAAAAACTATGGGTATTAACTTAATTTGATTTTGCTAAAATATCACTTTTCTTCCTTGAGATATGAAAAATGTTCACGAAATTTATTTACATGAGTCAAACCCAGACCCAACCTGCAGGTTAATATACATATTTGACTGGCAATTCTAAATAAGTAAATATACCCACAAAACATGCAATCCCTTAAGCTAACTGCTATAAAGAGGTACGTGAAAAATATGTACACACATAGATAGATACGTACGTACGTTTTAAATTAGTGTGAAAGAAAATCTTTACTTTCCCTTCGCGCCAATTTCGCGCGCTCCAATTTCTACGAATTTGTTTGATAAATCTGATCCGAAAACGCAAAAGTAATTTGAAAGTCATTTGCGTTTGATGCAGCTACAATTGTTTAGAAGGACAAACCAAACTGACAACGATGCAGACATTTATTGCGACAGTGACAATGGGAAAAGTTTCGAGTGGGTGGCGGTGACTACATAGCAAGGTACATACATATGTATGTATATTGGTAAAGATTGGTTGGGCGATGAGAAACTTTTGTTTTCTAATTGCTTGACAAAATGAATTTGCAGACGGAATAAGATCTGAAGGAGGATAAGTACACACTATGTATGTACATAAAGAAATTTGTTTACTTTTGTAATCGTTGATGAGAGCTTGCAGATTAACTACCACTGCAACTCAGATTTCCACTGAAATGAAGATGAGATGAAGATGAAAATGAGTGCTTAATGGATTGTCCTATGAGTTATCTAAAATACAGTTAGGAGCAAAGTTTCTTGCCAATAATTGTAATCATTTCATTTAACAATTAACTACCGAATACACACCACTGAGTATTTATGCGTTTTGTGGTTGAAGATGAAGTGCTTGGTACGGTTGTACTAGTGTGTTGAAGCTTTTTAAAAATTTGACGAGACTATCGATATTACGATATCGATATTGTCGGTACTTTGTCTATTACGTTAACAGCAGGGTTTGAAATTACTTTCAACTTTTGTTTTCATTTACTTTGAATTTCATTTTCATTTCAAAATTAAAAAATGAACAGCGCAACAAAAGTAAAAAAAAAAAAATAAAAAATTCTACTTTACTGCATGATACAAGAAAGAAGGTAGTGTAAACGTCAAATTTTTGTCGCCATATTAACCACCTGACAATTATATGGATTATGACATTTCGTGCTGCCATATTCAGTGCTAAAAATCCTCCATTTATGTTATTTTTTATTTCCATGGTAATCATGGTATCGATTGCAACAAAACGAATTTTTTAAATTTAAATATTGATATATATATATATATATAAATACACACATTTACGTGTTAAATTCTTCATAACATCAGATCAAAAATAATTATATAAAAAATAAGACTTATTCTTAAAATAAGTTGCGGTAAGTTTGTGGAATATGTATAGTACATGTTACATTCCCACTACACCTCCTGTGAATTTCATTGAAAAATTTCAGTGGTTTAGAAATTATGAATATTGGCACGACTTATGAACTTACAACCGAAAAAACAAGTGCGGTCGATGGCATGGTTATATGCAAAATTTATTAGTAAATACAAAATTTAATTTAGATGAAAAGGTACTAAAAAGATTTTTTTGCGAAGAATCTATTTCAGAATTAGGTAAATAATAAAATAAAGGAAAATAAATTTAGTAACGCAAGTAAAAACTAAAGAAAACTGCAACATAAAAATTTAAACTAAATTTACATTGTTATATAACTGCTAAACAATTTTTTTAATAAATATATTTTTTAAATGTGGAAATATTCTTGTATAAAACATTGAAACCAAATATGCATATATATATTTATACGTACGCAATAAATAACACATATAAAGAAAATCAAGAACTCTTACCTTATTCATAAAAAATCGAACAGTTTTCAAATATTGGGTCATATTAATAAAAGCCAAGCATTTACTTTTGCTTACGATTTCAGACCTTTTACTCAGATTTTGAAATTTGGTTCATACAAATTAATGTCAAATTTCTGAAATTTTGAGTAAAAGCAGTTGCTTGATTGTATAAAGGACGTTTTGATACCATTTTTCGACTCTAATAACTGCATAAATCTATTTTATTTTTTATGAATAACTTATTTTTTATTTTCTTTGAAAAGCTCATTACATCGGCTCATTTGTTTTGTTGATTAGCATATGTGAAAAACGCCATTTCATTTAAAATACCCAATATTTTATTCAAATATACCCTCAGCCAAAAACTTTTGATTGGGCAACGCTATCCTAAATTTTTGACTTAAAATGAGACGTCAAAAATCCATATTATAATCAAAAATGACAAAGTCAAAGTGAAATGGAACTACCTTGAATGTTTGTATCATGCTTTACTGTAACTATGCAGCCTTCAATTTCCAAAAATTACTGTCGACTGTTGCTGTACTGTGGAAATTTTTACAGCACAGTAAAACAACAACAAATGCAAACATATTTTTTTTACAGGACTTTTGTTGTTTTTTTTATACTCAGCTGTACTAGTACACAGAGTATTATAGTTTTAATCACATAACGATGGATTGTAACAGAGTGAAATAATCGAGATAGATATAGACTTATGTATATCAAAATGATCAGGGTGAAAAGAGAAATCGATTGAGCCATGTTCGTCCGTCCGTCTGTCCGTCCGTCTGTCCGTCTGTAAACACTCTAACTCGCGCAAAAATTGAGATATTTTGATGAAATTTGAAATGCAAGTTGGTATCGAGACTGGGACGGTTGGTATTGAAAATGGCCGAAATCGGACCATGACCACGCCCACTTTTCCTATATAGAAAAAATCGGAAATTTGGTATCTCAGTCACTAATATAGTTGGAGTGATGAAATTTTACCCACGTGTTGAGCTCAGGCCTCTAGGAAGAAATTTGGTGAAATTTTGGAAAATGGGCGGTGCCACGCCCATTTATTAAGGGTCAAACATTGAAAGTTTTATATGTCATAACTCAGAAACCGTTGAAGATATATCGATGAAATTTGGTACGCGTGATTTACTTATTTAGGAAAACGTTTGGACGGAAAATAGTTAAAATCGGTTGACGGCCACGCCCACTTTTATATATGTGTATTTTAAAGTGGCCTAATAAAAACATTGTAAGCGATATCTCTGTCAAATATAAAGATATATCGTTGAAATTTTATGGCAAGAGTCCAACTGTGGACATAAAACGAAAAACGCAAAAATTTTGGAAAATGGTCGTGGCACCGCCTCTTTTTAGAAGAAGGAATATACGAGATTTCTGAGCCCATAACTCGACAAATAATTTATATGTAATGACGAAACTTGGTGTGCACACTTTTATTACTTGTGGTAATACATGTTAAAAATTTTAGCGAAATCGGTTGACGGCCACGCCCACTTTTATATATGGGTATTATAAAGTGGCCCAATAAAAACATTTTAAGCGATATCTTTGTCAAATATAAGGATAATTCATTGAAATTTTGAGGCATGAGTTCCACAATAGACCGGAAACATAGAATAGAAAAAGTTTGGAAAATGGGCGTGGCACCGCCTCTTTTTGGACAAAGGGATATACGAGATTTCTTAGCCCATAACTCGACAAATAACTGAGATATTATGACGAAGCTTGGTTTATATACTTTTATAACTTGTGTTAATAGACACGCAGAAATTTATTGAAATCGGTTTATGACCACGCCTACTTTTTAACAAAGATATTTCTGGAACTCCCTTTGGGAATTTGTAAAGTGACATCTTTGTAACTAGAAGTCATAAAGGAATGAAGTTTTACACAAAGAATAATATTCATATACTTAGTTGGATTCGAACAAACGCAAACAAACAATGAACGCATACAGCTGAGTATCTAATGTTCGATTCCACTCGAACTTAGGCTTCCTTACTTGTTATTTATGTCAAGGGTGGTCAACGCTCTCGTATTGAATGGGGAAACTCCAATACATCTACAAAAATTTATTAGTGCACTAAGAAAAAATTTTTGTTAGATTTAAAAAAAAAGTTACAAACTACAAGTAAATTTTTATTGTACGATTGGAAAATTTTACATACAACATAAATACATACATATGTACAATATTTACAACATATTTTTGGCGTTTTCGATTCGCAATCAGACAAGCGAGGTCTGTATTGAGTTTCTGTAACAAAATAGGGAAAATTGTCGATCAAAATGACGTCACATTAATACGTTCCACACTTTGTCACCACCTAAAAAGCAGGTGAGAATCTATTGATTGACGTCATTATGACGTCACTCAGTCGAAAAAATTGATAGAGTTCAGTTACAGAAACTCAGTGCATATCGAACAAAAATGTTTGAATCCATAATGAGTAGTAGACATACTCGCTAACTGGGCCCTATTCCACAAAACAACTTATCAACTTTTCACTTTGCACTTTGCAAATTTTTCGTCAATTTGCAAAACTTTGTGTTCCACAGAATTGTAAAATTTGATAAGTTATAAGTTGATTTGAAAAGTGTAATTTGAAAAGTCTTTGCAGTTTTTGTACTCTCTTTTCGATTTCTGTTCCACGTACGTTCTCTTGTGCAAAGTGCAAAGCTACTATTGAAAAGTGTAATTTGCAAAGACTTTGCAAATAAATGCGCTCTTTCGTTCCTCAAAAACTGTAAATTCTATGTTTGCAAAGCCGAAATAGATAAGTTTGTCAAAAATTTGCAAGGTAAACGATCGCTTTGCAAATTCACATTTTTATTACTAGTGAAGTTTTTCAAAATGTTAAGACGTGAGTTTTTGTTCGACGTAGTGAAGACCCGGTTATAGGAAGAAATTATAGAGACCGCATTAATTTTTCAGGACTACAAAGCTTTAATTTTAACTAGTATCGCCGGTGGTCGAAATTCGACCAAGCAATTTATTTTTTCAACTTTGTATTGGTACAAAAATTATTCCTTTTCGCGGAGATAAGCAACACTTTCCAAATTCCAGTTGTACCGCAACACTGATTTGCCCTTTTGATCACGGTCCGACGCGAAATCATGGTCAAAATCAAGGCAGATCTAGGAAGGTAGGCCCGGTGGTGAGCGCTTTTAAATTAAAGCGACTCTTCAACTGTGTTTACGATATTTGTAAACACGTTTACGATATCTATTTATCTTAACTAAAAATTTTATTTATTAATTATAAAGAAATTAAATAATTTATAGAAAAAATTATATGCCTGTGCACTGCTCCTCACTCATACGAACACATCCATATCAATTTTATGTGGATATGAGTATGTTAAATGTGCTAAACAGCCTGGCAATTGTTTGTATGGGAAAAATGTTAGCCTATTAATATATAGATAATGGGCACATTGCCAACGAAGCAAAAACGAAGTAAATCAAAAATGGTACAAAACTAAAAACTTTATTTATTAATTATAAAGAAATTAAATAATTTATAGAAAAAATTATATGCCTATGCACTGCTCCTCACTCATACGAACACATCCATATCAATTTTATGTGGATATGAGTATGTTAAATGTGCTAAACAGCCTGGCAATTGTTTGTATGGGAAAAATGTTAGCCTATTAATATATAGATAATGGGCACATTGCCAACGAAGCAAAAACGAAGTAAATCAAAAATGGTACAAAACTAAAAACTTTATTTATTAATTATAAAGAAATTAAATAATTTATAGAAAAAATTATATGCCTGTGCACTGCTCCTCACTCATACGAACACATCCATATCAATTTTATGTGGATATGAGTATGTTAAATGTGCTAAACAGCCTGGCAATTGTTTGTATGGAAAAAATGTTAGCCTATTAATATATAGATAATGGGCACATTGCCAACGAAGCAAAAACGAAGTAAATCAAAAATGGTACAAAACTAAAAACTTTATTTATTAATTATAAAGAAATTAAATAATTTATAGAAAAAATTATATGCCTATGCACTGCTCCTCACTCATACGAACACATCCATATCAATTTTATGTGGATATGAGTATGTTAAATGTGCTAAACAGCCTGGCAATTGTTTGTATGGGAAAAATGTTAGCCTATTAATATATTGATAATGGGCACATTGCCAACGAAGCAAAAACGAAGTAAATCAAAAATGGCACAAAACTAAAAACTTTATTTATTAATTATAAAGAAATTAAATAATTTATAGAAAAAATTATATGCCTATGCACTGCTCCTTACTCATACGAACACATCCATATCAATTTTATGTGGATATGAGTATGTTAAATGTGCTAAACAGCCTGGCAATTGTTTGTATGGGAAAAATGTTAGCCTATTAATATATAGATGAGTGCTTCCGTTTAAACCAAACACAAGTTGATTTCATTTTAAATAAAGTTGGTGAATATGAAAAAAAGCAAATATATGAAGTTCACTTAATGTTTATTTACGAAAATACTATATTATAATAATAATAAACCAAATAGCAAGTGATACCAATAAAATTATTTGCATGTATAGGCAATAAATTTTTTTACTTACGAATGTTCGACTCTTCCATTGCCCAAGCAATTTTGGAATAAATTTTAAACTTTTTTGGTCGATATATAGGACACGACCGATAAATTCTTAAAATTTAAACTTTGAAAAGTTTAAAAGATTTTTAAACTTTTAAGGTTAAATTTTATTCCAAATTAAGATTTATTTTAAGACTTTCAAAAGTTTAAAATGTAAACCTTTTTATACTCAGCTGTACTAGTACACAGAGTATTATAGTTTTAATCACATCAAACAGAATGAAATAATCGAGATAGATATACACTTCTATATATCAAAATGATCAGGGTGAAAAGAGAAATCGATTGAGCCATGTTCGTCCGTCCGTCTGTCCGTCCTTCCGTCCGTCTGTAAACACTCTAACTCGCGCAAAAATTTAGATATTTCGATGAAATTTGGAATGCAAGTTAGTATAGAGACTGGGACGGTTGGTATTGAAAATGGGCGAAATCGGACCATGACCACGCCCACTTTTGCTCTATATAAAAAATTGGAAATTTGGTATCTCAGCTACTAATATAGCTAGAGCGATGAAATTTCACCCACGTATTGAGCTCAGTCCCTTATGAAGAAATTTGGTGAAATTTTGGAAAATGGGCGGTGCCACGCCCACTTATTAAGCGTCAAACATTGAAAGTTTTATATGTCATAACTCAGAAACCATTGAAGATATATCGATGAAATTTGGTACGCGTGATTTACTTACTTAGGCAAACCTTTAGACAGAAAATTGTTAAAATCGGCTGACGGCCACGTCCACTTTTATATATGGGAACTATAGAGTGGCCTAATAAAAACATTTTAAACCATAACTCTGTCAAATATAAAGATCTATCACTGAAATTTTGTCACATGAGTCCAACTATGGACATAAAACAAAAAACACAAAAATTTTGGAAAATGGGCGTGGCACCGCACTCCTTTTAGAAGTAGGAATATACGAGATTTCTTAGCCTATAACTCGACAAATAATTGATATATAATGACGAAACTTGATGTGTACACTTTTACTACTTGTGGTAATACATGTTCAAAATTTTAGCGAAATCGGTTTGACGACCACGCCCACTTTTATGTATGGGAACTATAGAGTGGCCTAATAAAAACATTTTAAGCGATATATAAAGATAATTCATTGAATTTAAAGATAATTAATTGAAATTTTGTGGCATAAGTTCTACAATAGACCGGAAACAAAAAATATAAAAATTTTGGAAAATGGGCGTGGCACCGCCTCATTTTATACAAAGGAATCTACGAGATTTCGGAGCCCATAACTCGACAAATAATTGAGATATTATGACGAAACTTGGTTTATACACTTTTACAACTTGTGCTAATAGACACGCAAAAATTTATTGAAATCGGTTTATGACCACGCCTACTTTTTAATAGATATTTCTGGAACACTCTTTGGGAATGTGTAACGTGACATCTTTGTAACTATAAGTCATAAAGGAATGACATTTTGCACAAAGAATAATATTCATATGCTTGGTTGGATGACTGATAAAAAATTTTAAAATGGGCGTGGCTACGCCCACTTTATGCAGCACTCGCTTTATATAAAGTACATCGTGTTTCCATCAAACGCAAACAAACAATGAAAGCATACAGCTGAGTATCTAATGTTCGATTCCACTCGAACTTAGGCTTCCTTACTTGTTTTGGTTTAAATTAAAAAAAAATGTCTGCTCCCAAATCCTCTTCATGCTTTTCCCTATCTTCTTTCCTACCTTATTTTTCTCCTTTTCTTCCATATTGTTCTGCCCCCAACATCCCCTTCATCCTTTCCAATATTTCATCTTTTCCTATCCTCCGTTTCTCCTTTTCTTCCTTCTTCATTTTATCTGTTTCCATAATTATTTTGTTTATTTTTTTCTCCATTCAAACAACGCCACACAGTCGTTCATTCAAATTGTCTAATAACTATAATAGGGGCGTCAGAATTAATACTTTTCCAATAAAAGTTTAAAATTTAAACCTTAAAAGTTTAAATGAGAAAAAATGTAAGATTTAAACCAAAAAAGTATGAAATTTATTCCAAAAAATACTTAGAAGTATTTAAACTTTTGTAAGTTTGAATTTTAAACCAAAAAAGCATAACAAACTTTTAAAATTTCGAAGGTTCAAAATTTAACCCAAAAAAAGTTTTAAATTTCTTTCAAACCAAATCAAAGTTTTAAAAATATTCCAATATTTATAACAGTGAAGCTATCCCTCGCATAAGTCCATGTTTTTTGGGCCGACGCCATGCAGTGACTGGGCTTTATTTAAAACTTCCTCCCAGGCTGTCTGCTTATCTTATTTATTAACCTTCAAAATGAAATATAAGCTTCAATATGTTCTAAATACTCACAATAATTTTATAAAAACATACTTACTTTATTGTTTTGAAAGCAAGCAAATATCTTTTTTTCTTTAATTAGCTTTAGTACGGCTAATTTTTTCTCTATTTTTATTTTTCGGCTCATAACCACACAATGCAAAGTGAAAAGAATCAAAACAAATGCAAAGACGTTTCAATGCTTTGTGGAACACCTTGCACGCTGACTTTTCAATAGAACGCAAAGACTTTGCAGAGAGTGAAAAGTCTTTGCAAAAATATGTTCCGTTAGCAAAGACTTTGCAAAACTAAGCGCAACGCATAGTGAGATTTGCAAAGAATATTGTGGAACAGAAACACTTTTCACTTTGCAATAAAATCGATAGTGCAAAGTGCAAAGTTGATAAGTTTCTTTGTGGAATAGGTCCCTGGTCGATAGAAATTTCCCTCTGCTCGCTATCATTCACATATAAACTTGGCAGAGGGAAATTTATAGCCAGCAGAGAAATTGTGAATCGAAAGCGGCTTTTATTTATATTAAATAAAGATATGAACTCGTAAATATAAAAAAAATATATCTACATATTACATAATAAAAATAAGTGATAAGTTTATTCAAGGCTGTTTAATAAATTGTCAATATTTATTGTCGAATCAGAGGTGGATAATTGCAGAATTACTTCCAAATGCTTTTGTGATAAAAGGTTTCTTTGGTTTGTTTTGAATAACTTAAGGCTAGTAAAGGCTTTTTCGCAAATATAAGTGCTTCCGAACATGAATAAGTATTTTAAAATTTCATTTCTTATGAGTGGACACTTGTCATATTTTATTTCTGTCATATATGTAACTTACCTTAATTATTAATTTATATATGTACGTACATATAATCAGGGTTTGAAATTGCTTAGCTACTTTTGCTGCATTTGCTTTTGCTAACGAAAAGTAAATTAGCAAACTCGGCCAGCCGAGTAAAAAAGGAGAACACGATTCATTCGCTTCAGTTTTCAGCTGAGCCGTGTTTGCTTGTATAGTTAAGCAAAGCAACGCGATTTGGGGGATTTCATTTTACTTCCAGCAATTAGTTGTGTCTTTGCATTTTTTCTGCTTTTGCTTATTTTGCTGAAACGATTTGTTTACGCATATTTCGATTTTTTATACATATTTACTTATGTATGTATGTATGTACACATAATATGTATGTATGTCCATTTGTAAACATCTTTTCATGTTGAATTTTGCTTAAAAACTAGTTTCAGCAAAATAAGCAACTGTAAGCAAAAATTTACTACTCAACTAATTGCTGGAAGTAAAAGCAACCCTCTCAAATTGAGTTGCTTGGCTTAACTATACAAGCAAACACGACTCAGCTGAAAACTGAAGCGAATGATTCGTGTTTTCGTTTTTGGCTCGGCTGAATTCAGCAATAAGCAAAAAACATCGGCTATTGCTGTTTTGCAGCAAGCAAATTCAAACCCTGCATATAATTAATTAGCATAGACTGTGACTCGCAATAATATTTCAGCAAAAAAAGCTCTAATTCCTATTTTTATACTCAGCTGTACTAGTACATAGAGTATTATAGTTTTAATCACATAACGGTGGATTGTAACACCATAAAATCATCGAGATAGATATTGACTTATATATATCAAATTGATCAGGGTGAAAAAAGAAATCGATTGAGCCATGTCCGTCCGTCCGTCTGTCTGTCTGTACGCACGATAACTCGTGCAAAAATTGAAATATTTTGATGAAATTTGGGATGCAAGTTGGTATCAAGACTGGAACGGATGGTATTGAAAATGGGCGAAATCGGACCATGACCACGCCCACTTCCCCTATATAGTAAAAATCGGAAATTTTGTATCTCAGTCACTAATAGAGCTAGAGTGATAAAATTTCACCCACGTGTGGAGCTCAGGCCTTTATGAAGAAATTTGGTGAGATTTTGAAAAATGGGCGGTGCCACGCCCACTTATTAAGGGCCAAACATTGAAAGTTTTATACGTCATAACTCAGAAACCGTTGAAGATATATCGATGAAATTTTGTAGACGTGATATACTTATATAGGCAAATGTTTGGACGAAAAATTGCCAAAATTGGTTGATGACCACGCCCACTTTTATATATGGGTCTTATAAAGTGACCTAATAAAAACATTTTAAGCGATATCTCTGTCAAATATAAAGATATATCATTGAAATTTTATGCAAGGTGTCCAACTATGGACATAAAACAAAAAATACAAAAATTTTGGAAAATGGGCGTGGCACCGCCTCCTTTTAGAAGCAGGAATATACGAGATTTCTGAGCCCATAACTCGACAAATAATCGACATATTATGACGAAACTTGGTTTATATACTTTTATAACTTGTAGTAATACATGTTCAAAATTTTAGCGACATCGGTTGACGACCACGCCCACTTTTATATATGGGAGCTATAAAGGGGCCTAATAAAAATATTTTAAGCGATATCTCTGTCAAATATAGAGATAATTCATAGAAATTTTTTGTCATGAGTTCCACAATAGACCGGAAACAAAAAATATAAAAATTTTGGAAGATGGGCGTGGCACCGCCTCTTTTAAGACAAAGGAATATACGAGATTTCTTAGCCCATAACTCGACAAATAATTGAGATATTATAACGAAACTTGGTTTATATACTTTTATAACTTGTGTTAATAGACACGCAAAAATTTATTCAAATCGGTTTATGACCACGCCTACTTTTTAACAAAGATATTTCTGGAACACCCTTTGGGAATTTGTAACGTGACATCTTTGTAATTAGAAGTCATAAAGGAATGAAATTTTGCACAAAGAATAATATTCATATGCTTAGTTGGATGACTGATAAAAATGTTGAAAATGGGCGTGGCTACGCCCACTTTATGCAGCACTCGATTTATATAAAATACACCGTGTTTTCATCAAACGCAAACAAACAATGAAAGCATACAGCTGAGTATCTAATGTTCGATTCCATTCGAACTTAGGCTTCCTTACTTGTTCTTATTAAAATCAACCATGGTCAAATTATATGGTCGTAGCAGTACGGCAACAACAACGATTCCCTTGTGTTTGTTAGTGTTTTTTTTTGGTAACTGGTTGTCAAAATCAGACAGGAAAATGGCGAATTAAAGGAATTCGCCTTTATAAAAATTAATGCAGGCGAAATCAAGGCGAATTATTATTGACATTTATTTGGCACTGAAATTTTTTTATTTCAAATTGAAAAAATAAAAAAATTTTATTTACATACATAATTTACGCAAACCAATCGATTGTACAATATTGGTTAAGGCGAATGCAACAACAACAAACGCTACCAGTCCGGGTGGTAGCATTGTTGGTGGTGGTGTTGGAGCAGGTGGAACTGCAAGTGTGAAATCAGCACTGCTCGATGACTTAGCTGCATCTTTGCAACCGGTAATGATGTTGCTGAACAAGCCAGCCGACGAATATCAATCGACAACGTAGGTATACGTCACCGCAGAACTTGCAAACTATGAAAATATTGCGTCGACCAACGCAATCGATTGAGCCCCCTGCAAGAACTGTGCAGGTCATTTGACCGGTCGTATGACCCGTTTGCGTATATTGGTTCAGCGATAAATCTCGAAGATGGTGTAGGGTGAGTTGGGTGAAATTTGGCTTCTTTATTTTTTTATTACACACAGAGAAAAAACTATAGTAAATCTAACAAAGTTGACTTAGTTAAAAAAATTTGTATGGGGCACAAGAAACTTGTATAACTCACCAAAGTACTTACACAATTTGTACCCGACCATGGAAAACAAAGCTTAAGTGATTTATTACCCAAGCACTTTGGCTACCAAAAAAGAAGTTGTTTTGGCTAAGTTATAGGGGCGTCAGAATGAATACTTTTCCGTCAATCCAGCAATCCGTTTAACTGACAGCAGAGTGGAATTACATGTATTTGAATGAAGATCGACACAATCAGTACTTCAACTTTGCCGTAACAAATATATGAAATTGAAGTATGTGTCAGTTAAACGCTGCTGGATTGCCGGAAAAGTATTCATTCTGACGGGCCCATTAACCTTTTTTACTTTTATTCTTTACTAAATTACTTTGCTGAATTTTTTACAAAATTATTTTCGTTAAGATGACGAAAAAACTTAGTAAGTAAATTATACCTAAGTTTTAAGTTGGGTTATATGCGATTCTGAGTTGATTGTACAATAGTTTTTCTCTGTGTGTACAATTTTTGTTTGTTTATGTAGAATTCTACGAATGCACCGTCCACTTCGACAACAACCGCAGTTACTATCAGTACAACTGCCAGCGCAAACAACTCTTACAAAGGCAACAAAATAGCAACAATGCCAATGCCACCAAAGGCAATCAGCTTGGCATGAATGGCGGTGGAGTTCGGGGTCAGCGCTGTTGCCGTTACCGCTTCTCTTACCAACTACGCTCCAACATGACCATCAGCAAAAGGAACAATCACAACATCAACTACATCAAACTAGGTGGCCGGTTGTTGGTGACAGCGCATCGTTAGCTGCATTAAGGCAACAGAAGCACTACCAACACCAACAACAGCAATAAGAAAGCATCTTACTTTTGCCACGCGGACCCGATGGCTCTGCTGGTTTTCAGATGCGTCGGTTGATGGTGGCAGCGCAAGCATAGGCGGATGCACTACTAGTAGACTATACTACAATTTGTAACACATTTGAAAAAATTGGACTAATAAAAAAGAACAAAAGTAACGCGCATTTTCATATGTAGGTACGAGTAATGACATGGATTATATACGTTTGGTACGAAGCGACACAATGCATGCAAGTTACAGTGCCAGCATTAATTGCCAAAATTCGATAAGAATTTACAATTTGCAAATACTAGCGGTATTTTCTTTTTAATTTTATGTATCAATTTTATTTCTTAAAGCAAAAAATATGTGTTTGTACACACAAAGAAAATTCAAACTCAAACGGTAAATGTAAATAAACATATATGTAAATGTAAACAAAAACATTGGTTTGACATGCATTTACCCAGCCAATAAGAAATAGCTCTGAACAGATACATTTGACAACTATGTATCATTGCGGCGAAACAAATTACATATCAGCTGGTCTGCCGATACCACCTTTCTAGTTGCATCATGAAATCAACTTTTATTTTTCTTCAAATAATTTGAAATACACTTTTGCCACACATTTTTCAATATTAACTAGAAATTGTGTTCAGTTTTTTCGTTTGCCTACAAATCGCACCCTAAATTAAAAAATTGCACAACTCAAAATTTTTTAAATCCATGAATAAAGTATTTAGGGACTGCTAAATGTTAGTCTCCTCCCAGCAAAAGTCTTCTTCCTTACCCAAGGTTTTACTTCAAGGCTTCGTTTGTAAAGAAAAAGGTTTCCTTGCATTTCTTCCATTTATTTTATGTTTATTTGGGTTTTGAGTTATGTCGCTTTTCAATTCAAGAATTCATTTTTTTCAAAAAAATTTTATTTTCAAATTGTTAGTGTAATTTTCAATTTCATATGGGAAGGGCGACGCCAACGTAACTTCATATGGGAAGGGCGAAACTAACGTACCTTCGCCCTTCCCATATGAAACTCAATCAAATTCATTTGAAATTTTTTATACCTGAGGGCATATGGCAAGGAAAGAAAATTTTATTTTTATATTCAAAGGGCGAATTTGTATCTGTGCCTATGTCTGGGGGGAAAAACAAAAACAAATGTGATTCAAGGGCATAGGCATGAGCATCTATGATTTATGTGAACGCAATCGAAATTATAATGTAAAAAAAAAAACAAATTTCAAAAAGCCGTACTGAAAATTGAAATTTTTGTTTATCTGTGCTTTGCTGTCAACTGAACTGTTTGAAATTACACAGCAAAGCAACAGCACAGAGAAACAAAAGAAAATTATTCGAATGCTCTCTGCTTCGAATGTAGATATTTTCAAAGGAAATCAAAATTCAAAAGTTCTAAAAAAACAAGTAAGGAAGCCTAAGTTCGAGTGAAATAGAACATTAGATACTCAGCTGTATGCTTTCATTGTTTGTTTGCGTTTGATGAAAACACGGTGTATTTTACATAAAGCGAGTGCTGCATAAAGTGGGCGTAGCCACGCCCATTTTCTAAATTTTTATCAGTCATCCAACTAAGCATATGAATATTATTCTTTGTGCAAATTTTCATTCCTTTATGACTTCTAATTACAAAGATGTCACGTTACAAATTCCCAAAGGGTGTTCCAGAAATATCTTTGTTAAAAAGTAGGCGTGGTCATAAACCGATTTGAATAAATTTTTGCGTGTCTATTAGCACAAGTTATAAAAGTGTATAAACCAAGTTTCGTCTTAATGTCTCAATTATTTGTCGAGTTATTGGCTCCGAAATTTCGTATATTCCTTTGTGTAAATAGAGGCGGTGCCACGCCCATTTTCCAAATTTTTCTCTTTTTTGTTTCCGGTCTATTGTGGAACTCATGCCACAAAATTTGAATGAATAATCTTTATATTTGACAAAGATATCGCTTAAAATATTTTTATTAGGCACCTTTATAGTTCCCATATATAAAAGTGAGCGTGGTCGCCAACCGATTTCGCTAAAATTTTAAACATGTATTACCACAACTAATAAAAGTGTACACACCAAGTTTCGTCATTATATTTAAATTATTTGTCGAGTTATGGGCTGAGAAATCTCGTATATTCCTGCTTCTAAAAAGAGGCGGTGCCACGCCCATTTTCCAAAATTTTTATGCTTTTCGTTTTATATCCGCAGATGGACTTCTGCCATAAAATTTCAATGATATACCTTTATATTTGACAGAGATATGGCTTAAAATGTTTTTATTAGGCCACTTTATAATACATATATACAAAAGTGGGCGTGGTCGTTAACCGATTTTGGCAATTTTTCGTCCAAACATTTGCCTAAGTAAGTATATCACGCCCACCAAATTTCATCGATATATCTTCAACGGTTTCTGAGTTATGACATATAAAACTTTCAATGTTTGGCCCTTAATAAGTGGGCGTGGTACCGCCCGTTTTTCAAAATCTCACCAAATTTCTTCATAAAAACCTGAGCTCCACACGTGGGTGAAATTTTATCACTCTAACTCTATTAGTGACTGAGATACAAAATTTCCGATTTTTACTATATAGGGGAAGTGGGCGTGGTCAGGGTCCGATTTCGCCCATTTTTAATACCATCCGTTCCAGTCTTGATACCAACTTGCATTCCAAATTTCATCAAAATATTTCAATTTTTGCGCGAGTTATCGTGCGTACAGACAGACAGACGGACAGACGGACGGACATGGCTCAATCGATTTCTTTTTTCACCCTGATCAATTTGATATATATAAGTCAATATCTATCTCGATTATTTTATGGTGTTACAATCCACCGTTATGTGATTAAAACTATAATACTCTGTGTACTAGTACAGCTGAGTATAATAATGAGAACTTTCGCAGAACAGGAGCAGCTTATTTTTTGAGACTGTTGCTGTTTTGCTGGCAGTTTTTCAAACCCTGGTTAAAAGTACTAAACTTTATTTGTCAAAAAAATTCTTTCGGGCATAAAATACTACGAATTTACAAAAAAACAAACAAACCTAATATACATAAATATTATTTAGTGACAATTTCTTGAATCAGAATGACGGTGTCCTACCAGGCCGAAGTGGCCACTAGTAGTTTTAGTTGTTTTCTGAAGCTTCTGGTACGCTGGCGAGGCAGCATCTATAAAATTATTTGGAAGGATTTGATTGTGTTCCTCGCCTTGTATTACATAATTGCTTTGATTTACCGGTTCGCCATGGGACCAGAGCAACAGCGGTAAGAAACATGAATAAATTTATGAATTTGCATCGCATATGCGTGAACTTATACACGTACATACATACATATATTTCAAATGTCTTTGCTGCTCACGCCGTCCATCACCAAAGCCTATTTGAGCTCCTAATTTACTACTGCAATAGTTCCAGTACACTGATACCGCTGTCGTTTGTGCTCGCCTTTTATATTGCTGTCGTCATGCAACGCTGGTGGGCGCAATACATGACAGTTCCGTGGCCGGATCCCTTGGCCGTTTATGTGAGAACACTTTTCGTTGGACACGATGAGCGTGGCCGCATAATGCGCCGAACAGTAATGCGTTATGTCTGCCTCTGTCTAACCATGATATTTACGATGGTTGCGCCGAGTGTAAAGAAGCGTTTCCCGACAATGGATACTTTGGTGGATGCTGGCTTGTTGACAGACAACGAGAAGGACGTACTAGTCGCAATGGAAGAAAAATCACCCAAGCACCGTAAACATTGGGTACCGCTAGTGTGGGCCGTAAGTGTCGTATCGCGTGCACGAAAAGAAGGACGCATTCGTGATGACGTTGCATTAAAAACCCTTTTTGATCAGCTTGATTTGTTTCGTACTAAATGCGGAGTTTTGTTGATTTACGATTCCGTGCCGATACCGTTAGTGTATACTCAGGTAGTAATACTGGCTATATATTCTTACTTTTTGGCGGCATTAATTGGCCAACAGTGGGTGCCAAAACACATTAACCCTGAGGGGCACTTCTATTTGGTCGATTACTATGTGCCTGTTTTTACAATATTGGAATTTTTCTTCTATATGGGATGGCTAAAAGTGGCCGAGTCTCTAATGTATCCCTTCGGTGATAAGGACGATGATTTTGAGGTAAACATTGCGCAAAAAAGACATACATAAGCATGTACATACATGCTGGGTCTATATTATAGAGCTTGACATTAATTTTAGGTGAACTGGATGATAGATCGCAATTTACAAGTTTCATACTTTATTGTGGATGACCTACACCACGAGCACCCGGAATTGGTGAGAGATCAATACTGGGATGATGTGTTGCCTGGTGTGCTACCGTATCCGGATGATTTTCAAAAGGTACGTAAAGCCCTCGGATATGACACAAAGACTCGAGCAATTATTCCAATGAGAAATAGAAAAATACTCTATTAGTTGGTAGAGCTAAGTTTTAACACTGGTTAATGTTCGCGTGCGATATATGTACATATGTGTCTAGGTTAATTCCCATCAAGTTTTATTTCATCTTCACTCGACAATCTTGGCGTCATTAATGTTTTCTTACATATTAATTTTGTTTTATAGTCCGATGCCACCGTTAATTTTGTGTGGAAACGGCGCGACAACATGACCAACTCAAGCAGTTTTTCACGCATGAACTCAATCTTGAAACGTTTCAACAAGAAAGGCGATACGTCAAAAAATTTAAGCCATATGAGGCTTTCTACCAGTTCCGAATCGAGTCACGAGAACGATAAAATATCTTCCTCTCTCCGTGAGAGTTTTGTGGTTTCCAACAAATATTCATCCGCTGAACGTCTAACCAAATTAAATAATAATCAAACCATTGCGGTGGAATCGAAAAGTACACAATTAAGCCGAGTTCAGTCGCATGCTCTTCCAAGCACTGCCGCCAAGTCGACTACTTTTAAGGAAGCGGACGACGAAAGAGAGAAAGATGACTTCGATTTGTTACGCGAGGAACGGGTAAGACAGCGTCGTGAGCGTCAACGACAGCGCATAATGCAAAATGTTAACACCGCAGCTAGTGCTACGGCTGAACTGTTGCCGGAGTTGCTTGCTTCGGATGTGAACTTAACATCACCGTTGACATTGTCGCTAACACAACACTCGCTGATGCAGCAACAACATGTGCAACGCAGTAAAACATCTAGTGCTTCGAGTGCCAGCAATAGGGCAACAAGCAGCAAGATGGTGGTTACCACTGTTGCACAGAAATCGAAAAAGAAGAAGCACGATGATGAAGAACCAGACCAGAAATAATTACATTTGTTAGCAATAAATGTTTTGAAAACTCACTTCTTATTTCTTTAGTAACATCACTCTCTTTTATTTCAATTTTTACAGAAATACTCAGTTCCCCATTTTCTCATTCAACTCGTTAACTTTCGTATTAATATCGAAACTGATGAGTATTTAAAAAAATACTTATTCGCGTTTTTACGTCACGGCGTATACGTTATATTTGATACGACGAAGTTTAATAAAATTCCACCGTACAGCAATAAGAGGTTAATTAACAAACAATTAAGTCTATTGCATTATTTTTATGGTTGCTTTAGTGGTTTTATACCAATGATGCCCAAACACATCTTACGGGCGAGCAATGTCATAATTTAAAGAAAAAAAAATTTTTTTTTCTATATGTTTGTTTTTGTAGTTTTTTACAACTTCATTGACATCTCGATAACCCAGTAGAAAAATTAGGACACAAACCAGACTGATGATCGAAATTAACTAAAAATCCAACTTTGTATTTATGTTATGCAAACAAAGCTATCGAATATGCATTGGAATATATATATACATTTTTAATTAATAAAATTAATATTAATATTTATAAATAAATAATTAATTAATATTGAAAAGTGGATTGGTTTTAGAAAGCTTAAAAAACATCTTTAATACGAGATTTATGGACTTTGGCTACAATTACTGAATTTATTAATTAATTTTCAATGCCCTCTAAATTTTTCAAAATATATAAATAAATAATTAATTAATTATTAGTGTGACAAAATTATTATATATATTTTCGTCAATGTTTTTAGTACATATAATTGCGAAAGTGTATTTTCAAAATTAAAAATTGTAAAATCAAAACACAGAAACCGGATGTCAGACAAACACCTCGAGTCGCTTTTGCAACTATCAACCACAAATGTTGAAATAGACATGGATAACATTATCGAAAATATGAACGAATCAAATTAGTATATATATGTCGTCCCCTCAATATAACAATAGCGTATAATTTTTTTTGGGGTTTGAGAAAATCGAGTTTAAAGTTTTTGTCAAATCAAATATCTATTAAATTTTTGAACAAGAAATTATACACCATTTTTTCCAATGACATTTTGACCCACTTTGTGGAAGTAGAATTTGACGAAATTTTGACCAGACATAGAATCAATAATGGAGATTCTAAATATGCAATAAAAAAATAATGGCGTATGAGCACATACGCTATTGTTATATTGAGGGGACGATGTATATATCTACGGCTGAGAATAAGATCGCCCTGTTTCAAAATTTGTTTCAAAAACGCCCTATTCCAAAAATTGTTTGAATAACGTCCTATTACAAATTTTGCTTCAAAAACGCCCTATTTCAGACAATTATTCAAAAACGCCCTATTTCAGAGAAACATATATGGAATTTTCTCTGAAATAGGGCGTTTTTGAAGCAAAATCTGAAATAGGACGTTATTCAAACAATTTTTGGAATAGGGCGTTTTTGAAACAATTTTTGAAATAGGGCGATCTTATTCTCAGCCGTCTATATGTACATACATGCATATATGTATGTCCCACATTTCATTCTTTTCATTGCTGGGTTGTATCTGTTCGAATCAAAATAAAAAATTGTTTTTTTATTTCCATAGAAACGTTTCGGGAGTATACAAATTTTTTTCCTATGCTCGCCCAAGAATTATCTAAAGAAGGATATCGTAGTAGATAAGCTGATTGGAATTGTGTATGTATACTAAAAAGTGTGAATGTCGGACAAAACGAATTGGGAAAAATTTTACATTGAAATTCATTTCTCTCCTCTTTCACATTGACATTTTTAAAGAAGAAACAAGATAAAGCAAACGCAAGTAACTTAACCTGTATTGGATAAGCCTTGTGCTCGCCTATGCTCGCCATATACACAAATTTCTTATGGAAGTGTATAGGCGAGTAAAATCCTATACTTACGAGCATTACAAAAACAAAATGTGTATGCGAGCATAGGGCTTGGGCATCTATGTTTTATACAATAAAACCAACAACTTTTCAACATTTTCACCAACAACCGGCGCCGCAACTACATATATGTATGTATACATAAGTATGTGATAATAATTAGACAAGAAGCAACCGCTGCTACTAGCGAACTGAACAAACATGCGCACCACATGTGCTGCTATGGCAATAAACAACAAAAACAATTCCATGGTAATTAACTGCAATTGCTAAAGCTGTCAACTAGTAATACAACTCCTCGCTACAGCTCGAACAGCCGTTGGTGGCACAGCAGTTAAAGTCATTACCATCACTTATGGTTCGTTACATCGAATAACAATCGCAATTGCATAATTGCGGAAAATGTAGATATGTACTCGTATGTATGTAATTATTTTGTTATTGGAAAAATTAAAAGTGTTCACATTCAAGAAAGCTCATATATGTACATACATACACATGGACCTTCCAAAAAACGGGAAATCGTTTGAATTGAAATTCTCAACTCGGTGGTTGGTGCTGCAACTAAACTTTTGCTGGCCGAAACTTTCAAATATTAAGTACGAATTAAAAAAGAAATGCTCTCAGTTTATTTATTTTACTCTTCAGGGATGATACATTTTCCATCTTTAAGGTGCATTCAGCAACTCCTCTGCAGAATATGAACGCATATCCGTTTATTAGAGCTTAAGTGTGCTCTCCTCAATACACAGTACGCGCCAATTATCGTAAGATGAGCCTTCTGAATATCATATAATGTTCTTGCAAGCGTATTGCAGGAAATGTTGAAGCCCACCGTCAACGAGATGAAGAAAAATTTTTCTTCAGATTTTATAGCGAAAAAAGTGTGTCAGGATGGAACGTCCGTAACGCTGGAAACATCCATATTTCTAAATTCTAGAAGAAACCCTGCGAGACGTAGCTAATTTGCATACAGATAGAAGTTTCGCGCGTAGATGCTTTGCGCCGCGTTTGCGATACCTTCTACTGTTATTCTTATTTTGCATTCCAAAGCTCTAAAACAATTCATGCACTGATGTTTCTGTATTACGAACGATCTAAAAACTTTGGTAACTCCTTAAAATACATCTGTGTAAGTTATTCGATTTTAAATTCCGTTAAGATTGCTATAAACCCCAATTCTTTGAATTAGATTTTTTGCATATTCTGAGGAATACATATATTTTTTTTGCTTTCTGTGGTCTTTTAGGCTTTTTGTAAAAAGTTTTTTTTTTGAGGAACCCTAATGAAATTTTATTGCGAATAATTTTCTAGAACATTGAAGCTCGTGCAATTTTACTATATGTTTCCCAACAACATGTTTCTATACGTAAAACTCGTTAAGTACTTTTTTTGTAAAAACTCGGTTTTTTGCATAAAACACATTATTTTTCAACGTCCTTCTAGAAAAACGAGTTGATAGGTCCCGAACATAGAGCGGACGGCTTTTACAAAAGTAAGAATATCACTAACATACTCATATTTTTATAAAACTTGGCCAGGTAACACCCACTACCGCATTTTATGTAAGCAAGTTACGTATACGCAGTGTAGTTCAATGTATGTTTTTACTTGTACGCTTGTATGTAACCGACTCCTTTTTGCATTGCAAAAGTTGCGTGAAAGCGTGTGTATTTTATTGTTTCTGGTGGGGAATGATTTCCTCGACAGAAATAATATGGAAAGAAAATAAATCAGAAAGAATGGTGGTTTTAGTATTAAATATGGACAGACTTTTATTTACAAGTGAAAATTAATGGTTGGACATTAAATTTGTGGAAATTTATATGTATGTATATTTAAATGTATGGAGATTTGAAAACTTACCGCTGTGCCTCGCTGTCGAAAAAACAAGTGTAAAATTTAACTTTCTTTGGTTGCTCGTTGACTGGCAGAAAAGTATCTTCGTTCAGTCAACGGCTTTTTTGTTGAGATGTACATATATCATGCATACCCATATGTACGTACATACCCCACCAAACATTTTTTGTTGCCGGCAACAGGGTTTGAATTGCTGACTGTGCTGCGACTAGCTCAGTCTAGTCGCATAGTCGTTTAACAGAAATAACAACAAACTCATTCGGTTGCTAGTCGTTTTTTTTTTTTGGCAACTTGACTAGACTACGACTAGGAAAAGTAAACAACTTGACTAGAAAATGAGATAGTCGTTGGCCAACAAACAGCTTGTAACTGCGGCAGCAAATGCGACGGCGCGCAACTTTTAGCTTTTAGTCGCAGTTATTTTCTCAATAAACAACTATGAAAATGTGTATACATATACCCGGATACCGGTCAAAATGTGATTGCCCAAAAACATTAAAATTACACTACAATATGGGTATCAAACGAAAGGGGGAGGCCCCGGGTTTTATGTGGACGTCGATATATTTCGATAAATTTATCGATAACTGAGTTATCGGTCAAAATGCGATTGCGCAAAAACATTAAAATTACCCTACAATATGGGTATCAAACGAAAGGGAATGGCCCCAGGATTCATTTGAACTTCGATATATTTCGATAAATTTATCGATAACTGAGTTATCGGTCAAAATGCGATTGCGCAAAAACCTTAATATTACCCTTCAATATGGGCATCAAACGAAATGGGATGGCCCTAGGTATCATTTGGACTTCGATATATTTCGATAAATTTATCGATAACTGAGTTATCGGTCAAAATGCGATTGCACAAAAACCTTAATATTACCTTACAATATGGGTATCAAACGAAAGGGAATGGTCCCAGGTTTCATTTGAACTTCGATATATTTCGATAAATTTATCGATAACTGAGTTATCGGTCAAAATGCGATTGCACAAAAACCTTATTATTACCCTTCAATATGGGCATCAAACGAAAGAGGATGGCCCCAGGTTTCATTTGGACTTCGATATATTTCGATAAATTTATCGATAACTGAGTTAGGTTTTTGTGCAATCGCATTATGACCGATAACTCAGTTATCGATAAATTTATCGAAATATATCGAAGTCCAAATGAAACCTGGGGTCATCTCCTTTCGTTTGATACCCATATTGTAAGGTAATATTAAGGTTTTTGTGCAATCGAATTTTGACCGATAACTCAGTTATCGATAAATTTATCGAAATATATCGAAGTTCAAATGAAACCTGGGGCCATCCCCTTTCGTTTGATACCCATATTGTAAGGTAATATTAAGGTTTTTGCGCAATCGCATTTTGACCGATAACTCAGTTATCGATAAATTTATCGAAATATATCGACGTCCACATAAAACCCGGGGCCATCCCATTTCGTTTGATACCCATATTGTAAGGTAATATTAAGGTTTTTGTGCAATCGCATTATGACCGATAACTCAGTTATCGATAAATTTATCGAAATATATCGAAGTCCAAATGAAACCTGGGGCCATCCCCTTTCGTTTGATGCCCATATTGAAGGGTAATATTAAGGTTTTTGCGCAATCGCATTTTGACCGATAACTCAGTTATCGATAAATTTATCGAAATATATCGACGTCCACATAAAACCCGGGGCCATCCCCTTTCGTTTGATACCCATATTGTAAGGTAATATTAAGGTTTTTGTGCAATCGCATTATGACCGATAACTCAGTTATCGATAAATTTATCGAAATATATCGAAGTCCAAATGAAACCTGGGGCCATCCCCTTTCGTTTGATGCCCATATTGAAGGGTAATATTAAGGTTTTTGCGCAATCGCATTTTGACCGATAACTCAGTTATCGATAAATTTATCGAAATATATCGACGTCCACATAAAACTTGGGGCCATCCCCTTTCGTTTGATACCCATATTGTAGGGTGATATTAAGGTTTTTGTGCAAACGCATTTTGACCTATAACTCAGTTATCGATAAATTTATCGAAATATATCGAAGTTCAAATGAAACCTGGGGCCATCCCCTTTCGTTTGATACCCATATTGTAAGGTAATATTAAGGTTTTTGTGCAATCGCATTTTGACCGATAACTCAGTTATCGATAAATTTATCGAAATATATAGAAGTTCAAATGAAACCTGGGGTCATCTCCTTTCGTTTGATACCCATATTGTAAGGTAATATTAAGGTTTTTGTGCAATCGCATTTTGACCGATAATTCAGTTATCGATAAATTTATCGAAATATATAGAAGTTCAAATCAAACCTGGGGCCATCTCCTTTCGTTTGATACCCATATTGTAAGGTAATATTAAGGTTTTTGTGCAATCGCATTTTGACCGATAACTCAGTTATCGATAAATTTATCGAAATATATCGACGTCCAAATGAAACCTGGGGCCTCCCCCTTTCGTTTGATACCCATATTGTAGTGTAATTTTAATGTTTTTGGGCAATCATATTTTGACCGATAACTCAGTTATCGATAAATTTATCGAAATATATCGACGTCCAAATGAAACCTGGGGCCTCCCCCTTTCGTTTGATACCCATATTGTAGTGTAATTTTAATGTTTTTGGGCAATCACATTTTGACCGGTATCCGGGTATATGTATACACATTTTCATAGTTGTTTATTGAGAAAATAACTGCGACTAAGGGCCATTTTCACAGTGACGAGTTAACTGGCATTCGATAGTTAACTATCAATTTTTTATTTTATCTCTCTATAAAAAAAATAGAAAAATGATAGTTAACTATCGAATGCCAGTTAACTCGTCATTTTCACAGTGACGAGTTAACTGGCATTCGATAGTTAACTATCAATTTTTTATTTTATCTCTCTATAAAAAAAATAGAAAAATGATAGTTAACTATCGAATGCCAGTTAACTCGTCACTGTGAAAATGGCCCTAAAAACTACAAGCAGGCCCGACGAGAGGGGGGGGCTGAGGAGGTCAATTGCCCCGGGCCCGGGCTTTAGAGGGCCCGGGAATCTCAAAATGATATCCAAGTTTTTGCTTACAGAAAATAAACGAACAACACCTTTAATCACCTTTCGTAGATAGCAACCATTTTAAATTTCAACAAATTTTATAAATCTCTTAACGTGTCTGCATCCCACTTAAGGAATTGTTGGTTTTTGGCGTCGACTTTGCAGCATAAATTTGAATTCGTTTTCTGTTGCAACAGAAAAATTCGGTATGATGCAAATTCTTATACAGCGATATGGGTATATCCTGGGCGTTTCGGACGGTATGTTCGCACGATTTTTTGAACTTTTGAGGCAGAAATATCGCGAAATATTGTATCGTTTTATGATAAAAGGAAAGATTTAGGCCACAGCTAATGATTAAAGTATGTTAGCGACAGAAATTTAGTTTAATGCCTCTGTTTAAGCCACTTAAACTGCGTTCCGGACGCTACAAAAACACGTCCATTTTTTTTTTTTGAGTGGCTAAAACAGAAGCCTGGCATAGCAGGCGAGCACTCTACCCACTGCACCACAGCGGCCATGTATAGATAAATTAAAGTTCGTAACTATATATTCATTGAATTTTGATTTTGAGAATTTGTTCATTTAGTATGGGGGCCCGTAGTTATTTTGACCCCGGGCCCGGATTTTCTCTCGGCGGCCCTGACTACAAGTTGCGCGCCGTCGCATTTGCTGCCACAGTTACAAGCTGTTTGTTGGCCAACGACTATCTCATTTTCTAGTCAAGTTGTTTACTTTTCCCAGTCGTAGTCTAGTCAAGTTGCCAAAAAAAAAAAAACGACTAGCAACCGAATGAGCTAGTTGTTATTTCTGTTAAACGACCATTCGACTAGAATGCACAGTCGTATTTATGTTGCTTTGACTACTTGCTAGTCAGCAATTCAAACCCTGGCCGGCAATAAAAAAAACGAGTCGTTTTGAAAATAAATATATTGCAAGCAGTATCGAAATCTTACCGATTTCTTATTACTAGTTGGACTAAAACGTCCGCCGAAGGCAACTCGCACAGTCGACTCGCTTTCTGATTACCTCAACGATTCGTTTTGTTATTGCCAGAATGAATCGTTTTCTTATTACCTGAAGGATTCGTTTCGCCGTGTCGCATTCATATCGAAGGCAACTCGCCTAATTGAGGCGTTTTCTTGTTGCCCCTGTGATTTGTCTTCTTATTACCTATATAAGAAATTTTCTTATCGATTTATTGTTCCTAAAGTCGACCTGCGATTTTATTTATTATTTTTAATATTTCCTTTATTTTTAATAAATTAAATTCAATTTTAGATACAATATTAATTAAAGCAAAAGGAAACGCTTAAAATATTTGTATTAGGTATTTTAACATTTCAATTGATAAACATAAATATTTATATATAAACGAAAAGATAAATTAAAAAAATAAAATTACATGGTATTAATATTCTTTGTTTTTACCATCCGGTCCTTGGCATTCTTTGTAGATTCTTTTGTATGATACAGTTGATGCGAAAGTCAAAGAGTTTTTCACTGAGAGGGATTCTAAAAGATAATTGAGAAAAAATTTAATTTGGTATTTCATTCGAGGTTTCGAGATTTATGAATTAGATGAGTTTGATATTGATTGAGAATTAAAATTGCTCATATGCATACAAAACAATCGTAGTTACATGTGACCGAGTATTAGGGGCGTCAGAATGAATACTTTTCCGTCAATCCAGCAATCCGTTTAACTGACAGCAGAGTGGAATTATATGTAATTGAATGACGATCGACACATTCAGTACTTCAACTTTGCCGTAACAAATATATGAAATTGAAGTATGTGTCAGTTAAACGTTGCTGGATTGCCGGAAAAGTATTCATTCTGACGGGCCCATATGTCGTGGCGTATGAGTAACAATTTTCAGGTAATAATACGCACCGAATTATTCTAAATTTGTGTATACAATTAAGGCCCGGTTTCACCAACCATACTAAGCTTAGTTTAGTCGCAATTTTGATATTTTCGGTTTCACCAGTCCTTCGTAGCTTAGACACAAATTAGTCAGCTTTTGTCTTTCAAACAACCAAAAGAGAGAATATGACTACATATTTGGTGAAACCGAAAAGTTAGTTTAGCACGGAATCTCGACTAACTTAAGCCATGACTAAAGCTAAACTTAAGTATGGTTGGTGAAACCGGGCCTAAATGTAGAATCTCCAACAAAAATTAATTACATATTTGAATAAAATTTTTATTATTACCTTGAATTGGTCCTGCTTGCAATGTATCAAAAATTAATTGTGACTGATGGGCCTCCAATTCATTCGAAATACCTTGGTTGAAAGAAAAGCGTAAATGAAAATTATCTATTATTCGAACAATTTGGTTTCTGAATAAACAAAATTATTTATTATTCAAATAAAGATAAAAAAATGTATTCATCTATTATTCGTTATTCGAATAAATTTTGCCCAACTCTGACTATATCACATATCAACAGGTGTTTATCGTGATAGTTGTATTAGACACCGGTTTATTTGTGGTAGGTAACTTTGCAATGATGATTAGCCCACAGGCTAGACAATTTGTGTGCACTAAATTATTGCACACTGTGAAATTGCAAATTTACATACATAGTTCTATTAGTATAAATTAACATCTACATATCTATATGTGCATACGTGTATTCAAAATAATAAATGCATATACATATGTATGTTTATAGGTATGCACATAGAATCGGTCTAACGAGTTTCTAGAGCATGAAAATATAGACGGAAATTATTGATTAAACCATAAATTACGCACCATTACTGACTGCCGAACTAATACGTAGCACGAAATTATGAGTTGCGGCAAGCCGTATGTACATACATACATATGTATATACGTGTATGTATGTATTGATCATCGAAATGCATATAAGCATAAAAACACTTTTGGATGGCTTTTCGGAATGTAAAAATGTGTGTATGTGCATATGTAATTGGATAAAGATTGATGCCATGAAGTGTAGTGTGTAGCGCAAAGCAGTATTTTACACTAAAAGGATAATAACTAAAATTTATTGCTTTTCCAATGCAGATGGCAAAAATCGTGGCAGGCATACACACTTACAAATACTGATTCACATACATACATATACAGCAGTTATAACCGCTGGCCATTGGCAAATAAGTACATTTCAGATTTATAAGCAATCATTGCAACAACAAAACTAAAATTGCGACTTATTATGCAATCTCACTTTGCACTACGAGAACTATGGTATGCTCCATTTGCAGCAGTTCTGCTGCAGCTTTGCGTAACTCAGTTTTCGATTTTAAGTTTATGATTTTGTGATAATTTTGTAAGTTGCTCAATAACTATTCTGGCTTATGCATTACTTCGCAATAAACCATAATAAAACATATATGTATGCATTTATGTATAGAGTTTGCCAAAAAACACTCATATGTACATTCACATATTGGCTTGCTTTCTCCATATTACACTGTGCGATAAAAGCACTTTTTTTAACTATATATGGGGAAAATTCAAACAACAGTATAATGTGCATAGATATATAGGTAGATATGTACATTAGATCGTCTCGCCTTATATGGACCAAACAAAAAAGTCCACCACGAATACGTCTTTCCTTCCTAAAAAATATTGAAATGCGTCTTTCTTTAAAGTAAAAAAAATAAAGCGTCTTTCTTCGTTATCAAAAAAAAATAGTCTTTCTTTCGAAAAATATTTTTAATGAGTCTTTCTTTGAAAGAAAAAAGTTTGCGTCTTTCTTCCTCAACAAAACAGTTTGCGTCTTTTTTCTTCTATAACGACGATTTCTGGAAAATTTTTTTATTTTTTTTTGACGCCGCTAGATGTCGCTAAAATTAATTTTTTTCATATCTTCGGTAGTTATGGTCCGATGCCTAATTTTGATACACCAATCTCTTTGGCTTGAGAGGAGGGTTTCTACTTTATAATTGTATTAGCCCTATATGCGCCATTGAGGTCACTTCCACCCAGTACTTAGTTTATACCACCTTAATGTAATTTTTTTTGCCGGTATGTTAAACGTCATCAACAAACATTAATCATTTGCAAAAGAAGTATGTATTTCGGTCGATTCAGTAGAACCGGAATTAAAACACATTTAACATTCCGAGGAATATAAGTTTTTCAATTCTATATATGTAACCCCCCTGTATATTTTGTTCTTGTTTTTATCCGTCATATTTACATTTGTTTCGCATGCTTTTTGTTTGTTTTTTGTTGTTATTAACCACCTATCTATAGTTTTTGTTGGATATGCATTTTTTGTCAAGATAATTCTTATTTTCCTTTCGTTGTCTTTTCTGAACGCCTGGTCGCTCAGCGCGTAGATTTTATTTATAAAGTTAGTGACGGTGTTATGTTTTTGGGTCCAGGGATGGTTAGAGTGGTAGTTAATCATTCTTGAAGATGCTTTGCATACTTTTTCTGTTGAATCAAAGACGGAGATTCAACAGCCGAAAGTTGTTGAATTAACTACGGGTATTTTTTTCAGAGTATATCATAAAACAACTGCAAGCCGTTAATTTTTCCTATTAAAAACGTCATTTGAACGAAGAAATCTCCGATTACAAGAACTTACATACATATATGACGATTTAATGACATTTGTGAAAATTGGGGTCTAAAAGCCACCTAGCGAAATTCCATATCTCTTGAAACATTAAAACACATAATTGAGATGTGAATAAGTACGCATGTATGTATGTGAAATTCACTCTTTGATCCGAGGTTGTTCTTTAGCAATCCCGTGGTTTATAACCTTGACCCTACCGATCAGGCAGCAACGGAACGGAGCAAACATTATTTTAGGTATTGAGTGTTATGAATTATCATTTGCTGTTACATGGTGCAGTACGGAATTGGTAGTATACATTTAGGCGCTTGTGTTGTGGCTGAGCGCAGACAAGACAGTGCAAGAATGTGTTGCAAGTGCGAACGTTTGGAAAAATATGCAATTTGAGCTCAGTAAAAGGGCAGACCTCAGCACATGCGGATATCCAAATATATGTAGATAGATATACATACATATGTTGATGCCACTGATATTTGTATACTATTAGAGCTCTAGGTACCCGAGTATCGAGCAATTCGAGCAGCTCGATGCTTGTTTAAAGCTCGGTTGTTGCTCATATGCAATTAAGCGTTTAACAAAAAACTTTGACACAATTATAAGGATAAACAGTACAATAATTTGGTGAATATCTATATATATAAAAATGATTTGGTATTTAATTGTAACGCTAAAACTTGAAAACGGCTGAACCAAATCAAATACTTCCTTAGGGGGGTTTGTTTGTTGTAACCCCGCGAAGGTTTAGTCGAAGAGAAAATTAAAAAATATTAGGGGGGCGTGGCACCTCCCATACAACCTTAATTTTTAAAGCTGATTATCTCTAAAACAGTTTAAGGTAGGGAGCTGAAAATTGGTATAGAGGTAGGTGATATCAAAACCCTTCCCACTCAGAAAATTGGGGGTTATCAGAAAAGGGGGCGTGGCACCTCCCATACAACCTTAATTTTTAAAGCTGATTATCTCTAAAACAGTTCAAGGTAGGGAGCTGAAAATTGGTATAGAGGTAGGTGATATCAAAACCCTTCTCACTCAGAAAAGTGGGGGTTATCAGAAAAGGGGGCGTGGCACCTCCCATACAACCTTAATTTTTAAAGCTGATTATCTCTAAAACAGTTTAAGGTAGGGAGCTGAAAATTGGTATGGAGGTAGGTGATATCAAAACCCTTCTCACTCAGAAAAGTGGGGGTTATCAGAAAAGGGGGCGTGGCACCTCCCATACAACCTTAATTTTTAAAGCTGATTATCTCTAAAACAGTTAAAGGTAGGGACCTGAAAATTGGTATAGAGCTAAATGATATCAAAACCATTCCCGCGCATAAAAGTGGGGGTTATCGGAAAAAGGGGCGTGGCACCTCCCATACAACCTTAATTTTTCATGCTGAATATCTCTAAAATTGTTTACGCTAGGGGCTTGGAAATTGGTGTGGAGATAAACGATAACAATTCCATATTAACGCAAAATAATAGGAGTTATACGAAAAGGGGGTGTGGCATTTCCCAACAACACTTAATTTTTTAAGCTGAATATCTTTAAAAGGATTTAAGTCAGGGACCTGGAAATTGGTACAGAGCTATATAATATCAAAACAATTTTTGCGCATAAAAGTGTAGGTTATCGGAAAAGGGGGCGTGGCACCTCCCATACAAACTTAATTTTTCAAGCTGAATATCTATAAAAGCGTTTAAGGTTGGGACCTGAAAATTGATCAGGAGATTAACGATATCAATAGCGTGCTTATGAAAAAAACAGTAGTTTTGGGAAAAGGGCGCGTGGCACCTCCCATGCGTTCTTAATTTTTAAGGCTAAATATCATTAAAAGCGTTCATGGCATGTACATAGAAATCACTATGCAGATATACGATATCAATACCATGTTCACCCAGAAAAAAAAAGATTTATCGAAAAATGGGGCATTGCACCTCCCATACGTACTAAACTTTTGAGGCTGAATATATCTAAAAGGGTTGGAGGAAGGGCCTGAAAACCATTATGGAGGTATACTATATCAATCCTCTTACTTACATAGTGAAAACAGCCAATACTCAGTGAAAATAAATATCCGGAACAGAAAACTAAAAATGTTCTGTATCGTGCAGCCTTAAACTGAATACTAAAATTATATATTTTTGAAGTTGTATACACAATGAAGCGGTGAAAAATCGTTAATTTTCTATTAAAAATAATACCTGTGTAATAACTAGACTGCGGATCTTTATGCAAAAAATTCAAAATGCTTTGTTAAGTGTTATATTGATTCAAAACTATATATTCGCATTCCAAAACGAATTTTCTTGCTCTGTTTTGAATATGCAAAATATATGCAACTTATATGCGAGTTATATGCAAGTTATATGCAAATTAAAAATACACCTTTTTCATATAAAATATAGAATTTTAAGTGATATACACAATAAGTAAATACAGTTGAATGCAAAAATCATTTGTTGTATGCTGGAACATTTGTTCCATGCAAATAAATAACCCATTAACACCCAAAACAAAACTGTAAATGGTAACTAATTTTTACTATAATAATTTTTAATGTAAAGAGATAATTTTAGTTGTAGTTAAGACCACAATATACTACAATTGTTTTATCCAGATTCTGAATGCCGAAATTGTGACGCTTATCGGTTAATATCAGTTTATATGCTGAAAATGAACGCTCAAATTTGGGTCTTTAATATTGTCAACCCAATTTCGAAGCTTCAAACACTTTCTCTTCATTGCTTTTCCCATTGCAAATACAGAAAAATAAAATGATAAGCTTGTTAAACGCTGAATGACAAATTATTATTAAAAATTAAGCCATTAGAAATGACTCATTGCAAAATATATTCCATAAAATTCTTCAATTTGAAACAAATTATAGGAGTATGAAAACGCTAGTGTCTGTCTCACGATAAAATATATGTATATGCAAATTTTCAATTTTTATGTAAATATGCAAGTTATATGCAAATATGCAAGTTATATGCAAATATGCAAGTTATATGCAATATGCAAAATATGCAGAAATAAATATGTAAATTTAGAATATTTAATTAATAACATTCATTTTTCTCTTTTGAACCATATCGCTATCTCTTCTCCTTAAAAATATGCAATTGCATAAAGATCCGCAGTCTAGTAATAACAATTTTTGAAATGAAATTAATAAAAAAATCTATTTTGGGCAGAACGAAGTTTGCCGGGTCAGCTAGTATTAACATAAATATGGGAAAAACGTGTACATAAAACATGAGCATTGTAATAAAATACTGGGACAAATTAAATTTTTATTTTATATCTTCGTCTTCGTCTTCGCCTTCGTCTTTATCTTCACTTTCATCTTCCTCGACGCCCTCCTCTGCTTCTTTATTGTCTCTATCTGTCTGCGTTTCCTCTTGTTGTGGCAATGGTAGTACGTCCAAATTAAGATTTGCGGCTACGGAGAGCCCACGTGCGTATTTCAATCTTTGTCTCTCGGAACGTTCACGTTCACGCTCTTCTCGCAAACGTTTAAATTCATCTTCATCGTCTTGGTCATTATCTTCTTCTTCTTCTTCTTCCTCGATATACTCAACTGTGGAATATTAAAGTTTGCATAATGATGAACATATGTATGTACACATATGGCTATTATGTATATCCTAAACAAGAACTTTATGAAGTAAAAAAGACTGGGATTGCATGTAAAATGAAGTCCAAAATAAATTCTCCGTATAAATATTTCTCCTTCCTTTTTCTCAAAAAACGTTTGTCCCAATGAATCTGACGTGGTTGTCTTACAGACACCAATAAAAGAAAAAAGTGTTGTGTATCATTTTAGAACGGAAATACTCTTAAGATCAGGTCGAGTTGTGAGTTGAAGCCAGGCCCGTAGCCAGGAATTCGTTTCGGGGGGGGCTTACAGAAATTATGGACAAATTGCACTCCCCCCCCCCCCCCCATATACATATACATATGTACATACATAGGTCAAATGAAAGTTATTCATATTGGTTGATTATTTTGAAAATGAATATGGAAAAAATTTGTACATATGTACAAGATTACTGAAAAGCTATTTTAATTGACTTTTATTATGTACATACATACATACATATACATATGGAATGTGGTACAAAATTTCATATAAAACTTTCTTTTACAATAACCTTTTCATCAAAGAAGTAGCCTTCTGGATTTGTTTTTTGATAAAATGTCTATGACATGGTCAGGATCAACAGCAATATCCCAGTGAATGGAGATCATAGCGAGAACTCGAACTTAGGCTTCCTTACTTGTTATCTAGAAATTTAGTGTTGGCAGAAAAAATTTTGATATATTTAATATAACGAGCACAGGCCCATGTTATATTTAATTTTTTATTTTTTATAAACTAGAAAAAAACTTTTTAAGCATGGATGTAACTACAGCTGTTTCGCCTTAGATCCCTCTAAGACTCATCAGGTTACTTTTGCTTCTGCCAAGACTCGAACTTGCGCACTTTGGTTGGGGCTAGGTTCACGAAAAAAGGGCTTGAAAGAGCTAAATTTTTTAAAGAAAATCCAAACCCGCTTTCGCCATGCTTGACATTCGAATTTGTGAGACGCGAGTTGAGGAAATTACAAAAAAAAATACTTCCTTCGAATTTCGGGGGGGCTCGAGCCCCCCGAGCCCCCCCCCCCCCTGGCTACGTGCCTGGTTGAAGCAAAACTAAAAATGAATAAAAATATTGTAACAATTTTATTGACTTTTTGTTGAAGAGAGCGTCTTAAATACAGACATGGTTGTCTGTCAAATTCTTTTACGCTCACACCGTCGCGATGTGTCTACTCACGAGCAAGGTTTATCCAAATAGAGGTTATATTACTTCCGTTTTTATGTGTGTGTTTTCTTTAAAAATGTCAATGTGAAAGAGAAGAGAAATGAATTTCAAGGTAAAATTTTTGCCAATTCGTTTTATCTGACATTCACACTTTTTAGTATACATACACAATTCCAATCAGCTTATCTACTGCGATATCCTTCTTTAGATAATTCTTGCTCACGAGTATGCAATAAGAAGGTAACGAGACACGGGAGTCGCTGTTTATAAAATAACTACGCAAAACACTTTTGTTCATTTATTGGTGTCTATCACACTACCACGTCAGTCACAGAGGGCTAAACGAGTTCAGTCAAATTCATACATACATAACATCTTTACTCCAACATACCGCTTTTGCCTTGAAAGCTTCCTTCACTACTAGGAAATATTTCTCTCACATCTTTCGTTGGTTGAACATGCAGTTGATCGGTTAAGGTTTTGTCCACATCGAGATCATCAGTTTTCTCATCAATAATTTTCAATGCTTCTGGGGATTGAATTACGGCAGAAGTGCGCGATTTTAAAGAAAGAAACGACGATCCGTTAGCTAGCGTTGATGCTTGCTTCTCGGTGTCGGCTTGCAAGACGTTGCTCTCACGTGAAATAAGCCTCTGTAAAGTGTTGCGCAAACGGGAACTGGTCTCGACCATATAACTCTTCGATAACGAAACGCGCGATCGGCTGCCGTCAATTCGTGTGCTTGTAATCTAGAATAGGAAGCCACGATTATTAATTCATCGATGAGCAGAGCAAGTTTTTTGAATGTTCTTTATGCCTTTAATTTCTCTTACGTCAATGTTCACTGACATACATATTTTGTTAAAGAGCTTTCAATAGGTTTGTTTCTTATTAAACTAGCAGCTAGCTGTCAAGTGAGCAAAACGGAAAGAATTGCGCTCATAAAGAGAGAAACGAACAGAAAATCAAGAAACGGAATAATAGTAAAAATTAGCGATTAGTAATTTGAATGCTATTTTTGACTGTTAATGGTTATTTTTTCTAAAAAAACATTTACGCCCTTATTTTACAAAACGCCGTGAATCGTTGCGTCGCAGTCACTCACATTCACTCACTTTCACCTTCACCTAAAAGTTGGTATTTTATAAGCTTTTACGTTTTTTCGTTCGCTCCCTTGCGTAGTCACGACGATTGTCAAACGCTTTACGTAGCCTATTTACCACTTTTCTGGTTTTCTTCATTTCCTTAGTAATTTTTGGTGTGTTTTTTTTTAATCGAACTGTTTTATTGATTGGTTAACCCTGGAAAATTGGCAGCTTGCAACCCAATAAACATTTTTTTTCATTTTCAATTTGAGGTTCATTTGGGGCACATTTTTAGTATGGGATTTCGGGCTGATTCTCAATTTGCTAGATTTCATTTTCTCCAATTTCAAAGTTGGTACGAAAGGGAATGCAATCAATAGATGTATGTATGTATTACATATTTGTACTCTAGAGTACAGAAAAATTGAGGGATAGTGAGAGAGTTTGTGTTATGAGCGCAGAAATGGAATGGAATAAATAGATGTATGTACTAGAGCCCTAGATACCCGGGTATCGAGCAATTCGATCTAATCGTTTTTGTTTGAAGCCCGTTTGTTGTTCAAATGCCCGTACAAACATTCGAGCATTCGAGCTTACAAACAAAAAAAATGTGTATCGGAAAAACAAAAATAAAAAAAAACTACATATAAAGAAAAAAAAATAATAAACAAAAGAAAAAAACAAACTTCAAAATACCCGAATTGTTCAAATGCCCGTACAAACATACGGGTAATAAACAAACAAACAACTGTTCGAGCATTTGAACAACAATTGTTCGGGCTACTCGAAAATGTTCAAAAAAAATCGAGAGCTCTAGTATGTACATATGTATTACATATTTGTACTCTGATGTGATGTTTTTCTTTTACCCGTGCGGGTGAGTTTCGCCGGTGCCTTTTGTACAGTCACATGAGTATATTAATACATATCGTTGGCTTCGTGAGCAAATGTGCTAAGTCCATTTCTGGTAACTTTTCAGGAGAGAGAAAAAACCTCCTAACTTTTTTTGTTGTTACTATTTTAAAAATCTGAAAATGCAGTTTTCTTCCTCAGATGATCGTGCTAAAATACCAGTTATCGACACATATTAATATAAAGCTTGTACAAAGTTATGAGCTTCTTCATGAACACTTGAAAATATGTTTATTTTCAACTTATATATATGCTGATTCTCAAATTTAGAAACAATATTTTCTCAACGTTTGAGAATTTCTTTTTCAGTGTTTAATGGGAAGTCAACAAAAATAAAAAAATTATTTGTTGACATTATGTGTAAATACATATGTACATATGTACGTGTTTTGTTTAGTTTGTTTTTTTTTGAATAAAATATTTACATAGTATATGCAACATATTAAAAAAATGTGTGTGTTAATATGTATATGTACGTGTTATTCAGTGTTAAAAAATAAGATGCATTTGTGTGTTCGTGTGTGTGTAAAGTTAAAACGTTTTTATTAATAACTGTTTAATTTAAATCAAAGAAAAAATTTGTTCAGCATCATATTCGGGTTCGCGAGATTGAAACGCGTCGATTGATACCCCGTTTTTTTTAAATTGGCAAATTTTAGCCGTTGCAAATTAACCAATATTGAATGCTCACTCGAACAAAAGGAAGTGACTCTTTTGACAGTTAAAGTGACCGTTTTCGTCACTTTGCGTTTTATAAAATACCAAAAACGTAACATACTCACCAAAAAACGTAACACATTCACTTCGAGTCACTTACAGTCACTTTCAGTCACCTAAAGAGATACAAAATACGAACACGACAAAAAGTGACTCTGGGTGACTCGTTGCGTCGCGTTGCGTTTTGCAAAATAAGGCCCTTAATTTTCTTTATTTCTATTTCAAAAATTCAGAAAATTTCAAAAGTAATAAAATCAAAATTATTCGTTTGTTTATTTTTTCAACAGCTGTTTCTTACTTTGGCAGCAAATAATTTCAGCTAGGGAAAATTATACTAGCTGAAATTTGGAGCTGTCAATGGCTCTCTTCTGCTATTTTTTTGAACCAAGAAACGATTTTCCAGCCGAAACTTGGCTAACTATTCATAACTAGCTAATAATAAACGGACCTAATGATACTAGCTACTGATTAGCAGCCGGAAAAGAATTTTTCAATTCGGAGGTCAGTAGATATTAACACCGAAAAAAGGAAGTTATAAAATCCACAATAATATATGTAGTTGCTTGTCCAGTTTCGGCTTTCTATTTATGTCCGCAGTACTACTACACGGAATTTAGTAACGTACCACTTAGGTTCGTAGGCTCAAACGATAAAAGGCGTGTGTTTTTTTAAAAGGCTGAATCGCTAAGTCAATATTGTAGTTTAAAATTTTTTCTTACCAACCCATCTGCATTAGATGGAGATTGCGGAAAAAGATATGAATTTGCATTTCTGGAAAAGACCAATCTTGCCGTAGACTGTACCGGTGGATCCTCTCGTTTCACATCGGCCTGATAAGGCAGTTCACTTGGGAAGACTTCATCCCAGTATTGGTCCTTCACCAACTCCGGGTGCTCGTGATGCATTTCATCAACAATAAGATAAGACACTTGTAAATTTCTATCGATCATCCAGTTAACCTAAATGAGTAGATTTACCTATATAATTCATATATGCAGCAACAAAACTTACAATGAACTAAGATGTGACTTATGTATTTACCTCAAAGTCATCGTCATCCTCGCCAAAGGGATTTATCAATGTTTCGGCCACCTTCAGCCAGCCCATATAGAAAAAGAATTGTAATGTGGTGAAAAGTGGAAAATATAAGTCGACATAATTTTGGGTATCCTTTTTAGTCCATTGATGGCCGATCACCTCACATATGAAGTAAGTGTACACAGCCAATGTGACGACTTGCGTGTACACCAACGGCACCGAAATGGTGTCGTAGAATAGCAAGACACCACATTTGCCACGAAACATGTTCAAGGCATCAATAATTGTTTTAACAGAAAAGTCATCACGTATGCGACCCTCCTTACGTGCTCGCGTTACGATGCTTGCCGCCCACACTATCGGCAACCAATATTTCGGATACTTGGGAAATGAGTCATTCAAATCATCGATCACGAGTTTCTCATTTTCCAACAGCAAACCAGCTTCGACCAGATAATCGAGTGTGGGAAAACGTTTCTTAACACGCGGTGCGTTTTGTCGAAAAACCATAACGAGGCACAAACAAACATAACGCATAACAGTGCGCCGCATAACACGACCGCGCTCGTCCTGGCCATGCACATTGGCGCTAACGAAGACCGCTATCGGATCTGGCCAAGGTATGTTCATATATTGTTCCCACCAACGCTTCATCACAAGGGTGACGTAGAAGCCCAAAACGAACGAGAGCGGTATGAGGGCACCATAACTGTTGCAATACTCCACGAGATTCTCAAATGTGCTGGAAAATTGTGTGCCATGGAAAATGTCATGCTGCACAAATATTTAGCGTATGTATGTAGTACTTACGTTTGTCCACTTTCATTTAGCAAAAATAAATAGATCAAGCTAAGCGCGTAGTATATAGATAAGAAGGCCAGTAAATCACGCCAAATGAGCTTGTAAATGCTACCACGCCATCTGAAATATTCACGAATACGAATTTATATGTATGAAAAAATATGAAAAAAGAGTAAAAATTCTTGTACCTTCGTAGCAGTTTGAGAAAGCAACCAAAGCCTCGGGAGGATGCTACATCGGCTGTATATGTAACCGTCATATTGTTTTTGATTTTTTTTTAGAAAACTTAAATCGTTTTGATAGAATTTGATTTTTGAAAACTTATCTGACGTTTCAGCGTATAATGGGCCCGTCAGAATGAATACTTTTCCGGCAATCCGGCTCCGTTCAAATGCCAACAATGGGTACGTTCAGAAGGCGCAACCGTGGGCCACAGTTGCGCAACTGTTGTGTTTTATCTTCTGAACGCAACGTTGAGTATTTCTGATCAACACAACATGTTGTGATTTTGGAGACATCATAAATTTTTTACGCTCACTTTAGACAACATGTTGAGCTTACGATTTTGACATATGTACAAAAATAGAAATAGTGTTTATGAATTTTGGAATGTAATAAAAATGTTTCAAAGCCGCGAAATTATTGGCAATTACGTTGGGGATAATTAAAATAATAATTTGTTTATTTAATGGATCAGCTCGTTCAGAAGGCGCAAATTGTATCACTTTCCGATTACTGATATCTACACAACAGTTGTGCTCCACCGTTGCGCCTTCTGAACGTACCCATTGGCTACGTTCAGAAGGCGCAACCGTGGCGCAACAGTTGCGCAACTGTTGTGTTTTATCTTCTGAACGCAACGTTGAGTATTTGTGATCAACACAACATGTTGTGATTTTGGAGACTTTTTCCATCATAAATTTTTTACGCTCACTTTAGACAACATGTTGAGCTTACGATTTTGACATATGTACAAAAATATAAATAGTGTTTATGAATTGTGGAGTGTAATAAAAATGTTTCAAAGCCGCGAAATTATTGGCGATTACGTTCGGGATAATTAAAATAATAATTTGTTTATTTAATGTATCAGCTCGTTCAGAAGGCGCAAATTGTATCACTTTCCGATTACTGATATCTACACAACAGTTGTGCTCCACCGTTGCGCCTTCTGAACGTACCCATTAGCTCTGTTCAATAACAAAAACTTTTACGAATTTTTCCTAAAAAATGACAGCTCCCCATACAAAAATGACAGATTTTAAGAAAAATTCGTAAAAATTTTTTGTTATTGAGTACGTTCAGAAGGCGCAACGGTTGAGCACAACTGTTGTGTAGATATCACTAATCAGAAAGTGATACAATTTGCGCCTTCTGAACGAGCTGATACATTAAATAAACAAATTATTATTTTAATTATCCGCAACGTAATCGCCAATAATTTCGCGGCTTTGAAACATTTTTATTACATTCCAAAATTCATAAATACTATTTATATTTTTGTACATATGTCAAAATCGTAAGCTCAACATGTTGTCTAAAGTGAGCATAAAAAATTTATGCTGGAAAAAAGTCTCCAAACTCACAACATGCTGTGTTGATCAGAAATACTCAACGTTGCGTTCAGAAGATAAAACACAACAGTTGCGCAACTGTGGCCCACGGTTGCGCCTTCTGAACGTAGCCATTGAACAGAGCTATTGTTGAATTTCAATGTGTCTATCGTCATTCGTCATGTACTGGTCCCCTGCCACCTACACCACCGGCCTGCCCTTTAATACCGCATATGAGTGCAACAATAATCTTTCAGCTCTTCTCATAATTGAATGAGTTAAACTCTGAAAAATTCCACTATAAATAAGCAGAATTGCTCCGCCAATAGTCAATTCCTATATTAAAAGGATTTCAAAGTAATAAACTGAAATTTAAAATTCTATAAACTAACACCAACAAATGATGTGATGCTTATTGGGTATATTCTAGGGCTTACGATTCGATCTCGAGCAGTGTCGAGAAATTCGAGGATCGAGAAAACCGAGACTCGGGTTCTCGATTAAATCTCGTTTCTCGGATTTCTCGATAACATATTATGTGTATTGTGTCAAAAAAATATGAATATCAAAAATTTATCGGATGTCATTGGAAAGAAAAAAATTTAAAATTATTAAATTATAATTATATTTCACTTCAAAATTTCTCAAACAGATTTGGATTTCTTTTTTTGAAATATGTACAACCCAAAATGGTTGAATTATAATGCAGAATACACATGTAAGTAAATACATAAAATCAGAACAAGCTATAAAACAACGTAGTACGTCTAAACCGCTATTTCTGCGACGTTAAATAGTGTCGAGAAGCTCGCGAGCTTTTCGAGATTTTCGAGATTCGAGAAGCTCGCGAGACGTCGAGTCTCGCGAGAAATCTCGTCTCGCTCGAACTCGAGAAATCGTAAGCTCTAGTATATTCCTACTAACACTTGACGCAGTAGTGACTAATTAAAGCTTATAATGAAAAATTTATATTCGCATAACTTTTGTTGTAATTAAACGAAAACTCTTTATCAATAAATTTATTATTAAGAAAACCAGGCACTCGGCCACCATTAATTAGAAGCGGAAGCAGCTGCTCTATGAAAAATGTATGAAAGTACGTATGTAAATATGTAGTATGAATTGCATTACTTATTAATTCAGGCTATTTTATATATATATGGATATGCCTAAATATATGTGTATATTAACAAATTAGCCAGATATATACATAGTACGTATATGTATGTATGTATGTACATTAGAGTGCGTTTAAAATTTAAATTAACGATATTTTACTGTATCGCCTCCTCAATCTGTAGTAAAATGGTCAAAGATATTACACATAAAGTTTGGTCCCGATTGGTGACGGTTAAGGCGTGGCGCATTGAGGTCAAAGTTCAGAAAACTCTATGAAGGGTCAAAAAATCAAAATATTTTTTTTTATTATCTAATGCCCAAAATTAGTACTTCTATACCCAAGGATAACAAATATAAATTTTGGTTCCGATTGATGATCGTTTAGTGGTGTTTTAAGGGGGTCAATGTTCAGATTGCCATAGAAGACTTACATTTTTAGTGTCGCATATGGTAATCTGAACTTTGACCCCCTTGAAACACCAGTAAGCCGTCATCAATCGGGACCAAAATTTATATTTGTTATCATTGGGTATATAAGTATTAATTTTGCGCATTAGATAATTAAAAAAAATATTTTGATTTTTTGACCCTTCATAGAGTTTTCTGAACTTTGACCTCAATGCGCCACGCCTTAACCGCCACCAATCGGGACCAAACTTTATGTGTGATATCTTTGACCATGTTACTACCGATTGAGGGGGCGATACAGTTTTTTTATGAACTTTTGAATTTTTCATACAAATTAAAAGCACCCTAATGTACATATATTTAGTAAGCTGCTAGAAAAAAGCTTTGAAAATAATTACACACTTTGGCAGTCCAGGCGGGCGAGAGTGCACTGCTCCAATGTGCCCTGAGCTTATTTGCATTTGAAATTAATGACGCGCCACGTGTAAATTGGATTTAATTACACCAAAAAAGTTTTGGATATGAATTTTACCGTGCCCTGCCACTACGTGCCCAAAAATGGAAGAGATCGGCGAAGTGGGAAAAATAAAATATCAGCGTCATCGGACATCATCCTTCGTCAACGGTTGCAGCATTTTGTGATAATTTATTTTGTCGCATGAATAATTTATCCAATTTGTATATAAAATTGATCAATGGCCGCAACCGTGCACTTAAGCGTGAATTTGTAACATATACTCGTATGTATGTATGTATGTACAAATGTTGGTATGAAGATGGAAACATAATAGTAGCCGTATAAATATTAACACATATACATATGTATGGTTGCAAGTAAATTTTTAATAGTACATATTTGATTGTGAGCACCGGCGCATTGCTTGTTTTAAACGAATCTGGCGTTGTGATTCAGAAGCTGAGGTAAACTTTCCGCTATTTACTGCAAAGGCTGTTCCACAATTACCGCAAGCGTATTTTATTTCGTTGGTGCCTTCGTCATATACATATGTATGCACAGAGAAAAGGCATTTTCATATAAACTAATGATAAATATAAACTCTGACGATTTTTAGATCGTTTTTTTCACTTCCAATTTAATTATGTCCTATAATTAACTGGAACTTCAACTGGTATGCTGACACTGCCTATCGCTATTTCAGTAAAACTTGTATGATCTCGAAAATTTCTGAAATACTGTGATTTTTCTGTAAAAAATTAATTCCCAGGCTAATCTTGAGACACCCTTTATTAGCGTGATTACCAAATTCAGTTGCTAGGAGTCAGCAACATTACGAGCGATATGAGCAATAGCTGAAAAAGCACAATAACAACAAAAATATTATTTTGTTCGTGTGCATATCAACATCACTTCGACGAAAACACTGGCTGACCAATACTCCTTAATAACAGCAGTAACAAAAAAAAAAGCTTAAATGCACTACCGTATACTATACTTAATAAATAAACATGTATGCCCCGAAATAGAGACATATATTTCCGTTGGCACAGCTATGGCCTAGTGGTAGAGTAAAAGAAGCCCCGGGCTAAAACCAAAACTAAAAAGTAAGCCTAATTTCCAGTGGCACCGAACATTAGATGCTCAGATGTATGTCTTCATTGTTTGTTTGTTTTTGATGGAAACAACGTGTGTTTTATATATAGTGTGTGCATAAAGTGGGCCTAGCCACGCCTATTTTCAAAAGTTGTATCAATCATTCGACTAAGCGCATAAATGTTCCTGTTAGTGCAAAATTGCATCCCTTTATGTCTTCTAGTTGCCAAGATGTCCATTTAGAAATATTTGTGTAAAATGGTAGGCGTGGTTATAAACCGATTTCGCTAAATTTTCGCATGTCTATTGCCACAAGTGATAAAAGTGTGTACAACAAATTTCGTCATAAAATCTCAATTATTTGTCGAGTTATGGGCTCCGAAATCGCGTTTATTTCTTTTTCTAAAGGAGGCGGTGCCACACCCGTTTTCAAAAATTTTAAGGTTTTTTTTTGTTTTATGCTTATAGTTGGAATCATGCTACAAACTTTCAATTAGTTATTTTATATTTGACAAAGATATCGGCTAAAATGTTTTGCTAGCCCCTTTATAATACCCATACATAAATGTGGGCGTGGTCGTCAACCAATTTCGGTAATTTTTCGTCCAAACATTTACCTAAGTAAGTACGCGTACCAAAATCCATCGATATATCTGCTAGGGTTTCTGAGTTATGACTTATAAATCTTAAAAAATTTGTCATTTAATACGTGGGCGTGGCTCCGCCCATTCTCGAAACCTTTACAAGTATATGTATGTATATCATCAGAACCAGAGGTCAATTAGCGAACTTCGACGAAAAATCGTTTTTAAATACATATAAATGTAAAAATGTATTGCATGCAGCAAGAAGCACTATAAATACCAGAACAAAAAGTACATTTGTTGTCATCTGAACCGTATGTATGTGAACTTATGAAGCATGAACCATCAGCTGGCCCAATGACCGGGTCGAGGAAGTGTTAATTGGCAATTATGTACAAATTTGTTCGGGCATAAAATTAAATCAAATGAAATTGCCAACAAAAAGGGAGTGTTGCGTGAACGCAATCAGCAAGTGCTGCATCACCCACCAATAACGAACCAACCGCATTGCGCGGAAAAGTGCGAACGAAAAGTACTGCGAAATCCATAGATGCAATGTGGACAAATCGTTTCCTATAAAATATGTTGTTGTTACAATATTGCTAGCAGAGGTGTGAAAATTTACAACAATACTTATATATCAGCAACTAATGATGGTGCTATCACTTTGATGCGATCAATATTAATTTTAATTTTTTGATTGCAAGATCTACAATCTTATAAATTTATGTTTCATCGATTGCAATAAAGTGATTTAAATTAATTACTTAATACACGCTCAACCGCCTTAGGGCATTCTTCATTTAGCTTTGTCCTAGTATTTTATTTAATTTGTAAGTGTGGAAATTCCATCCTAAGCTAGGTTGGCTACAGTGGTTGGATACAGTGATCCCTCACATAGACCACATGTGGTACATTCCATCCTAAAGGCATGCAATAGCTTTATACAAAGACAATTATAAAACTTTATTTTTACCCGCATTATCTTCCGCCGAAGATAATAATAATAAGAAAATTCAACTGAGTGAGTTGTTAGCAATGTGCTAAGATTTAAACTGATATCTAAATCAACATCAAAATTGAAACCGAAATAAAAAATTGCCAAGGCATCGATCTCTATGACCCATATATCGAATATTATTGATCTGGGTCAATTTTTAGACTCATAAATCTGTCGTGATTGGCCGCCTAAGAGATGTGAACATCTAAACATTTGCATTTAATCTCCGGTAAAATGAAAATTTTTGCTGTCAAAAGGCGATATTATTTGACAATCAAAGCTGAGTGATATAGAATGCGTATCTTCCGAATTCGACTCACTTTAATTCGATTCACTTATTTAAAATACTACTAGGTTGAAAATAAAACGACGTTCGAAGCATTTACAAAACAAATTCCAAGCAGATTGAAAAATATGAAAGGTATAACATCTATTAGCTCGTACCCTCGCAAATCAGAAATTAGCTCTACTGTTTATACCGCAAAATCTATGGAAAATCTACAATATTTGTTGCAGCTGACTTGAATGCACCAAACAACACCCAAACTCTATATTTTACAGCGAAAAGTTTTGGTGGCGGCTAAAATGAAATTAGAGCAGTAAAACGGCTAGCAAGTGGATAGATTTTATGACGCGGTGCGACGGAAAGGCCTGTTGTGGTTATGTTGCTAAAAATGTATAAAAACTGTGACAAACTTTGCGATTATATAATTTGCGCATTAAAAAGGAAAAAAAGACGAAAATGTTTGTATGTATGTATATTTTTGTAAAGGAGGATTTGTGAAATAAAGCATTAAAAGCAAATAGCGTTGCCGGAAAATTGCTTTTTATGCGGTGCAAACCAGCTGTGTTAGATTAGCGAAAAAATAAAGCACCGGTAAATTGGTTGTTGATGTGGCGACGATGATGGCGAAGCTGCTTTCCGTTTTTCTACTGAATTAATTTCGGGGAATTGTAATGTCTCTTTAAAATTTGGTGCTTGGATATCTTGGTTTTATTTACATTTTATTAAATATATTATGTTATATGTATCATCTAATTAAATTTAACTTGATTTAATTTAATTTAATTTAATTTAATTTAATTTAATTTAATTTAATTTAATTTAATTTAATTTAATTTAATTTAATTTAATTTAATTTAATTTAATTTAATTTAATTTAATTTAATTTAATTTAATTTAATTTAATTTAATTTAATTTAATTTAATTTAATTTAATTTAATTTAATTTAATTTAATTTAATTTAATTTAATTTAATTTAATTTAATTTAATTTAATTTAATTTAATTTAATTTAATTTAATTTAATTTAATTTAATTTAATTTAATTTAATTTAATTTAATTTAATTTAAATTAATTTAATTTAATTTAATTTAATTTAATTTAATTTAATTTAATTTAATTTAATTTAATTTAATTTAATTAAATTTAATTTAATTTAATTTAATTTAATTTAATTTAATTTAATTTAATTTAATTTAATTTAATTTAATTTAATTTAATTTAATTTAATTTAATTTAATTTAATTTAATTTAATTTAATTTAATTTAATTTAATTTAATTTAATTTAATTTAATTTAATTTAATTTAATTTAATTTAATTTAATTTAATTTAATTTAATTTAATTTAATTTAATTTAATTTAATTTAATTTAATTTAATTTAATTTAATTTAATTTAATTTAATTTAATTTAATTTAATTTAATTTAATTTAATTTAATTTAATTTAATTTGATTTGATTTAATTTAATTTAATTTAATTTAATTTAATTTAATTTAATTTAATTTAATTTAATTTAATTTAATTTAATTTAATTTAATTTAATTTAATTTAATTTAATTTAATTTAATTTAATTTAATTTAATTTAATTTAATTTAATTTAATTTAATTTAATTTAATTTAATTTAATTTAGTTTAATTTAATTTAATTTAATTTAATTTAATTTAATTTAATTTAATTTAATTTAATTTAATTTAATTTAATTTAATTTAATTTAATTTAATTTAATTTAATTTAATTTAATTTAATTTAATTTGATTTATTTTAATTTAATTTAATTTAATTTAATTTAATTTAATTTAATTTAATTTAATTTAATTTAATTTAATTTAATTTAATTCTTATATTTATTTCTTATTTATTTCATGGGAAAACATAAAAAATAAAATGAACCCATTAAAATCATTATGCGGCAGAGTGCAAGGAATTTGTTTAAAGCTGGTTATTTACAGGGCCTAGCGTGTAAATGTGTATGACTCGCTGTCGCTTTGTTCGATTGTCGGTATGCTGGAATTGTTTTACATGCCAGTAGGCGCCAAAGGAACGTAGTTGCTAAGCGAGAGAAACAAGTTAAATTGAATTGATGGCAAGACTGCAGCTGTATTTGCACCGGCAGGGATGGAGGGTAGCAAATTGTCAAAACCAGCGTAGAAACATTAAGCAAATAAAAAAGTGTTACTGACAATTGGCCACCTCGTCTACTTTCCACATGCCACAAGTTGTTTTCGAATGACTAAAACAATAAGCGCTTCCAATATTTCGACCAGCTTTTCCCCGCTGCGTTTCTGTGTAGGTTTGTAGCTGAGTTTCTGCCTTTGGGCAGTCCAAAACTTTTGTTGACAACGTGCTCAAAACACACACAAACTCATGCATACCGTACACTTTTTTATGCCTTTGTGCGGGTGTATGTGCTTAAATGTGTAGTAGACTTTGTTAGCTGCGGGCACAGTTATTGTCACGTCAAGCTGATGGTGATTGTAACGTGAACAACAAAAACAACCGAAAAAGTGCTCATAAAAATTAACATTCACAACAAAAGCGGAAGTGGCAGTGGAAGAAAAGAAAAAACAAAAATACGAACAACAAAAGTTTGTGTATGTGTGTGTGAGATAACACCAAAAATGGCGATTTTGCCGAGAAAGTGTGGGTGGTTGGCTGAGAAAGCCCATTTAATAGCCAGAAAGTTCTCAGACACGTTCTTTTCGCTTGCGAACGCTGCTGCTGTTGTTGTTCATCGGTGTGAACGGCACCATGCTGTACTCTGATGGAATTATTACCAAAATATGTCTCAGCTATTCGAATCTGTCCAACCCCCCCTTCCATCTCACAAGCAAATATTTGTACGTACGCGAGTCTGTCTTTGTCGTTTATCACTTTCGTTGGCTGGTGATGGTTGGCTTAATAGCAGCCTGCTCGCATGCCTTATTGTCACTTTGTGGACCTGGACATTTTTATGTTGGTTGCTTCTCATCGACTATCTCCCGCCTGGCCCCCTTAAGATTTATAATGAATGTGTATACACGAGCTTTGTGTGTTTGTGTGCGTCGTGCACCGTATGCGTGGTCTTGTGCGATAAAACATGCAACGGCATTGTGATGAACATTGGCAGAACGTATGTACATAGTTGTTGGATCCATCCAAATGAGAGCGGCAAACATGTTACCGAAAGTGTGACATCGGCATCAAATAAAAAATTAATGATTTGGAAATGGTACAATTACGATTACAAGAAAAAGAAAGTAAATTCTCTGTGTTGCGAATGTAAGGAAACAATGAGTAGCGGCACAGCAGAAGCATACACACACATACATTCACACCTATGTTACACATATAGGAAAGTGGAAGCATATTCCAGCTAAAGTATTAAAATTTAATTTCTGTCATTATTCAGGCCCAATTTGTTGCGAGAGTGATCTTAACAAAAATAGACTGGCGGAAGTATATGTATTTGACTCTGACGAGTTTTAGGCCGAGCTGTTTCTTCCGCAATGCATTTCTTGCAGTGCACTCTTAACTTTTCCATATCTATCAACTAAAACTAACTAAAAACAAAACTTTTCATTTAAAATAATTCATTATGGAAGCCATTGCATACCTACATATATATGTATTTACATACTATACTCTTTCTATTATAGTTTATCGTAATATTCAGTCTGAAAATGATTTTAAGTGATTTCTAATTTAAATATTAAATTTCAAAAGTTACACATTCTACAAATGTAAATGGGAAACCCTGGTGTGAATTGCTGGGTTTCATTAAAAATTAAATTTTAATTGCTTTAGTACAAAATCTTAAATAATTATAAATTCAATTAAAAAACCATTATTTCATATCAAAATAATGTCACTTGGATAAACGTCTCTAAATGTTTGAAATATTACATAGTATGTATATGTTTCAGCACTTATAAATTCATGTATACATACATACATATGTACATTAGTACACATTGAAAAACAAATGTATATACTTAGAAACAAGAGTACATATGTTGATGCATTCTTAAAGTTTTCATGCGTAAGGAATTGTTAATGTTTGTGCAACTAAGTTCTAAAGGCTGAAGAGTGCACTCGTATATACATACATAGATATACTAGATCCCTGGGCAATAATATTCGTGTTCGTATTCCTGCAGCACTTGAATATTTTCGAATAGTGCGGTGCGAAAAGTTTCGAAAACTTTACCTCTCTGCACTAATCGCTCCAGTGAGTGGCGATACCAGAAGCAGTTTTCAAGAACTATATATTGAATGTAGCCAGAAACAGCCACATGAATATAAGTGCCAACTACTCCCAAGGGGTGACCGTTCATTTCAAAAACCTGATAAATATTTTTCTTAATTTCGACCGGTCCCTTGACTGTCTGCATGAAAGGCCCGCACTTACCCTTTACGCCAAAGCGATGCCAAGAAAATAAAATAAAATAAAATAAAATAAAATAAAATAAAATAAAATAAAATAAAATAAGATAAAATAAAATAAAATAAAATAAAATAAAATAAATAACGATTCAGACTCGTTCAGATATGAACGTTTTCGTTAGTTTTCGAAAATTGTTCCATTATGGACCCTCTAATGTACATACATACATATATGCAAATGTTTAGAAGAGCCAAACTTGCTAAGTTGTCATATTCGAAGTTGTTCAAGCTTATGAAAGTTCAACAGAAGTAAATTTTACTTAATATATTTATATGTATATACATACATATATTGCATTATGGATGCAACATCTGTTCACAGTACGAACTATACACTGGAGTGTGCATACATACATATGTACATATAGATCAGTGTTGAACGAAAGAGCAATACGGAGCAAAACGGAGCTGCTCGGCTACACATACGAGTCGTGTGTGTGCTGCTAGCAAGCAATTGCGACGCCTACAACCAATTAGTTAGCCATGGGTAATGGCGCAATTTTTTTGGCGCTGATACAATAACGCCAGCGCCAACCGTGGCGCCAACTCACGGTACTGGCGCAATAACACCTTTAGCGCAATTGTCATCGAATAATCGATATATAACATTTTTTCGCTTGTTACTGTTTACCATCCCCGTTTTATTTCTTTTGGCGCAATTCTGCTTACATATACGAGGGCACAATTAATTTTAATTTTCATAATCATTTGGAAAAATATTCCGTATATATGTGAAAATATGCTGGAAATTAGAGTCACTTAGATCACTAATGGGCCCGTCAGAATGAATACTTTTCCGGCAATCCAGCTCCGTTTAACTGACACATACTTCAATTTCATATATTTGTTACGGCAAAGTTGAAGTACTGAATGTGTCGATCGTCATTCAAATACATGTAATTCTACTCTGCTGTCAGTTAAAAGGATTGCTGGATTGACGGAAAAGTATTCATTCTGACGCCCCTATATCAAGCACACATAATTGTGACGTTGTCATACGTATACATATACTATGATGCTGTTATTGGCGTTGTGGTTGCGCCATTTTACACTAGCGCTATATTGGAGCTGGTGTTAGCGCACGAAATTGAGTCAGTGTTATATTGCAATAGCGCATCATTGAGTTGGCACTACATTGAGTTGGCGCTACATTGAGTTGGCGCTATATTGAGTTGGCGCATTTCCCAAATCGGAGTTAGCGCAATAACACCAGGGTTGGTGTTAGCGCAATTGCGCCGCGCAGCGCAGTGTTACCCATGCCTACAATTAGTCTGCACTTGAATTTCATGCTGTGTACATCGATCGCGCAAAGAATTTTTTTCTTTTTTCTGAGCAATAGGTATGCGACATCTGCTTATACGCGCACACTAATGCAAAAATATGTTGCGCTTGTGTAAGTAGCGCAGTCGGCGGTGTGTATCACTGATATAGATGCACGAGTAACACACATGCTTTGCGGGAGAGTGTGGGCAGGTACTAATAAAACTTGTAATTGAAAATTCAAATAGCTAAACTATGGAGCAAAATTTGCTCATTACGCACTTGTGTGCCGCAAATGTCCAGCTATTTGGAGATTGTTGTTGCCTCAGAGCATACAGCTAGCCAGAGAAAGACGTTCGCACATTCATGCTTACACATAATTAGTTTTAGACTTATACCCAGCAACCGAAATGATTTTGAGAAAAGCCAGGATGCGTACTACCTAAAATTGTTGATATAAATTTGCTACACCTTTTCCACTTTAAGTTCAGAAAATTAGAACTGAAGTTAAGAAATTTACAATTGATGTTCAGAAAAGTTACTCAAACGCCCTAGTGTCTCGGTTGCAGGAAAATTGTATCGATTTCTTTGAAGACTTATTATACTCAGCTGTACTAGTACACAGAGTATTATAGTTTTGATTTCCTAACGGTGGATTGTAACAGAATGAAATAATCGAGATAGATATAGACTTATATATATCAAAATGATCAGGGTGAAAAGAGAAATCGATTGAGCCATGTCCGTCCGTCCGTCCGTCCGTCCGTCTGTCCGTCTGTACGCACGATAACTCGCGCAAAAATTGAGATATTTTGATGAAATTTGGAATGCAAGTTGGTATCAAGACAGGAACGGACGGTATTGAAAATGGGCGAAATCGGACCATGACCACGCCCACCTCCCCTATATAGTAAAAATCGGAAATTTTGTATCTCAGTAACTAATAGAGCTGGAGTGATAAAACTTCACCCACGTATTGACCTCAGGCCCTTATGAAGAAATGTGGTGAAATTTTGGAAAATGGGCGGTGCCACGCCCACTTATTAAGGGGCAAACATTGAAAGTTTTATGAGTCATAACTCAGAAACCGTTGAAGGTATATCGATGAAATTTGGTAGGCGTGATATAATTACTTAGACAAATGTTTGGACGAAAAATTGCCAAAATCGGTTGACGACCACGCCCACTTTTATATATGGGTATTATAAAGTGGCCTAATAAAAACATTTTAAGCCATATCTCTGTCAAATATAAAGATATATCATTGAAATTTTATGGCAGGAGTCCAACTATGGACATAAAACAAAAAACACAAAAATTTTGGAAAATGGGCGTGGCACCGCCTCTTTTTAGAAACAGGAATATACGAGATTTCTTAGCCCATAACTCGACAAATAATTTATATATAATGACGAAACTTGGTGTGTACACTTTTATTACTTGTAGTAATACATGTTCAAAATTTTAGCGAAATCGGTTGACGACCACGCCCACTTTTATATATGGGAACTATAAAGGGGCCTAATGAAAACATTTTAAGCGATATCTCTGTCAAATATAAAGATTTATCATTGAAATTTTATGACAGGAGTCCAGCTATGGACATAAAACAAAAAACACAAAAATTTTGGAAAATGGGCGTGGCACCGCCTACTTTTAGAAGCAGGAATATACGAGATTTCTTAGCCTATAACTCGACAAATAATTGAGATATTATGAAGAAACTTGGTTTATACACTTTTATAACTTGTGTTAATAGACACGCAAAAATTTATTGAAATCGGTTTATGACCACGCCTACTTTTTAACAAAGATATTTCTGGAACACCCTTTAGGAATTTGTAACGTGACATCTTTGTAACTAGAAGTCATAAAGGAATGAAATTTTACACAAAGTATAATATTCATATGCTTATTTGGATGACTGATAAAAATTTTGAAAATGGGCGTGGCTACGCCCACTTTATGCAGCACTCGCTTTATATAAAGTACCTACACCGTGTTTCCATCAAACGCAAACAAACAATGAAAGCATACAGCTGAGTATCTAATGTTCGATTCCACTCGAACTTAGGCTTCCTTACTTGTTAAAAATTTAAATTCGCGTGTCTTTAGCGACCTTCGGGGTAGTTTAAGAGAGAGGAAAATAACTATTTTCCAGATGCCCTCAAAGTCATATCAACAACATATTTTGAAGACAGTTTTCTAATTTCTTCTAAAATATTTCAAGGCTTGGAGAGGCAACTGTATTTCGACTTTTGTCGCTGACGCTGACATTTCTTCGAGACATCCTCAACGGTGAATCGATTCATTCGTTGCTGGGTATTTAAATATGCGTAGATATGACTGTATCCATATCCATAAACTTGTTGCCAAAGTTTGTACGCTTGCCTGCATCTTCATAATTGTTTCTATAATTACTGTTGCACCGTTTTCTCATGTATATACCCCATCCGTATGTGCATACATATCTGCTATGTACTTATGTACTTACATTTATGAACGAATCATTATCTTTATTTAAATTTAGAAACTTTTACCACTTTTTTTTGTTGTTGTCGTTAGTGTCTGATGGCTTCGATACTACTGAGAAATGCACCAAACTTGCATTGTTTTCATAATTTGTTACTCTTTAGTTCTAACAAACCTCTTTTCGTCATTGCAGTAATTTATCTCTTAACATTAAACAATTTTGTCATATGACTAAAGGCCAGTTTGTGAATCTTGGAGTGGTGTTTGACTCTGGATTTATCTTTTTAATCATATTACCTATGTTATTGCTAAAGCATACATCTAAGTAGATATCCAACTTCACAAAAAAGAAAGAAGATGAATATTGCATTATAGGACTCAACAAAAAAAAACAAGCAAAATCAGTTAAAAAATTTTAATAAATTCTAAATATTTGATTTTGACAGACTGCAGAAATATCATTTTCTACAGCAAAAGGGACCTTTAAATCACTTATTATTTAAGTTTAAAGGCACTAGTATCTTTAGGAAGACTTTACACTATACACTGTTATAAATTTTGGTTTAAATTTAAAACTTTCTTGGTCGATATATAGGACACCACCGAAAATGTGTTAAACTTTGAAAAGTTCAAAAGATTTTTAAACTTGTCAAGTTTAAATTTTATACGAGACTAGCTGGCCCGGCAGACGTTGTTCTGCCTAAAATTTATTCCTATAAAGTTATAAAACTGTCAATTCTCTGAACAAAAGAGATATACATATATTCGCCGCGACAAACCTAATTTCCCCTATCCCTATATCTATCTCTATCTCTGTCTCTATCTCTATCTCTATCCCCATTCCTATCCCTATCTCAAAATGTATGGGAAAATATTTTTTTTTTTTGCATTTTTCGGGAATTTTATTGGATATTCTCCTATTCTGGCCAGAGAACAATCTGAATTTGTCTCAATCATCCAAATCGGTGCAGGCGTTCTTGAGTTATACGCGTTTGTACTAACGCCACTTCCTTTTATATATATAGAAGATATACAAAATATATGGGAAAATATTTTTTTTTTGAATTTTTCGGGAATTTTATTGGATATTCTCCTATTCTGGCCAGAGAACAATCTGAATTTGTCTCAATCATCCAAATCGGTTCAGGCGTTCTTGAGTTATACGCGTTTGTACTAACGCCACTTCCTTTTATATATATAGATATACAAAATATATGGGAAAATATTTTTTTTTTTTGCATTTTTCGGGAATTTTATTGGATGTTCTCCTATTCTGGCCAGAGAACAATCTGAATTTGTCTCAATCATCCAAATCGGTTCAGGCGTTCTTGAGTTATACGCGTTTGTACTAACGCCACTTCCTTTTATATATATAGATATACAAAATATATGGGAAAATATTTTTTTTTTTTGCATTTTTCGGGAATTTTATTGGATGTTCTCCTATTCTGGCCAGAGAACAATCTGAATTTGTCTCAATCATCCAAATCGGTTCAGGCGTTCTTGAGTTATACGCGTTTGTACTAACGCCACTTCCTTTTATATATATAGATATACAAAATATATGGGAAAATATTTTTTTTTTTTGCATTTTTCGGGAATTTTATTGGATGTTCTCCTATTCTGGCCAGAGAACAATCTGAATTTGTCTCAATCATCCAAATCGGTGCAGGCGTTCTTGAGTTATACGCGTTTGTACTAACGCCACTTCCTTTTATATATATAGATATACAAAATATATGGGAAAATATTTTTTTTTTTTGCATTTTTCGGGAATTTTATTGGATGTTCTCCTATTCTGGCCAGAGAACAATCTGAATTTGTCTCAATCATCCAAATCGGTTCAGGCGTTCTTGAGTTATACGCGTTTGTACTAACGCCACTTCCTTTTATATATATAGATATACAAAATATATGGGAAAATATTTTTTTTTTTGCATTTTTCGGGAATTTTATTGGATGTTCTCCTATTCTGGCCAGAGAACAATCTGAATTTGTCTCAATCATCCAAATCGGTGCAGGCGTTCTTGAGTTATACGCGTTTGTACTAACGCCACTTCCTTTTATATATATAGATTCAGCCTTATTTTTGGAATTTGAATTTTGGTCTATTTTCTAGTCCAATGCTGGCTTGCAATTTAAACCGTTTTTAACTTTCTATGCCAATGCCGGTATGAAATTTAGACCTTGTAGGATTACTTTATATTCCCATGCCGGTTTAAAATTTAAACTTTTGATGTGTAAACATCTTTTCTGTAGCTACGAGTAATTTCGAAAAACAGGTAAAGTTTACGCCTAAACATGTAAATGCGTAAACCGTAAATGACCTTGGCATTGTCAGCGGTAGGTACGTAGCTAGGCATGTACTTACAAATGCTTGCATGCATAGTCGTGCAACAACAGCAACGAGGCGAAGCGAAGCGAAGTTGTTGTTGTTGTTGTTTTCTGCAACAATGCGACAAATAGGCAAAATAAAAAGGACCAACCTGTTTGAAGATGTATGCAAATGTATGGATATGCATACCTACATCTACCTATCTAATTTTCTGAGCAATATTGGTATCAAATGAAAGGTTTTGAGCAGGACTTCGATATGAGGAACCATTAATTGTGACCCCTAGGCCGGGTCTGCAGATATAGGTCAAAACGTGGACCCGGATGACCCAGAATATTTCTGAGCAATATTGGTATCAAATGAAAGGTTTTGAGCAGGGCTTCTACATGGAGCTCTATTCTTTATGATTTCTAAGTCGGGTCCTGAGATATGGGTCAAAACGAGGGCCCGGATGATCCTTGAATGTTTCTGAGAAATATTGGTATCAAATGAAAGCCAAAACAAAACAAAAATAAAAGCAAAAACAAAAACAAGAGCAAAAAAAAAATAAAATAAACAAGTAAGGAAGCCTAAGTTCGAGTGGAATCGAACATTAGATACTCAGCTGTATGCTTTCATTGTTTGTTTGCGTTTGATGGAAACACGGTGTAGGTACTTTATATAAAGCGAGTGCTGCATAAAGTGGGCGTAGCCACGCCCATTTTCAAAATTTTTATCAGTCATCCAAATAAGCATATGAATATTATACTTTGTGTAAAATTTCATTCCTTTATGACTTCTAGTTACAAAGATGTCACGTTACAAATTCCTAAAGGGTGTTCCAGAAATATCTTTGTTAAAAAGTAGGCGTGGTCATAAACCGATTTCAATAAATTTTTGCGTGTCTATTAACACAAGTTATAAAAGTGTATAAACCAAGTTTCTTCATAATATCTCAATTATTTGTCGAGTTATAGGCTAAGAAATCTCGTATATTCCTGCTTCTAAAAGTAGGCGGTGCCACGCCCATTTTCCAAAATTTTTGTGTTTTTTGTTTTATGTCCATAGCTGGACTCCTGTCATAAAATTTCAATGATAAATCTTTATATTTGACAGAGATATCGCTTAAAATGTTTTCATTAGGCCCCTTTATAGTTCCCATATATAAAAGTGGGCGTGGTCGTCAACCGATTTCGCTAAAATTTTGAACATGTATTACTACAAGTAATAAAAGTGTACACACCAAGTTTCGTCATTATATATAAATTATTTGTCGAGTTATGGGCTAAGAAATCTCGTATATTCCTGTTTCTAAAAAGAGGCGGTGCCACGCCCATTTTCCAAAATTTTTGTGCTTTTTGTTTTATGTCCATAGTTGGACTCCTGCCATAAAATTTCAATGAATTATCTTTATATTTGACAAAGATATCGCTTAAAATGTTTTTATTAGGTCACTTTATAATACCCATATATAAAAGTGGGCGTGGTCGTCAACCGATTTTGGCAATTTTTCGTCCAAACATTTGTCTAAGTAAGTATATCACGCCTACCAAATTTCATCGATATACCTTCAACGGTTTCTGAGTTATGACTCATAAAACTTTCAATGTTTGCCCCTTAATAAGTGGGCGTGGCACCGCCCATTTTCCAAAATTTCACCATATTTCTTCATAAGGGCCTGAGGTCAATACGTGGGTGAAATTTTATCACTCCAGCTCTATTAGTTACTGAGATACAAAATTTCCGATTTTTACTATATAGGGGAGGTGGGCGTGGTCATGGTCCGATTTCGCCCATTTTCAATACCGTCCGTTCCTGTCTTGATACCAACTTGCATTCCAAATTTCATCAAAATATCTCAATTTTTGCGCGAGTTATCGTGCGTACAGACGGACAGACGGACAGACGGACAGACGGACGGACGGACGGACGGACGGACATGGCTCAATCGATTTCTCTTTTCACCCTGATCATTTTGATATATATAAGTCTATATCTATCTCGATTATTTCATTCTGTTACAATCCACCGTTAGGAAATCAAAACTATAATACTCTGTGTACTAGTACAGCTGAGTATAAAAAAACAAGTAAGGAAGCCTAAGTTCGAGTGGAATCGAACATTAGATACTCAGCTGTATGCTTTCATTGTTTGTTTGCGTTTGTTCGATATAGGGTGTATTTTATATGACACAAGTGCTGCATAAACAGGGCGCAGCCACGCCCATTTTCAAAATTTGTATCAATCATCCAAATAAGCATATAAATATTATTGTTAGTGCAAAATTGCATCCCTCTATGACTTTTAGTTACAAAAACTTCACGTTACAAATTCCAAAAGGGTGTTCCAGAAATATCTTTGTTAAAAAGTAGGCGTGGTCATAAACCGATTTCAATACATTTTTGCGTGTCTATTAACACATGTTATAAAAGTGTATAAACCAAGTTTCGTCATAATATCTCAGTTATTTGTCGAGTAATAGGCACGTAGATTCCTTTGTATAAAAAGAGGCGGTGCCACGCCCATTTTCCAAACTTTTTTATATTTTGTTTCCGGTCTATTGTAGAACTCATGTCACAAAATTTCAGTGATAGATCTTTATATTTGACAGAGAGATCGCTTAAAATGTTTTTATTAGGTCACTTTATAAAACCCATATATAAAAGTGGGCGTGGTCGTCAACCGATTTTGGAAATCTTTCGTCCACACATTTGGCTAAGTAAATATATCACGCGTACCAAATTTCATCGATATATCTTTAACGGTTTATGAGTTATGGCTTATAAAACTTTCAATATTTGCCCCTTAATAAGTGGGCGTGGCACCGCCCATTTTCCAAAATTTTTATATTTTTTGTTTTATGTCCCTAGTTGGTCTCCTGCCACAAAATTTCAGTGATAGATCTTTATATTTGACAGAGATATCGCTTAAAATGTTTTTATTAGGCCCCTTTATAGTTCCCATATATAAAAGTGGGCGTGGCCGTCAACCGATTTTGATAATTTTTCGCCAAAACATTTGTCTAAGTAAGCAAATTACGCAAAACAAATTTCATCGATATATCTTCAACGGTTTCTGAGTTATGACATATAAAACTTTCAATGTTTGCCCCTTAATAAGTGGGCGTGGCACCGCCCATTTTCCAAAATTTTTGTACTTTTTGTTTTATGTCCGTAGTTGGACTCCTGCCACAAAAATTCAGTGATAGATCTTTATATTTGACAGAGATATCGCTTAAAATGTTTTTATTAGGCCCCTTTATAGTTCCCATATATCAAAGTGGGCGTGGCCGTCAACCGATTTTGATAATTTTTCGCCAAAACATTTGTCTAGGTAAGCAAATTACGCATACCAAATTTCATCGATATATCTTCAACGGTTTCTGAGTTATGACATATAAAACTTTCAATGTTTGACCCTTAATAAGTGGGCGTGGCACCGCCCATTTTCCAAAACTTAATCAAATTTCTTCATAACGGCCTGAGCTCAATACGTGGGTAAAATTTTATCACTCTAGCTATATTAGTGGCTGAGATACCAAATTTCCGATTTTTTCTATATAGGAAAAGTGGGCGTGGTCATGGTCCGATTTCGCCCATTTTCAATACCAACCGTCCCAGTCTCGATACCAACTTGCATTTCAAATTTCATCAAAATATCTCAATTTTTACGCGAGTTATCGTGCGTACGGACGGACGGACGGACGGACGGACGGACGGACGGACGGACGGACGGACGGACATGGCTCAATCGATTTCTCTTTTCACCCTGATCATTTTGATATATATAAGTCCATATCTATCTCGATTATTTCATTATGTTACAATCCACCGTTATGAAATCAAAATTATAATACTCTGTGTACTAGTACAGCTGAGTATAAAAACAAAATAGTAGATAGCAGTGACAATTACAACAAAAAATTAAAAAAATAGTCGCATTCTAATCCAAAGAAAACCAGAAAGGGAATAGAAATCCTATTTCGAAATTGTTTACACATCAACGTTCATGAATACTCGTTATTCACGCTTTAATTTTTTTTTGGTATAACTTCTAGTCCAATGCCGGTTTATAGCTAAAATCCGACTCCGAGCGACATCTGCTTTTAGGAATCGCAACCCACTGTATACACGAATGCGGCTGCGGTCAAAATACAATTTAAACATTCATTAATACACGCAAACATACATTAACACGCATGCGAATCCATTTTTGCTTGCTGTACATGCACACATGCATACATACTATGTCTGTAATACACGGCGTATACGTAATGGTAAAATATGCAGACAGTTGAAGATTTATGTGGCTTCAATGGCATTATAGTTGCTGCGAATTCAAAATAAATATAATACATATATGGTCAAGATCGCCAAAAATGTAACCAGAAAAAAATTTTTTTTTGTCGAAATATTATATAAAACGGTGTTTAATATGAAACGTTATTCCGCAAAATACCTGATAAAAGTAAATTTCAGGAAGTTAAAGATGTTTTTATATGATATTTCTTCATCTTTGCAAACCTATCTCAGAATTTTAAAATTTTTAAGAAGTTTATCATCAGAGAAAATGGCAATAAAATTCTGTCCTGTTGGTTTATTCTTACTATATCCGCTTTGAGGCCTAGGAAATGATTGTTATTATTTAAATCCCACCAGATAAAGAGCGAAATGTCTTTGGTTTGCTTGTTTGGCTGAAAAGATTAGGGTAGCAAATTTTGTGTAACGTTCCAGTCAAAAATACATATTTTTCTTTTTTTTAGCGGAATGCATTTATATAATGCAGTGTAATATATATTTCTTAAACAGGCATCATCCCGTGTTGCTGCTGGTAGCAAAAAAAGCCCGGAAAAAGGCCGGTAATATGGAATAAAAAATAACCAAACATGTGTAACGTGGCAGTCTTTTTACAGTAAAAAATTAAAATTTTATTAACTAAATCTAAATTTTGTTGAATATGCAACATTATTTCGCGAAGCACCCGTGACCTCTCATGTCAAGGGGTGACAAATGTTGGCAGTTGACATATTTATTGTCCATTTCAAAAAATTCGATTCAGAAAATATATGGTCAAAAAATCGACTCCGGGTAAAATGGCTCGCTTGGATAAAGCACTGCGAAATAAAAAATATGTCGCTAAGCTTAAAGCTACTGGAAAGTATGAGGAGTATAAAGCGAACAAAGCTGCGAAATCAAAATTGTACCGGCAGAAAAAGAAAATGAAGAAAACACAATGCCGCTCAAATCAAGAACTAAAGCCATAGAAAAACGCCGCGAAGCTACTCGGGAAAGAGTAAGAAAACATCGCAAACAAAAGCTGGCACAAATAGAAATGAACACGTCAAGTGAAATTCACGTTAATGGGTATAACTGTGTCCATACACTCGGCAAGGCAGTGAGGAAGGTAGAGCGAGCATTTCCTACATCACCAACTAAAAAGAAATCTGTGCTGGCCAAAATTTTTTCAAAAATTAGTGATGCTGAAAAAATAGATTTAACCCAGAGAAATCGCAACGAAACATGTGTTCCAAGTATTTTGATGCTGAGAAAAGCTGTCAGAGAATTTTTCGAGCTAGATGATATTTCACGTGTCTCACCCAGATCCCGTGATATAAAAGAATATATTTGTCCCGAGACTGGGGAAAAAATCTTGCTGCCTACTAGGTACATGTTATTATCGATCAAGGAAGCACACGCGTTGTTTAACGAAGAGCAAAAGGATTCAGGACAAGACACGTGTGGCATTACTTTTTTCCTTAAACACCGACCGGAAAATATCAAATTTATAAAAGAATTACCGCACAACATGTGCTTGTGTTCATATCATGCAAATTTTATTGACGCCGTCTCTGCTTTGCACAAATTCGTTCCCAAAGTGCCAGATTATGAAAACGGTTTTGTAATGCAATTTTTGTGTGATGCATCTTCAATGAGCTGTTGGTATGGGGAGTGTAATACATGCACTGGAATAACTGTTTCGAAGGTGACTGATTTGGTGGGTGACGTTAGTCTCGATACGCAAGTATCGTGGAAGGAATGGAAAAAAAATTGTTCTGTGAGTAGAACTGAAAGACGAGAGCAAAACGGACTATTGAAAGACTTAATTTTTCACATATCTGCATTGGCACCGCAATTTTTGGTGCATAGTTTTAATAAACGTGAGCAGTCTCAAGTATTTAACTTGTACGATCGCCCAAAAGCACTTAACGCAGAGTATGCCGTAGAAGGTCTCCTTCAAGTGGATTTCGCCGAGAATTTTGTTTGTGCAAACCAAGACGAGGTACAGAACGCCCATTGGAATCAGCGACAACTTTCCCTTTTCACAAGTGGCTTATATTATAACGAAACTTTTAAAGCAAAAGTATTCGTATCCAACAATTTAGCGCATACAAAAGAAACTATTGTGACATATTTGTATCATCTCTTAAAAAATTTACCCAGTACCTTAAGAATTTTAAAAATTTGGAGTGACGGACCATCCTCGCAATTTAAAAACAAATTTATAGCAAGTGTAATCATTCAATTTGAAGAAATATTCGGAATTAAAATTGTGTGGAACTATTTCGCAACATCACATGGAAAAGGATGTGTGGATGGAATAGGTGCCACCGTAAAAAATATTGTTCAAAAACACATTAGGGCACGTAATGTTGTTGTAAATAATGCACGTGATTTTGTACTTGCATTTCATATGACTGCATCCAAAATTTCTGTTGAGGAAATTACGGAACAACAAATTGACTGTGTTAATGATGAGTTGAAAGTTGTTGAGCTTTTCTCAAAAACAAAGCCAATAAGAAACATATCCAGCGCTCACCAAATACAAACGATTAACAAAACTATCATTACTTTTCCTACATCCAAACAAGGATATTTGTAAACTTAAAATAAAGACTTAAAAATGTTCTTTTCTAATAAATTGAATTTTTATTTACTGGTTTGTTCATACAATGTATCGAAAATTCGTACGTGTAACGTGGCAGACAAATTCTTGTAACGTGGCAGTCCGCACCTTATTGCTCATAAATCATCTTAAAATGTATTTTTTAGGTACACTGAACCACTCTCTCTATGGGTTTACCTCTTATATGGGACATATAAGAAAAGCAAAAAAATCTGTTGGTTATATTCGCAGATTTTTCGCAAAATGTACAGTAACATCGGAATACACTTCCAAAATTATGTAACGTTCCAGTCCGATGAAATTTGGCTTAACATTTTAGTTACGAAAGGTACAGAGGAATGGTAATATTCAATATGATGCCTCTAGGGAGACTCACGATATGCGCTTACAAGATATCATTTTAAAAATATGGTTCCGGAGATATGAGGTTAAACAGTGTACGATTGTAACGTGGCAGTCAAAAATCTTGACCATATGTACATCGCTGTCGTCAACGTGGCGAGTTTTCATGTACGAAACAGCGTCAGTGGAATTTTGCGGTTTGCTATTAACGTTATTTCTGTTCCTTTAACGTCTGCTTCTGGATGTATATTGTTAATCGTTTGTACTGCAACAAATCGCACCAAACAATTCCTGTAAAAAAAAAAATGATAAAAGCTACAAAAACATCCAGTCAACATTTAATAGGTATTATCTATTTACCTAATTATCAGACACATACTAAAAGAGCACTCCATAATCCAGCATACAATGCAGTATTTTGTCTTCTTCCACAAATGCCAAGAGCTGGCATCATTTAGATTACACTAATTTATCCGCCGGCCATTGTTCTTGAAGTAACGATAGCCATCTCGAACCTTATGGGTGAAATGGATTTCCATACAAATAGCTCACTTGGTTTCAATCCTCAGCTGTCAGTCATCTGAATTACCCCAGAGCCCAATTGTTTCCAACTCTCGTGCTATCATCCTTTGTTTGGCGTCTTGCCCGATTCTTTATGGAAACTAAATACATACAGACATACATAATTATAGCCGTTAAAAAATTGCTTATCCGGAAATTCGACATTCCATATAAATTTTATAGAGAAAATTTAATTTTAGCTTCAATTCGATATTTCGGTACGTACAGCCATATGCAGGTATGATTCCACACTTTTCAACGCTTTTAATTAACTTCATTTTAAAAATAAATGGGTGCTAAATGAAGAAAAGTACGAAATAAAGTGTAAAGGCTAAATGATAAAAACACGAAAGTGAAAATTAAAAGTGCTTGAAGGAAAAAGACAAGTAAGACCGCGGTCGAAAACTTCATACCTTTCACGAATGGCTGGAATGAAATGCTATGATCTAATTGTATCTCCAATTCCTGTGGGTTATTTATAAAAAGATTTATTACCCAACAAATTGAAGGTCTTTAGCAGTTTAAATGGAGAAGGTATATATATACATATATCTGAGCGATCGTTTATATGACAGCTGTATATTACAGTTGTCCGATTTGACCGATTGCAACAAATTGCCAATTGTGCATAAAAATACATAAGTTTTCCGAATTTCAATGAGATATATCTCAAAAATTAAGGAACTGCATACTAGTTTGCATTCAAACAGAAGGACATATGTACAGGCGGACATTGCTCAATCAATTCAGCTCTGTGATGATGTCGGTATACATTTTTATGGGTTTTTCACCCCTCTTCTGGTGCTTTCAACAATCATGTCTAGAATGCCATTTGACATGTTCATGAAGGGTATAACAAAAAACAAAGCAAGTGTGCTACACCATTTAAGTAGAAAAATAAACTTAAGCGACAAATAGAAATAAAAATTAACGGTAATTTTAAACTTGTTCGCACGTGCTAATTTTCTCCTTCTACAAAATCATAGAATATTGCTATTGAAGTGACGGCAAATTACTGTCGAATGCTTGTTGCCACCTTTGTCGGGAAAGTGGCTTTTAATGAAAAAGTGCGCACAGCAAATTAACGTGCAGTCATTTGTTATCAACGTACACACATACATACACACCTTTGTATGCATATTTCAGCGGGATATTTTCAAGACTAAATGTGCACCCTGCCTTTTATTTTATATGCTAGAGTGCAAGTACAGTATTGTTTAAAACTCAACAATGAGCTCTGGATTACTGAGTTTTACACAGTCCGTTTTACTCACAGTAAAGCAAATAGTGTTTCGAACTATAATAACACTCAATGGTTATAAGATTTTGAGCCATACAAGTCGGCCTGGTCTAATAAATATGTAGCGTTCTCAATTTAAAAGGTTCTTTTTTGATATGTGATTTTGGGCTGATTCTCAAATTCAGAATTTAATTTTCTCAAACTCATCTCAAACGCGCAAAGAAATGGTAAGGGATTCTCACCATAGACTAAAGCTTAACTTATGTAATAACTAGGGCAACAGAAAATATGCCCTAAAAAATTCGGTTTTAGCGCTAAAAGTATGTCCTTAAAACTTGGTTTAACCACTGAAAATATGTCTATACAATTTTTTTTTATACTTAATAAAAACATACGGCATAGTAGATTGTGTGCTCACCTTTCATGCAATAGGTTCCAGGTTGAAACCCTGGACCGGACAAATATCAAAAATTAGTTTAAAAAAATTATTTTTGTTGGGGGTAAGTGGAAAAAAATTCAACAATTATTTACAACGAAGGTTGAGTGTATAGTTATTTCACGAAAAACCATTTTCGATCATCAGCACTCTTTTCGGAAGTGGATTCTCCCGGGGATTGAACCCGCCTCAACAGCTTTCATTTGATATCAATATCGCTCAGAAACTTTCCAGGGTCACTCGGTCCTACGTTTTGACCCATATCTGGGGACCCGGCCTAGGCATAACAATGAAAATAACTTTATTTGTTGGGGTAAGTGGAAAAAAATTCAACAATTATTTACAGCGAAGGTTGAGTGTATAGCTATTTCACGAAAAACCATTTTCGATCATCAGCACTCTTTTCGGAAGTGGATGCACCGGGGATTGAACCCGAGTCCATTCCATCTTCAGCCGCAATGACCCAAGGCATAAACACACTCGGCCATTGAGACTCTGTGCAAGCTGTGAAATATCTATACACTCAACCTTCGCTGTAAATAGTTGTTGAATTTTTTTCCACTTACCCCAACAATTAAAAATTGAATTAAAAAAAAAATAAAAATTTCGTGCTAAGCACTAAAAACTCTTTCAAGGAAAATAACTTTATGTTGAAGGCCTGTTCAACACCTTTCATTTGATACCAATATTGCTCGAAGACTTGCTGGGTCGATCTGGGTCCAAATTTAGGCCAGTATTCCGGGAAGCTCCCACTTTTTCGAAATTCTATATACCCATGCACACATGCACACATACACACAGATTTTACCAATTTTCGGAATTTTCCGGAGCGATTTTTCAAAATGAACAACTGACAAAAAACTTTACAGAAATCGGCCCAGCTGCTCTCATTTGATGAGGTACCATAAATTTTTTACACCATTTATATATATACAGATAGGTTTATTTTTCTCTATTTAACTACCGGAATCGTTAAAACTCACAGACGCTTCTGCAATTAATAATAATACAATGGTGCTATTATAACTCTGACGAGTTTTATGGCCGAACTTCTCTCCCAATTCGAGGTGTGCTCCTTTTGTTTTTTCTTACTAATTGGGTGGACCTACAGTTTTATGCCGGCTCCGAACGGCGAATGCATTTTTTGTGAGAAGCTTTTTCATGGCAGAAATACACTCGGAGGATATGCCGCCCACTGCCGAGAGATGACCGCTGCTCTTAAAAAACCCAATAATTGGATTTTTACTAATTAGAAAAAATTTTTTTTGGTGTTTTGCTCGGACCGGGGTTTGAACCCGAGACCTCTGGTATAGAAGGCGAGCACTCTACCCACTGCACCACAGCGACCACAGCTTCTGCAATTACACAGTGCATATATTCTCCTATTGGGAAAATTCATAGCACATTTGAATGAAGCGTTGCGAAAATTATTAAATTCGCCTTGAACTTGTTACACAAAGATGAATGGCAAATAATATGCGAATATACAAAACAAAGTTGGCAGAGTAAAAAATGTAGATAAAAACTATTTTACGAGCGAGACGCAAAAATATGGCGAAATAATGTGCTAAAATATGCATTTATAGCAAAATACTTATACCAAAAATATGCAAATAGGTCAAGATATGAAAAAATAAGCCTTTTTGACCTAAATATGCCCTAACAAGTTAGGCCTATTCTCTTCGTCTTGAGCTAAAAGGTCGATATATCTGTGTTCATATCGAACAGTAGCTTATATCGAAAAGCAAATTTTCAAGATACTCGTAAGTTGGTGTAATTTTGTAGCAGTTGCCCGCACATGATTTCTAAGTGAGACTGAAGCTGGTTGAAAGCCTGAAAAATATTTTAAACAAAAACTGCAGAATGTACTCTCTGAGATGAATTATTTCAATTTTTGGGAAAGTAACTCATTTTTTCCTTAAGTACACTTAAGCTACTGTTTCATATGAATACAGATATATTTATCATATGTAAATAGGACTGCAACAGAAAAATATGCATTTGCATATTTCCCGTTGCCCTAGTAATAACTAACGTTGAAGAATCAATTGAGAATATATGTATGTACCAGGGACCGATTTTAATCGTTATTTTCATTTCTTCGGATGAAAAAATCATTATGAAATCTTCGTTAACAATAAAATGCAAGTATGCCGATATAATGATTTTAGCACATTCTATCCTAACATGACCTCATCTTTATTCTGAAGATTTAATTTCTTAAATTTTTAAGTAACCATTATTTACGATTTTTATTTTTTCGATCAAAAATAATTTCTATTATTGGATTTAAAATTTTACGATGAAACTTGATCGATATTTTATGATTTTTATTTTTTCGATCAAAAATAATTGTTATAATTGGATTTACATTTTTCCGATCAACTTTAATCAATAGTTTTTTTTATTTTTTCTCCGATCATAATAAAGTTTTTCAAACGTTAGTTTATCCTATATTTGATGGCCTGAAGTTGGCGATTGCCAACATTATGCATGTTGTGTTCAGAATTGCTTGGTAAGTTTGGAATACACATATGAACACACCTATGCGTGCACATTGCCATAACTCTGTTCCGTTCAGTAATTTTCCAACGGCGATTATGGACGCATTTTCCAACCAACTTTAATGAAAATTGGCGCAGTTCTATTTGAGAACAAAATTTATGTTAGCGCATTAATTATATAGCGTATGGTACAAAAGAAACAAGTTTTTAGAGTTTATTATGATCGGAAAAAATAATAAATAAATATTTATTAAAGTTGATCGGAAAAATTGAAATCCAATAATAAAAATTATTTTTGATCGAAAAAATAAAAATCAAATTATAACGATTAACAAGTAAGGAAGCCTAAGTTCGAGTGGAATCGAACATTAGATACTCAGCTGTATACTTTCATTGTTTGTTTGCGTTTGTTCGATATAGGGTGTATTTTATATAAAGCGAGTGCCGCATAAAGTGGGCGTAGCCACGCCCGTTTTCAACATTTTTATCAGTCATCCAACTACGCATATGAATATTATTCTTTGTGCAAAATTTCATTCCTTTATGACTTCTAGTTACAAAGAAGTCTTGTTACAAATTCCCAAAGGGTGTTCCAGAAATATCTTTGTTAAAAAGTAGGCGTGGTCATAAACCGATTTCAATAAATTTTTGCGTGTCTATTAACACAAGTTATAAAAGTGTATAAACCAAGTTTCGTCATAATATCTCAATTATTTGTCGAGTTATGGGCTCCGAAATCTCGTTGATTCCTTTGTCTGAAAAGAGGCGGTGCCACGCCCATTTTCCGAAATTTTTCTATTTTTTGTTTCCGATCTATTGTAGAACTCATGCCACAAAATTTCAATGAATTATCTTTATATTTGACAAAGATATCGCTTAAAATGTTTTTATTAGTCCACTTTATGATACACATATATAAAAGTGGGCGCGGTCGTCAACTGATTTTGGTAAAATTTTGAACATGTATTACTACAAGTAGTGGAAGTGTATAGACCAAGTTTCAGAAATCTCGTATATTCCTGCTTCTAAAAGGAGGCGGTGCCACGCCCATTTTCCAAAATTTTTGTATTTTTTGTTTTATGTCCATAGTTGGACACCTTCCATAAAATTTCAATGATATATCTTTATATTTGACAGAGATATCGCTTAAAATGCTTTTATTAGGTCACTTTATAATACCCATATATAAAAGTGGGCGTGGTCGTCAACCGATTTTGGCAATTTTTCGTCCAAACATTTGCCTAGGTATGTACATCACGCCTACCAAATTTCATCGATATATCTTCAACGGTTTCTGAGTTATGACTCATAAAACTTTCAATGTTTGCCCCTTAATAAGTGGGCGTGGCACCGCCCATTTTCTAAAATTTCACCATATTTCTTCATAAGGGCCTGAGCTCAATACGTGTGTGAAATTTTATCACTCTAGCTCTATTAGTGACTGAGATACAAAATTTCCGATTTTTACTATATAGGGGAGGTGGGCGTGGTCATGGTCCGATTTCGCCCATTTTCAATACCATCCGTTCCTGTCTTGATACCAACTTACATTTCAAATTTCATCAAAATATCTCAATTTTTGCGCGAGTTATCGTGCTCACAGACGGACGGACGGACAGACGGACAGACGGACGGACATGGCTCAATCGATTTCTCTTTTCACCCTGATCATTTTGATATATATAAGTCTATATCTATCTCGATTATTTCATTCTGTTACAATCCACCGTTAGGAAATCAAAACTATAATACTCTGTGTACTAGTACAGCTGAGTATAAAAATGATTTTTTTTTTTATAAAAATGATAATCGTTGCGGTCCCTGGTATGTACGCCTAATATCAAATTGCGATTTAAAATTTTCACAAGCGTTTGAGACTTTTGCCTGAACGTCATACTATATCTAATAACGGTAATATAGGAAATCGCTAGATTGTACTCGTGGCCACTACAGGGCATAGTTAGTTGGCGGAACTTGACGCAATACTGTTTTTATGTATGTAAATATGTACAATGCAAATTGCAATTAAATGTATGTATGTTTGTAGGTATGTACATATGTGCATTAGAGTGTGGTAAAAAAAATGGTTAGCAATTGGTGTGTTAAATTTTTAATTTTCAACACCACACCTTTCATTATTATTCGCCATTATTGTTATTTTTGTTGTTTTGCTGCGGCTCTCATTGCCGCTGGTTGCTTGTCTTTATTATGCAAATTATCTTTTTCGCTTTGGCGCTAGCATTTTGCTGCATTTTTATTGCGATTGTGGCTTTGGCTTCTTAATTGCCATTAATTATCCTTACCCGCACATAAATTGTAGCCAACACACGCGTTCACACTCACGGCTTTCCTCGCTTGTTGTGTTGTTCTGTATCCGGCCAGAAGTTACTTGGGTGGGTGGGGAAAAATTTAGTGTGCCATTTTCAATTGCCAAATTTTAAAACCGGAAATCATTATCGCAATTAGAACACATGTAAATATGCAAATTTAATTGGCGATACATCAAATTACATAGCATTGGATAAAGTAGGTGCTTTTTTTTTGTTAGAGCGTGATTAATTGGCTAAAGTACGAAAAAGGCAAGGTACGTGCATATGTAAATATTTGTATGTTTATTTGAGCTTAAAATGCTTATTGCTATAACGGCCACAAGAAATTTCGTGGTAAGTTTTTAAAAAATACAATTTATTTTGGAATGATTCTCCGTCATCCGTGGTCAATATTGCTGTTGAGACTCTTCTTTAAAATTTAAATTTCTTCATTTCGTCTAAAAATGTTGACAATTTTTTGATAAAGATCGTTTTAATCAGTATTTCTGAGCTTATGAAAAAAATCTGAAAAATCGTAAAAATTTCTAAAAAATGGACTAAAAACCTCAAAGTCGAGGTCAGAATTTATAGAAAATAATTTAATACTGACTACCGAATACCGAAAGCTAATTAATTCACTATAACAAAAAACAACAACAACAAAAAACGATAAATTGTTGTAATTGGTGGAACCGGTAAATGAAAAAAAAAAATATAAGAAACCGGTGAATTATGGAAATTGGTGGAACCGTTCATAATTGGTGGAACCGGTGATCGTTGAAGGCGGTGAAATAATGCCGCTATTGGATGTTCTGTGGAGCCGGAGTTCGATGGGAGGTGGCATGTTAGCGCCTCTTAATGCTATTACGAACATGATATCACATTGTGTCTTGTCATTGCGGCATATGCGTGCCACGTTTCCTTTATAGTATTTATCTTATCAAGCCTAGGCAAATTTCATATGTAGGTAGGGTTGTCAAACGTACTGATTTGATCAGTACAATACTGATTTTTCGTGCTCCGTTCTGATGGTTTTAAAAACCTTAAGAAATACTGATTTTTTGGATTTTGTACTGATTTGTACTGATTTTTAGCCGGCACTAAAAAAATCATTTTTATCACCCTGCACTGTTTTTATTTTTCCAACTGTTTTCATTTGACGTTTGTAATTCCTTGGTTATGCTTACGACAATACTCGACAAGCAACGTGTAATGCCGTGGCTATGCTTACGAGCAAAACACCGATGAAATTCGGAAACATTTTCGTCATCGGCGAGAGGTGGTTAGGCTTAAGTCGATGATTAGAGCGCACGTACATAATATAACACATTATTAAACCGAACTCTCGGCGTGCTGGGTGCTTGTTTCACCCAGCAAATTTGATCGATGTGAGAGTCCGAAAATTCTCTCACTCCTCGGAGTGCACAACAACAATTACACATTGCTCGTCGAGTATTGTCGTAAACCACGGCATAATTGTTGTGCACTCCGACGAGTGCTGGGTGAAACAAGCACGCAGCACGCCGAGAAACATGATTGACGATACGGAAACAAAAACAAAATGCCAGTAATAAAGACGGGTTTCTCCGCATACATATATTGTTTTTTTTTTTTTTTTTGTTTTGGAAAGCAATGTACTGATTTTTTCGGGAAAGGGCTATGGCAACCCTATATGTAGATAGTGGAACTACGATTTTCACCCGAATATGAGGCAGCATAGATACAAGAAAAATTATAGGGCTTTTACGTATGGATGTATATTTTTCATTTATGGTCAATTACCTTAAGTCGAAATAATTAAGTTTTAATGAAAAATGGAAGATTTACAATTTTGCATTATCTTTTTATTTGCAAAATTTACATAAAGAGATTTGTATTAATTTTGTTTTATGTCATGCCTGTAATGTGAGAAACCAATAAAAACAATTTCCAACGCTTTTTATTTTCGCATTAAAAATTAATTTACATACATAGCTAACTTTTTCGTAAGGAATCTAATAAAAAAGTATCACAGACAGGAAGTAAATAAAAATTAGAAATCCCGCTACTGAGACTAAATAAACAAACGTCAGATAAACGCAATTTTAATTAAAAGAGTAGCAACCATGCAGTAAATTCAAGTAGGTATGTAACCTAGTACTCTGAAAAAAATACCAGTAGTTAAACCAACAACTTTCCGCTGTTGAATCTCCGTCTTTGATTCAACAGCAAAAGTATTTGTTTTTACAGCAAAGTTTTTGATCCAACAATTTATTCAAAAACGGGCGTTGTTGTTTCAAAAACTTGCTTGCCTTTAAAAAAATTTTTGTGAGAAAATATTTTTTTGTGAGAAAACCAACAAAAAAATAATGATGGAGAGAAGATGAAGAGAAAAATCCAAACAAAAGTTTATTTTTAACAACAATTTTCTCCCCGTTGTTGATTTAAAGGCAAAAGTATTTGACCCGACAGTTTCCGTTGTAAACAAAACTAATGAGAACAAATTTTTTTAAATTTTTTTTACAATGATTCAAATAATTCATGGATTCCTTTTTAGGAAATGTAAGTATAAATAGGTTACTACAATTCAATATAATGTTGAATGTTCCACTATGTAATGATTGGATAGGATTTCAGGTTGATGTCATGGTTCGAATCCGGAGGAGAATATAAAATAAAGCAGAAAAATCAGAATAAGAAATAAAGATAGCAACCAGTGAATGATAAGAAGGAGAGAAGAATAGGAGAACAAGCGGAGGCTACATATTTGCAGTTGGGACCCGGGCGGAGAGAAGATGAAGAGTAAAGTGCATACAAAAATTTATTTTTAAGTGAAAATTTTGTCCAACAATCTCCGTTATTGACTTAAATCAACAACGCTCGCACCTTTGAAACAACAACGGAGCGTTGTTGGGCACATTTCAACTGCGGAAAGTAGTTGATTTAACAGCGAGTCTTTAGATTTACAACGTTTTTTTTTTCAGAGTAGATATGTATACATTTTCCATTCGGCTCAACCAACTATATAGTCATATGTTGAAGACATGGATCTGATCGAACTTTAAAATTAATTTTCACTTACCTTTCCAATATAAAACTGGAAATGAAATACTTAATATTGAATACTGTTCATACTTATCACTTACTTGTATCCTAAAACACCCTATTTAGTTTACATACTTACCTATGTACATACATATATTCCTATATCCAGACTATTATATCCATACTTATATACTTACCGGTTACTTACCTACTATATACTCACCCGCGTATATTTATATACTCCCCGTTACTCACCTATGTACTTACCTCACTTATGCCTTTATTATACCGAAGTCCCAACTTTAAGTTAGTTTTTTAACTACCGCTCGATCGATCGCTATTTTGTCAATCCGCGCTCCGCTGAAAATCCATACAATAAAAAAGATCCCATATTAAAGAAAATTATAGTGTCCGTGTTTAATTCCATAAACCAAGATAAAAGGTCACGAGAAGAAAATATAATTATTTAATCACGTCGAACCGTGATTATGGTGCCGAAACCCGGGAAGGACCCATATAAAGAAAAACAATTAAAAAGCCTAATTGAAATAAAAGTGGTTCTTACAAAAAAAAAAGTAAAGTGAAAAAGAAACTGCATACAGAAAAAAAATTGTATCAAAAAAACTGAAAGAAGTATAGTGAACAAAAATAGATACAAGTGCTACTATAATAAAAAGAAATATCTCAAAAAAGTTAGAAAAGTAGTTAAATAAATTAAGAGTTAAAATATATAAAATAAAACATTCAGAACAAAAATCACAAATTAGACAAACCAGAAAAATAAAACCATACATACATACATATATGCGTGTAATAAAAGTGGAGTGAAAAAATTAATCAAAAAAACTCATAAGATTATACCCTCACGAAAAAAAAAAAAAAAACAAAAAAAAAAAAAAAAGTACTTAGTATATCCATACATACATATGTACATAATTTAGCGCGAACATAAAACGTATATAAAAAAAAAAAAAAAAAAAACCCTACAAACATACATACATATGTACACAAAAGTGCAGTGATCTATAAAAAGCCGGTGCGAGAAAAGTTTATATTACATACATATGTACATATATATGGACATTCATTAGGGTGGTCCTAAAAGTACAGAAAAAAACGAGATTACATTTATAAAACAAAAAAAAAAACAATAAAAGTTGGAAAAACAAAATTAAACATACATACATATATAAACATTTTAAAGCACATAAAATAAAAATTTAAAAAAAAAAAAAAATTACCGAAATCGTATTTATACGTATATGGCGTAAAAGAAATAAAAACTATCATAAATACATTTAAATATATTAAAAAACAATTTCACCAAAAATTAATAACAACAAAGCAAACAACATCAGCATTAAAGAATAGCGTAACACGTAGGGACGACCACGTATACGCAGCCCAAAACACTCAAACAAAAATTATCAAAGGGTTTGTACAAAAATACGGAATGCCAAAGTAAGTAACTCTACTTAATATACTTACATGTGTACATATAAAAAGCGGAATTCTGTTCGAAAATCCCAAATTTCACAAAAAAAAAAAAAAAACCCATCTCAATTCTAGAATTCCGCTATCCAAAACTCACATACACATCTCACCCGTATATACTCATTTGTACATATAAAATATTGCCGTTAATCTCTCGCAGCTCTCGCAAAATTTATATAGATATTTAGATTTTCCCAATCGGCATATCCGTTATTTCTCAGATCTCTCATTATATAATATATGTACATATACATACATTTATCCCAAAATCCGCCTCTCTAAATATCCATTGAAACATATACATATAAATAGATACACATATACATAGCGATCCCCAGTGAAGCGAAACCATACCCCTCATATATTGTACGACAACCGTATAACAAAACCTACCCTAAAATATAGCTATACAAATATACATAAATAATACTCCCCCATTATTTAAAAAGGGTATATTTCTTACGACTCATCCCATACTCATTACTAAGGGAGTACTCACACCTCCCACTTATCCCGAAAGATTACTGCTGGGTGATTCAGAAAATTCACCGGTACCCATCTCATTGGTACATAAATATATATATACATATACTAATACACAAGATTAAGTATTTATTTTCTGCTCCATTTTCCCGTCGATTTGCCAATCTCAAAGACAAAAACCTGCAAGGAGGAAATAAACATACATATACATACCTAGTTTGTATACCCTGCTGTTCAAACTCAGTATAACACTGCGGAGAAAAATAAAAGCACTATCCCTTACAATAGTGCGTATTTAAGAACACACACCCATATACTCAAACACTTGTAATCAGACGCACTAATACAAGCTCCCAAAGTCTTACTCCAATCTAAATAAAACCTCAATAAAAATGCCTGAAGACAAAGAAGAGAAACAAGAAAATCCCCAAACCCTTCAAGTCACACAAGGGCCAAGAACGAGATCAAAATCCCAGAGTGAAGAGGAAAAACTCTCTCTCGCCAAAAAGAAGTTTTTATTTCAAATTACAAAGCTCGAAAAATTCTGCGAGAAGTGGTGGAATACGCCGGAAACGGAACAGACAGAAGATGGACTTGCAGTGCAAATGGAACAATTGGACAAGCTCATGGCATTGGCGGACGCAGTACACGAATCAATGCAAGTGAGTAACGCGGATGATGAGACACGCGAAGAATGTCACTCAATGTACGACACCGCAAATGAAAATGGAACCAATACGAAGGTGAAAATCCGTGAGCTGCTCAGGAAACTCAAGGCGAGCTCTAATCCCTTAACACACAACCAAAACGCCCCCCAATTACCCCATATACCACCAGATTCTCATGGATATCTCAAAGTACCGGCATGTGACACCCAAATCTTCCATGGAGGATACGAAGAATGGCCCAGCTTCAAAGCCATGTTCACGGCGGTGTACATAGACCACCCCAAACTCTCTCCAGCCCAAAAGCTGTACCACTTGAGACAGAAAACTCGTGGACAAGCAGCGCTCATTATCAAGAATTATGCTTTAACCGACCTCAACTTTCAGCTCGCATGGGACGCTCTCAAGTCTCGATACGAAAATCGTCGGATTGTAGTAGACAATCAGATTAAAGCACTCTTCAATCTCCAACCCGCTCACTCAGAGAACGGAGAAAAAATACAGCAACTCCAAACGACAATAAACAATTGTCTCGCTGTACTTAAGGCAAATGGAGTCTCCACAGAGAATTGGGACCCTTTGCTCGTTTATCTTTGCTCTTCAAAGCTCCCTGACGAATCTCTTAGGTTATGGGAGCAATCTCTAAACTCAAGAAAAGAGCTACCCCTCTGGTCAGAAATGGACCAATTTCTCACAACTCGTTACGAGGTTGTCGAACGGCTCAACACATATAGGCCGGGTAAACTCAACTCAACTCATTCCAATTTCACACCTCGGGCATCATCAACACAGCAATCGTTCTCCTCTCGGAATAAATCACACGCATTCCACACTGAGTCAAAAAGGCCAGTCTCATGCAAGCTGTGCAACTCTAACCACTCTATGATGATGTGCGTGAAATTCAAAGAACTTTCCATCCCCGAAAGGAATAAGTTCGTGAAAGAAAACAATTATTGTAAGAATTGTTTAGCATACTCTCACTCAGAGAATCAGTGTCGTAGTGGCTTTACATGCACGTATTGCCAACAACGACATCACTCACTACTCCACTACGCGGCGAAAACTCAAACGCCAAACTCCTCAAATCACTCTAAAAATCGTGTCACATCTCACGTGACTCTCGATGAAAGGCCATGTACCTCAAAACAGGCCGCAGCTCAAAACTCACTCTCAAGCTCACCTCAGAGCAGTAACGAACAAACTCTCTCACATTACTCAAACAGTAGAGAAAAAACGTTGCTTCCCACAGCCAACGTGCCAATCCTCCATAATGGCGAAACTACTGTAATACGTGCTCTCATAGACCAAGGATCCCAAAAAACTTTTGTAACTTCTCGTGTGCAAAGGTTACTTGGTCTCCCCACAACAAAGACCCAGTACGAAATACTCGGAATGGGCGGACGAACAGTTCAAAACTCCAACAAAATATGTTCGTTAATAATATGTTCCCCAGATCGCATAACAAAAATTGCCACTCACGCGATAATACTACCGCAGTTGACGCAATTCCTCCCATCGTTCAAGGTAACAAAACTTGATCTCAAAGAGTATGCGTCACTGCCTCTAGCAGACCCCAACTGCTTCTCTCCCGCCAGAATAGACATGGTGATTGGTAGCGACATACTACCAAAAATTCTCTTGCCCGGTTTTAAAACTAACATAGGCGGAAACTTAATAGCTCAAAACACCATCTTTGGATGGATATTAAGCGGACCAGTGTCAGAGCAAGTCTCGACATTCTCCACCCAGGTAGTAGAAAACTCAGGTGACTCCATAGGCGATCTTCTTAAAAAATTCTGGGAACAGGAGGAGGTACCATCGGCTCCCACTCAAACAACCGATGATGAATATTGTGAAGCTCTTTACTCACAAACCACGTATCGTAGAGAAGACGGCCGATATGTGGTAAAACTCCCATTCAAAGCGGAGTTTCCCAACTCAATGGCTTTAGGGCACTCTCGACCCGCAGCTCAACAGCAATATCTCAGCATCGAGCGAAGCCTTGAGAAAAAAGGTGATCTCAAAAACACCTACTCTCAGGTCCTAGAAGAATACCTCACTCTAGACCACATGGAACCCACAAACTCACTTGAAATCATACATGATGGTAAATATTTCTCATTTTACCTCCCACATCACGCTGTGATAAAACCAGATAGCAAAACTACCAAAGTCAGAGTAGTTTTCAATGCCTCCAGACTCTCACACTCGGGGCTTTCACTCAATGACGTACTTCACACAGGTCCTACACTCCAAAATGACCTTATGCTCATTATACTCAAATGGCGATTATATAAGTACGTCTTCAATGGTGACATTGAGAAAATGTATCGCCAGATATACGTTTACGAAGAAGATCAAGACTTCCAGAGAATTGTTTTTCGAAAAACCCCAGAAAGTCCGATGGAAGACTTTAAACTAAAAACAGTTACATTTGGTGTAAACTGTGCCCCATACTTGGCCATAAGAACGCTTCAACAATTGGCCAAGGACACTCTACTCGAATCTCCTCGAGTCTCGGATATTTTAGTCAACGAAATATATGTTGACGACATTCTTTCCGGCGGACATGATCTCCCTTCAGTCAGCCAATCGATAACTAAAACAATCGATGTATTAAAATCGGCAGGATTTCCACTCAAAAAGATTACTGCCAATCACAAATCCCTGCTAAAAAATGTACGACAGTCTGACCTCCTCGATTCAGACTTTCTCGAATTTCAGAATACAAGTTCCACTAAGACACTTGGAATAAAATGGAATGCGCTCTCAGACACGTTTTCGTACTCAGTCGACTCTCTCCCCGACTCAAATACTGCCACGAAAAGACAAATTTTATCATCAGTCGCAAAACTTTTCGACCCGGCAGGATGGCTATCGCCAATAATGATAACAGCTAAAACCCTCCTCCAACAACTCTGGATGGAAGGCACTGACTGGGACGAAGCTGTCAAGCCCAACTCACTACATACATGGAACTCATTTAGAAAAAATCTCGCTGCGATCGAAGGAATCAAAATACCCCGTTGGGTACAATGTAGGCCCGATAGCTCAATCCAAGTGCATGGCTTTTCAGATGCCTCAGAAAAGGCCTTTTGCGCTTGTGTTTATCTCAGAGTTCAACATGGAGGTGTCGTAACGTCCCATTTACTCGCAGCGAAAACCAAAGTGGCGCCTTTACAAACAGTTTCCCTCCCACGACTGGAATTATGCGGCGCTGTGCTCCTTACGAAGTTAGTAAAACAGATCATATCTCAGATGAATCTACCTTCTCATGAACTAGCTTTGTGGACCGACTCCTCCATTGTGTTAGCTTGGTTAGAAAAACCACCGTGGATATGGAAAACATACGTTGCTAATAGAACATCTCAAATCCTTAAAAACGTGAGCAACGCTACATGGCGACACGTCTCAAGTGCCCATAACCCAGCTGATCTCGGCACAAGAGGAGCCAAACCCCAAGAACTCGCACAATGTTCACTCTGGTGGAACGGCCCTGAATGGTTAATAAAACCTCCCAACGCATGGCCAAAAAACTCGCCAAACTACCCATCGCCTCCAGAACAAAGGCAAATTGAAGTATTCCATATGTCCGAAAAGGTTGATCTCCTTGATCGATTCTCTTCATACTCAAGAGCACTCAGAGTTGTAGCGTTCATGTTGCGCTTTATAAATAAAGCCAAAAAATTACCCATTACACACACACTCTCATTAACTCATGTGGAAATAAAGCAAGCAAAAATGCGGCTCATATCAAACACCCAAGACAAATATTATGCTCAGACAATTGCTACTCTCACCTCAGGGCAACCTCTCAGCAAAAAGGACCCACTCTTAACTCTTAACCCGTTCATTGATAAATCAGGCTTGCTACGCGTGAACGGACGTCTCATTTATGCCGATCTCAGTCAAGATGAACGTACTCCCATAATAATCCCTGAGAACTCAAGGTTCTGCTCCCTAATACTCAACTTCCTCCACACAACTCTACTCCACGCCGAAAAGCAGTTGATGATTCGCATGGTGCAACAGGAATATTACATTCCACGGCTGAAGCAGAAGATCAAAACCTGCATATTCCATTGCAAAACATGCACTCTCTATAAGCAAAAAATGCGGTCACAAATGATGGCTGCGTTACCTCCCGAGCGCTCTACGTACTCACTCCCATTCCAAATCACAGGTATCGATTTTGCTGGTCCGTTTCTGGTCAAAACTTCCACTCTTCGTCGAGCATCTCACTCGAAAGCATACGTATGCGTCTTCGTGTGTTTCTCTACAAAGGCTATTCATCTCGAAGTGTGCTCCGACCTCACCACAGAAGCGTTCAAAGCCGCGTTCGCCAGATTCGTCGGACGCCGAGGCATCCCCCATAAAATTATGTCCGATAACGGAAGAACATTTATTGGAGCACAACGGAGTCTCGCTAAGGAATTCGCATTATTTCTCCAGGAAGCCTCAACCGAAGTCGCTGGAAAATATACGATACACGGTCTCTCCTGGCAATTCATTCCTCCTTATGCCCCTCACATGGGAGGACTCTGGGAAGCAGCAGTAAAGAGTTTTAAAACACATCTCACTAAAATTGCCGGATCTCAAAAATTCACATATGAGGAGTTTAATACACTACTCATTCGGATTGAAGCGGTGCTAAATTCTAGACCGCTTTCACCGATGTCACAAGATCCCGATGACTTGAAGGCTCTCACACCAGGTCATTTTCTCCGCGGTGCCCCACTTCTCTCTATTCCCGAGCCAAACTCTGATAATCTCTCCCTGATCAATAAATGGCAAAGGCTAAAGGTACTACATCACCAGTTCAGCAAGCGCTGGAAGTCGGAATATCTACAAGAACTCCATAAGCGCTATAAATGGAAATACCCGGAAGTTAACCTTCGTGAAGGCGATCTAGTCGTCATAAAGGACGATCTTCTCCCGCCAAATGAATGGCGACTGGGTCGTATAACCAAACTTCATCCCGCCCCAGATCAACATGTTCGTGTAGTAGACATCCGAACCCAATCCGGAGTTGTCACTCGCAACATCACCAAACTCTGCCTATTGCCACCCTCGTAGAATATTTCTAAACCTCACTCGCTACAACTATCTCAGTTCTTGCTCTCGTTTCATAATTTCTCCTCCCCAATACTTATAACGTCCTTCGACTATCTTTACAGATCGCAAGACTTTCGCAAGTGTCGGTTGTGCTGCCGCACCCATTCGTTACGGTATTGTCGTGCTTTCTTAGCAATGACTCCGGATGAGCGGTACGAGTCAGCAAAGAGTCATCGCTACTGCATCAATTGTTTGGCTACATCGCATGCAACAGGCGCTTGTGATTCGGCAGACAGTTGTCGCCGCTGTGGATTGGCCCATCACACTTTGCTCCATCGAAATACTCCCAAGCAAGGAAAAAGGCAGCAATCCCAAATACAGAGACCGGTCCAACACTCACAAAATCCACGCACTCGAAGACAAAATCACACCCACCGAAATAAACGTCGAGAACAAAATCTGCAAAGAACCATAACAAATTCAAAACGTAATCGAAATCAAGGTCGCTCCAATCAAACATTCAAACGTCGAGTACGAGGCTTGATAGACCAAGCGAAGGAGACATTGGAGCAGCTGGAAGATCTGGTCCAGATAACGTCCCCGCAGGCCCGCCGGCATGTTGAAGACATGGATCTGATCGAACTTTAAAATTAATTTTCACTTACCTTTCCAATATAAAACTGGAAATGAAATACTTAATATTGAATACTGTTCATACTTATCACTTACTTGTATCCTAAAACACCCTATTTAGTTTACATACTTACCTATGTACATACATATATTCCTATATCCAGACTATTATATCCATACTTATATACTTACCGGTTACTTACCTACTATATACTCACCCGCGTATATTTATATACTCCCCGTTACTCACCTATGTACTTACCTCACTTATGCCTTTATTATACCGAAGTCCCAACTTTAAGTTAGTTTTTTAACTACCGCTCGATCGATCGCTATTTTGTCAATCCGCGCTCCGCTGAAAATCCATACAATAAAAAAGATCCCATATTAAAGAAAATTATAGTGTCCGTGTTTAATTCCATAAACCAAGATAAAAGGTCACGAGAAGAAAATATAATTATTTAATCACGTCGAACCGTGATTATCATACCTGTATATCTTTTCGTATTAGCAACTGGTTTTTTTACACGGCTATGCCATAACATGTTATGGCAGTCCGTGTGGAAAAAACTACCGATCCGAGGATGGGGTTAGAGAGCGGCAAAAATATACTAAATTTGTATTTCGAGAATGTGTTTCATGAAAAATCGGAAAATTGCTGAACGAAGCAAGCCAAACAAGTGAAAAAATTGCACAGCATAAACCGTTTAAACTGTCTGTTTCTGCATCAGCTGACTAGTCAGTCCATCCCCCTAAATATTCTAGTTAATAACTAAAATGTTCGCTGACTGGTTTGTGCTTTTACTGCGGGGAAGCTACAAGATAAATATGCGTACATACGTACATATCGCACCCTGAATCATAAAGTGACACAACTCAAAATTCACGAATTTTCAGGCGAGTCCAAGAACTTTTTTCTTTACAAACATTTATATGGCAAAAGGCCACGTATAATGACTGCTTTTAAATCAAAAGTGACAACTATTGAATTTGGCAATCGCTAGAAATATGTTTTTTGTACCGGTTTATGATAAAAACCCGATTTAAAAAAAAATTGGGTTGTGTCACTTTACGATTTAAGGTCGATATCTATGTACTTATTTGTATTAAAATCCCATTTCGAAAAATTTTGAGTTGTGTCACTTTATGATTTAGGGTGCGATATGTACTTAGTTATGTATTCACATATTAACCCTAAAAAGATAATCTGCGTCAAAATTACGAATTATTGTTCTCACTCCCCCAATTATGTGAATACGTCGCTGAACGTTATATATATATTTCAGTTGTGCTGCATATCTCTCACGTGACACATAATTTTCTGTGGTAAGTTTTGTAAATTCCCCAATATGAGGGGTCAGTGAGTCAAAATTACGCATGATTATCTTTACCGTGACTTTCAGGAAGCACTTCTCACGTATTGCATAAGGACAATGATGACTTTCATTCATCAGAACATTATACTGAAGAGCCAGTATAATAAAAAATATATGTGTTGTATTGTGGCAGCTGTTGGGAAGTGGGTAAAGTGCTCGCATGCCATACCATGGGTCGCCGTTTCAACCCCCAGTCGACCCAACACCAAAATTTAATTTAATTAATCTTCTAATTAAAAGTCAATTATTAGGTTTTTAAAATATTGGTCACCTATCGGTAGTGGACGGCATACTCTCTGCGTGTAATTCTGTCATGAAAAAGCTTCTCACAAAAATGCATTCACCGTTAGGAATCGCCATAAAACTGTAGGCACGCCCAATTAGTAGGAAAAACAAAATTAAGGAGCACGCTTCGAATTAGGAAAGAAGTTTGACCTTAAAACTCGTTAGAGCGAGTGTATCATATTATACTATGTATTGTACATAATTCTTCTTCTTCTTTTTAATCAGCTCGTAACGGTCTAGACGATTTTGGCTGAGTCCAAAAAAGCGCACCAGTCGTGTCGGTTTTGTGTTGCCTAGCGCCAATTGGAAATACCTAGGCAGGACGAGTCGGTCTTCACCTGATCTTCCCAAAGCAGAGAATGTGTCACTTTTCTTCTTTTGTACACACTGCCCTTCCAAAAAAAGGCGAAAGGCAATGGGTCATGCAATAAGTGCAAAAATTCTACATGTCGGGAGGAGAATATTTGATATGTTCCAAAATTGTGTTTGAACGACCTTCATAAAAAATTTTCATTTATTTTTCTTAATGAGTTTCCAGTTCATTTACATTGTAAGTCAAAAAGTCTGCTTTTTGTAGCAAAGTTATTCAAAAAGAGACGGAAAATGGGTGTTTCCTAATTTCAGGAGAAAATTGAAAAAGTTATTTTGGTTTTGTTTTTTATAGTAAGCAATTTTAAATATATTTTATTTATAATGTTTACATTTATTTTACATATCTATAATAAAGTTTGTGCAAGTTCAGGGCAAATTTGTAAATAAACTGTGAAGATATAGCTCAAAAACCCATCATGCGTCAATTTTACGCATGATTATCTTTAACGTATGTAAAAATATGATTATCTAACTAGGGTTAATGTATGCCGATACTATGGAAGCATGAGTTTGAGTATGATGTACGAATTAAACTTTTATGTATAATTCATTTCCACAGTCAAGCCAATCGTGTAAACACACAACAACAAAATATTTCGTGCATTTCACTTAAGAATGGGAAATTTGTTCTATGTAGTGAAATTTGATTTCATAGGAATAGGAAGTTGGGGATGGTGGAAGTAAAGTTAAATTTTTCAAATTATTCATAGAAATGCGAGTATGGCAAACGGAATAATAAATGAGAATAGTCGAACTTATATAATTAAAAGGCATTTTAGTTCAAAACAAATCAGCAGCTTTAAAAACAGACACAACGTCAATACAAATTAATAAGCGTATCATTCTGTGATAAGTGGACATTTAAGCACATTTAAGCGTATCAAAGAAAGTTGCAAGTGTTTCTCCTCGGTTCGACTACTTATCTTTTGAGTATTTCAAACTTTGGAAACAATTCAATTCAGCACCCGTTTTTCCTGTAATTTATCTATTTTATTTCGGGTTTTTTTTCTAACAGCGCCCGAATACACTTGTAAAAAAAATACAGTAAGTGTAGCCTTAGATATCATTGGTATGTTATTAACTGAGTGAAAAAAAATTAAAATTTATCATAGCTTAAAAAATATGGTTAGTAAAAGAAAAACCGGCATTTTATTAAAGTCTTACAAAGATAGTTTTTCTTACACAGTTGTTTTTATTCACAATTTTACCGATTTAGCTCTTCGGAGAGAATGTATCGAGCTACATACATATGATGTATCTATGGGGTTTTTCAATGGCTAACGCCTTTGGTTGTAGTTGCATGTATTTTCCATTGCATGTATTTTCCTCGGCAAAAATACTAGGCAGACACAACACAAACTAGCGAAGAAGCTGCGCCTTCACTCAAAAAAAAAATTACTCAGATTATGGAAAAATGGGAATGATTCGGCGCTAAAGACATATTTCCATATTTTGATGTACAATTTTCTTTAAAACGTGGTTTTTATTCCTTGATTTGAAGAAAATCGTACATCAAAATATGGAAATATGTCTTTAGCGCCGAATCATTCCCACTTTTCCATAATCTGAGCAAGTTGTTTTTTCAGTGTTAAACTGGTTGGAATTAAACTTGCATTTACATATTTCCTTTAAAAAACTGAATTTGTCTTTTTCCTACGTGCAATATCCCCCGTAAGCTCCTTTAAGACTTCAAAAATTAGCTTTTGTGATTTCTAACTTTGTACTTAAGGAATTAAAACTGAAATATGCAAGAGTTTTTGCCACAATGATTCAGCCACCCAATATATTTAGGTAGCTACGCTCTGAACTGAAATTCGAACTAAGCTAACCAGATTGGCAACGAGCTTTTTCCCCCGAATATAACTATGCAGAGTGCAAAGTGATAGATACATAAATAAAAAAAGTTTTAATCCCTTTGTTGGCTACATACTTTGGTGTTCAATTACGCAACAGCCAATAAACCAATTTAACCCATACTTGAATACCATAGCACCTTTGGCCACCGCCCACACGACCATAAATAAGAGAAAACTAACTGCTTAACTGCTCGTGCATAATTGAACTCCATCCTATTAGCCTTCGGCACTTTGGATTTTCTCTCACTTTCAATTGAGCTTCTGTTTTACTTTTATTTTATGTTTTTTTATTGAAGCTGTTTTTTTTTTTAAATTGCGTGTTGGCTTGTTGTTTCTTTGTTGGGTTTTCTCTTATTTCTTTCTCTGTGCTTATTTCTACAAATTTATTTTGAGAGGGTATCGGATACCCGGTATCCTAGAGTAGCCTTAAGTTTATAGGTTTGTACGGTTCCATTTAGTAGAATATTCGCTTTCAAACTGGATTTTGGATTAGTACATATATATATTAATATAAGCATACTTACGTATATGTATTTATGTACATACATATATTCATATGTTTAAAAAAAGTATTCCTTTCACCACCACGTGGTGGTATGCCAAATTTTTCGTCAAAATTTGTTATATGCCTAATGTACATACATATGTACATATTTGTATGCGTATATTTATCCTTGCGTATGTGTGTAGAAATACAACAATATGTACTTAATACCCTTGTACATTTTAAAAGGTTTTGTTTGTGTTCCAGTTTGTGGATTTTAAAGTTTTATACAACTTTCATTCGCCTAAGTAATACCAATGAAATTGATGAAGAAATTCTCGCAAAACTATTTCACTATGCAAAAGAATGTTTTCACTAAAGTAAAAGTTGATTTGTAAAGCAAAACCAAAAAAAAAAATACCAAAGATAAACAGAAAAGGAGTAAATTGTTTTACAGAAAAATAAATAACTCAAAAAGCCTCTTTGTTGCTTGTAAACGAAGAGTTATTCGATCATTAAGTTAAAACAAAAGACTTATTATTAAATAACGATTGTACTGAATTAAAGAGCAAACCATTTAGTTCCTAAAGGCAGTGAACGAAAATGCACGAGTAAAATTGCAATAATTGTAAAGGATCATCAAAAAAGGAAAATGCCTTTTTGCCTCGTATGCTGGTCATTACAAAACTGAAGTATATAAAATCCATATTATTCTTGATCCAAAGTGGTCCCGAACTTTAATCCTGGGCCAATTCGTCGCCTGAGAAAACGAATGTCGTATGTAGCAAAACATAGTTTCGAGAAAATCGACTTTGAAGTTTAAATTGGAAATTCTCAAAAACTGTACAACAGATTTTTCTGTTATTTGGACGAGCCGTAGAGAGTATTATATATTTTGACTTGCAATTTGCAAAAGTTGGATATCTTTAAAATTATGGGAGATAAACGACTTTTCATTCAGTATGCATTTGTCTTATGTGACGTCTGAGCACCAATACCTGTTTACACACATAAGACAAAAATTCTTCTCTTTTTTCAAACCGGATTGGTTATGAGTAGAGCTCGGAAAAATAGGTGAAATCAAGCGCCTCAAAATATGCTACATGTGGTAAATTTTGTCGTTTTCAGTGGCGAGATTACAATTTAAATATAAAGGGGTGTTATATTGGTATGGTGGGTGAACATTTTATTATAAAAATTCTTAATCGTGTTACACAAATTTGAAGTTTAAATAAATATACAGTGGTGTGTGATGGAATAAAGCCAGAATAGAAAGTGATTTTATCCGTAAAATATATTTATTTATGTGTTTTTAATAATTTTAATTTGTTATATAAAAAAATCTATAACAGAAACCAAATATATTAAAGTTAAAAAGTTTGTGAAAAATTCTGGAAAATTCGCCAATTTTTCAGCAAAATTTGTAACTTTTTTAGTACGCAATTTTTTCGGCTTGTAAATTCGCATGAAAAAAGATGCAGAGGACAGCTAGAAAAAAATTCTTAAATAACAGGTATTAGTATTTCTTATAGTAAAAATCATTTACTAATACTCGTATACACTGCCTCATTTTCATTCAAAATATATTTGGGTTGAAACTGTAATTGTTTTTCCTTCACGTGTGAAGATTTTGTCTAAAATTTAAGCGAGTCACTACAGATTTTTAATTTTTAATTTTTTTCTTTATTCTTTATAATTATATATTTATTTATTATTTATTTATTATACTTTATTTATTATTATTCTTTATTATTACATTTATTTATTGTAGCTTTCTTTGCAATTTTCCACGTGAACCCATAAAAAACCTTAATAATTTATTTTTCTGGCATCCTGGTAAGCAAAAAATCCAATTGCATTCACGGGGGGCTTAGACCCGAAGGCACCCCATTCTTAAGCTTGCCACTGGATGTGCTCACAAACATTACGTAGCATAATTTTAGGCGTCTGATTTTCACCTATTATCCGAGCTCTAGTTATGAGGCCCACATTTTTTGCATTTTTTGAGATATCAACTTGAAATTTGGCAGTTGCATATATTTTGATGATACTTTGATCATTTGTCGGAATCCACCACATCGGAATAATATAAGATATAGCTCCCATACAACAGATTGTTCAGATATGGACATTTTGGGATATAACATCTCCATGTAAACAGGTAAGGGCATGAAACTTTGAGGTATTTGTACCCACATGGACATAATAATAGTCACCGAAATTTGTCGAGATCGGTTCACTATAACATATAGCTCCCATACAACTGATTGTTCAGATATGGACATTTTGGGATATAACTTCTCTATGTAAACAGGTAAGGGCATGAAACTTTGAGGTATTTGTACCCACATGGACATAATAATAGTCACCGAAATTTGTCGAGATCGGACCACTATAACATATAGCTCCCATACAACTTATTGTTCAGATATGGACATTTTGGGATATAACTTCTCTATGTAAACAGGTAAGGGCATGAAACTTTGAGGTATTTGTACCCATATGGACCTAATAAATATCACCGAAATTTGTCAAGATCGGACCACTATAGAATATAGCTCCCATACAACCGATTGTTCAGATATAGCTGTTTTCGGGTATAACTTCCATATTTAAAGATCAAATTATACTAAACTTTGCAGTAATTGGTATTATACTACAATAAAATATGTCAGTGAAAATCATTCAGATCGGATCACTATAACCTATAGCTCCGATACAATATTTTGGTTTATTCTCAGTAGTTCAGCGGCACATACGACATTTGTTTAAAATAAACAAACACGAATTTATATGGAAATTTGTCGTATGAGTGTTACATACGACAAAAGCTTACCCAAATAATAGTAATTTTGTAACATACGACAAATGCATACTAAATAACTCAAGAACTAAAAGAGATAGAAAAAAATGGATTGGAAAAATTAAAAGATTAGGTCCGATTTAGTTAATCTGCATCAAAAACTATAAATCGTCGATTTTCACATACGACATTCGTTTTCTCAGGCGATGAATTGTGTACCAAAATTAACAATTATTTAATTGTTACTTCTCGGGATGGCCATAAAGTAGGATATAACAAACTACATACATAAAATGTCCATATAAATATTTATTGTTATCTCTTCCCAAGCCACCACACTTATCTTCCATTTTTTCAGCGGATGCATGAGGATCCGTTGGTTGAAATAATTTTTAGACATTGTTTTACTGCCACTCAATTGCCACAAACTGGTTCATTTGGTTGCCATAATGGGTTCTAATGAAGTTATTAGCTTTTGGGCTTTTCTCAATTTGCTGTGCCCATTCGTTACGTTCATAACAATTTATTGTCGACTAAGTAACAAACAAAGTCGCGTAGAAATGTGGCAATTTCGGGCGAAATCTTTTCTCATATTACACACACACACAAACGAAATGTAACGTTTAGAAGAAGAAGCCTATTATCCTTTGTAATGAACCACCGCTGCTGCTGGAGTTCCCCATCACTTCACTTGTTAATTTCTTTATTTGCTTACAAAAAGCTATCGAATCATTTGCACGATTTTCCACTCAACGCAAAAGAGGAAACTCACACACGCCTCAGGCACATACACACACATACCTACACGTAACTACGTGCCCATTTATCTTGCTCTGTTTATGGGAGCTTAGGCTCTGGTTTATGCAGAATGTATTTAGCAGTTCTATTCCATTTAACATTTACGAGTTTGGATGGTCAAGTTGGGCCACTCACCGCTCGCCGCTCGCCCAACGCATTGATTACTACCACCAGTTATGAGTGGCTTTCACTTGCTTGCGGTGGCGCGTCGTCCGTTCATGCTTCAATTCCATTTAATGCGGCCATAAAGCTTACCGACGCAACCGAGCGAGTTGCGTTGGGCGATTTCCTTTTACTCAATCTTCATATCTTGATTCCTCCATCTTTATTGTGTGCTTCTTTTCTAAACAGAAAGTGTACGAGTATAGTGAAGATCGACGATAGCTACTTAGCAAGCGAATTTGAATGTGATTGGCTCGTTTAGTGTTTTTGTTCTTAATTTTGCTGTCGCCTGCTTTTATCACCTCATATAATTTTCTGTTGTATTTAATTTTCCGCTTGAATGTGCGGATCTCAGCGTTTTGTTCTTTTTATTAAGTAGTTACATTGTACGAGCATAACATATTTTATTTTAAAAATATATTGCGTAATACGTAAAATCGATTAACAAGCATTTTTTTAATAATAATTAAATAATAACTAAATGGTAACAAATAATGGTATTAATTAGGGACTGTTTGGTATTTTAGTATCGACTATTTTTGTCTGCTGGGCACATTATACTACCGCCATGAATAAGGCGCCAATAACTGGCATAAGACAAATGCTTGCATACTTTCAGGCGCATACAGGAAATAATGCGTAAATTGCAATAATAATAACAATAAAGTGTTGCATAGTTTACCGAGCTGCTACGTTTTTTGAGACTGAGGAAAAAAGTGGCTCAAACAAAAAAAAAAAAACAAAATACATAAATAAACAAGCACAATAAGTCGGGCAGCTGCATATGCTTGTGTCTAGCAATTGTAGCTGGCAAGCGCAAAAGCACCTTTGTGCAGCCACAAGAAAAACTATTACGCTTACGTGTCTCTGCACATTTGACTAACAATTTTCTAATGTGTGGCGGAAGCAAGCAAGCGTGTTTGGTATAACGCATGCTTGAGCGCACCGCCAGCAACAGGGGCTGTCGGCTTTCACAAAAATACCCTGCAAAAAAATGTGCGATCAATCCCGAAAGAGATTTGTCCTCGATTGATCTCTTTCGAGAACAATCGGTCCACAATTAGTCCCCGATTGTTCCCGTACGGGTATAAATGTAGACTAATTGTAGACCAATTGTTCCCTTACGGGTATAAATGTAGATTAATCGCTTTCATCCCGAACGGGTATAAATGTAGATTAATCGCGTTTATTCCGAACGGGTACAAATCTAGATTCTTTAAATGTAGAAATTTTACAAAAATATGAACACCCTTTTTAATAACAATTTTAACAAAATGTTGCCTAAAATATCCTATGTAAAAATCCTTTACATTACGCTCATATAATGCATACTCAAAAGTTACAATTTTTTAAATTTATTTATTAAGGTTTTTTTTGCAAAAGTAAAACATTATATAATCTTTATTTAAATACGCATGAACATTTACAATTTTTAAGGAAAAATCTTCATTTGTACCCGTTCGTGCTGAAAGAGATTGATCTACATTCGTACCCGTTCGGGATGAAAGCGATTGATCTACATTTGTACCCGTTCGGTATGTTAGTGATTAATCTACATTGGTACCCGTTCGGGTATACAAGTTGAACAATTAGTCTCTTCATAGGACATGCTCGAACAAATGCGATCAATTCACTCCATATAAAGGGATGCAAAATTGTATTAGTCGCATGCTCCCTTGCGATTGATCCCGGACACGTCCCGGATTAATCGCATTTTTTGCAGAGTATGTACATGTCCATCCATACATACATACGTATGTTTAAATGTGTGTAGTTACCCTGCAAAAAATGTGCGATGAATCCCGAGAGAGATTTGTCCCGGATTGATCTGTTTAGCGAACGATCGGTCCACAATTAGTCCCCGATTATTCCCGTAAGTGTATAAATGTAGACTAATTGTAGGCCAATTGGTCCCGAACGGGTATAAATGTAGATTAATCGCTTTCATCGCAAACGGGTGTAAATCTAGATTGAATAAATGTATAAATTTTACAAAAATATTCAATGTATTAAAAAAATATGCAATAGGTAAAACTAATTGAACACAATTTCTTTTAATAACAATGATGAATAATAATTTTAACAAAATGTTACCAAAAATATCCATTGAAAAATCAATTACAATTATGCACTCAAAACTATGTAAAAAAATTTTAATTTATTGAATAGATTTTTTTACAAAAGTAAAACTTAGTGTATAATCTTTACTTAAATAGGTATGAGCATTTATAATTTTTCAAAATTGTTATAAAATATAGCCTTGTCTAACAACTTTGAAGAATTCCTCACATGTCTTTTACACTCGCCTAATGCATTCTCAAAACTTAAAATATTTGGAGAAAATACTTAATTTTTTTTTTAAAGATTTCACATGAAAGCTAATCGAATAAACTTTCTTCTAATAGATATAACAATTTATAATTTTTAGACATTTTCATAAAAAATAGCCTTGGCTTGCAACTTTGGATGAAAGCGATTGATCTACATTTGTACCCGTTCGGTACGTTAGTGATTAATCTACATTGGTAGCCGTTCGGGTATACAAGTTGAACAATTAGTCTCTTCATAGGACATGCTCGAACAAATGCGATCAATTCACTCCATATAAAGGGATGTAAAATTGTATTAGTCGCATGCTCTCTTGCGATTGATCCCCGACACGTCCCGGATTAATTGAATTTTTTGCAGGGTAAATACAAGTTTGTAATAGTTCCAAAACGCTTAAAGTTTATATATGTATCTATGTGCATATGTCTAAGGACTTTTACAGCAACAGCAAAGTGTTTTAAAAAGTACCCACGCTACCAAAATTTCATTCCGCTGGCAAAATTCATACCAGAACACTGGTGCATTTTCATACATATTTCCAGGCATTTACATATACCTACACTCAGAGAAAAAGAGCATTTTAAAATCAAAAATAAAATTTTTATTTTTATCATGCTTTGATACGCATGAAAGTTCGAAACTTCTGCCACTGATTCTGTCTATGTAATGCGCTTCTAGATTGCATTAGAAATACATAACTAAATTTTTTGCTAGGTGAATGTAAAATCATACAGACGTTCGAGTATGTTGGATATACATATGTATGTTTATTTATGTATGTACATTAGGGGAATAAAACGTGTGATATGTGACCCTTGTGCGACACCTCTTAACCCTCACCGATCGGAACCAAAATTTATATTTGGTATCCTCGAGTACATGACTATCGATTTTGGGCAATAGATATAAAAAAATGCTATGAAATTGTTTTGTCCTTACTTTTGTCTGAACTGTGAACCCTGTGCGACCCCGCTTAACCGTCTCAGATCGGGACCAAAATTTATATTTAATGTCTTTGCTTGTGCAGTTACCGATCTAGGGGATGAGACCGAAGAAAATCGTGAATTCGATTTTAAGGACCACCCCAATGTACACATATAAATATATATACATATACTTATGTACTTAAGGTTGCGTTTAAGGAGAGGTGAAACGTGACGTTGAAACCTTTCGCAAAAGAACAGCTCCTCTCCTATCTCCTTTACACAAAGTCAGTGTGACTTGACTTTTCCTATACCCTAAATTTCTAAGAGATGCTGTGAATAATTATAAAATATAGCACTCGGAATCAATAATATATTATCACTGACTATTTCGAAAATCCGAGAGTACGAGTTCATAGTTTTGAAAATATTGTGGAAATAAATTTATTGTAAATTCAGATTAATAAGGATATTGAATACCTTGAAAATATACCACTATCTCCTATAAATCATTTCCACCAGATTTATGAGTTTCAAAGAACTCTTCTGTATAGGTGCACATTTTTTTCACCAAAAAAAATCCTTTAAAAATAAGTAAGCACTCATATCCTTTAAATGTCGAATAGGATATTACACCTAAAAAGAAATTGAAAAGCACTGAAAGTATTATTGAAAAATTCACAGATGGCTATATGTTGTTTTTTTTTATACAAAAATAAAATTTCCTATTCATTTTATACTCAGCTGCACGTAGCACACACAGTGCGGTTGCTTTTAACTCATTAAGGGAAGCTTTACAGATAGAGATTGAAAATATGTACTCGGGATAACGAAAGACATCGATTTTAGATATCGTCGTACCATACGAAAACTAACATATTTAAAATTTCTTGCGAAAGCTATCAATAAAAAAATTCTGTACGAAAAGTAGAACATTTGACTTTTGGCCGACGAAAAGTAATAAAATCGAGTTTTGGCTGACGAAAAGTAATAAAATCGACTTTTGGCTGACGTAAACTATCAGTAATTATCAGAGTTGTAAAAAGCTGCAATCAATCGTCCCAGCAATCATTGATTGTTCTACCAGTTTTATTGCAATGCAAATTTATTGCAGTTTTTTGATTGTAAAAATTGCAATTTGAAATAATTTGTGTTCCATAGATTGCAATAAACATTTGTAAAAAATTTTTGATTGTAAAATAACTACAATTAGAAATAATTTACCTTCCATTTATTGCAATAAATGTTTATTGAAATTTTTGGGGATCAAGTTCATTGCAATAAAATTTATTGAAATTTTTTGATTGTACAAATTTTCAATACAATAATTTACAAAAATTTCATTGCAATAAACATTTCTCATAAATCATTTTCATTGTAAAAATTACAATAGCAATAATTGTATTGTAATAAATTTTCATCGTAAATCATATTGATTGAAAAATGTTTGATTTCAAGGCTTGCAATAGCAATCATTTTCCTCATAACTTTATACGAATGTATTGGGACTTAGGAAAGGCGATCGCCTGGGTAATTCGAGTAATACCCGGCATTCATATGACACGGTTTGCTGCGTAATAACCCATTTCCCGGGTACATATGTATGTATGTACGTTAGGGTGTCCTTAAAATTAGATTAGCGATTTTCTTCGATCTCACCCCCTACATCGTTAACAGCATGATCAAAGATACCATAAAAAAATGTTGGTCCCGATCGGAGACGGTTAAGGGGTGTCGCAAACATTTCAAAGTTTAGATAACCATATGGGACCACGGGCGACACCCTTTAACCGTCTCCGATCAGGACCAAAATTTATATTTGGTATCCTTGAGTACAAGACTATCGACTTTGGCCATTAGATAAAAAAAATTAATTAAATTCTTTGGTCTTTATATGGTAGTCGGAACTTTGACCCATCTGCGACAACCCTTAACCACCTCCGATCGAGACCAAAATTTGCATTTAGTATTTTTGAGTACAGGACAATCGATTTGTGCATTAGATATGCAAAAAATTTAACTTAAATTTTTGAGCCTCCATAGAGTTTTCTGGACTTTGGCATCTGTGCGACACCCCTTAACGGTTTTCGATCGGGACAAAAATTTATATGTGGTATCTTGGACTATATTAGCATTGACCTAGGGGGTGAGGTTGAGAAAATATTCTATGTAACCTAATGTACATATTGGCACACGGTACTGGTAATATTCGCAGTCGTCAATTTGTATAAAGTCTGGATGATAAGATGATGAGAAAGAGGATGAGGGTGCGGATGGGGATAAGTATATATATATTTATGTTAAACAACCATACATACATACATATGTATGACAGTAATGAGATATCCGGTAGTAAAGGAAAAAGCAAATGGTACAAAAATAAATATATATTAGATAGGGTCGAAAAAAAAAGTTGTGAAAGGCCGCACCTAAATTTGAAGCTTATGTTGAGAGGGTTAAGGGACACAAAAAAATTTTTGTTTAATCCCGCGAAATACCGCCGAAATAGGTTTTTTCCTGTAACTTTGTTATTTATCATCCGATTTTTAAAATTGATACGTTATTATTTTCGTATTTTGAAGCACACTTCCTTCTAATGTCCTTTTGAGCTCTGAAGTCGTTTTCATAGTTGGGTCAGCTAACTTATTTGAATGTCCATGATAAGTTTTGCCAAATGACAGTGCTTCAAAATTCATGACAATGTTACCTTGAAACGGTTTTACTAAATTAATAAACAAAGAAGTTACGTCACGACGAATATTTAACGTAGCTATTATTTAACTAATTTTTTTAAGCAATTCAGTATATGTAAAGCTGTAAAAGTCCGACCCTAAATTTGAAGTTTATATTGAGAAGATTAAAGGCAAAATTTGTATTTTTTTTCTGATCCCGCGAAATACCGCCGAAATAGTTTTTTTTTTATTGTAACTTTGTTATTTGACTTCAGAGTTCAAAAGGACATTAGAAGAAAATAAAGAGCTTCGAAATACGAAAATAATGACGTATCAATTTTAAAAATCGGATGTTAAATAACAAAGTTACAAGAAAAAAACTATTTCGGCGGTATTTCGCAGGATCAAAAAAAAATTTTGTTTTTGTCCCTTAACCCTCTCAATATAAGCTTCAAATTTAGGGGCGGACTTTTACAACTTTTTTATTTCGTATGGGGACCAACCCAGTCTAATATATATCCTTATCCCCATCCGCACCCTCATCCTCTTTCTCATCATCCTATCATCCAGACTTTATACAAATTGAAGACTGCAAATATTAGATACCAGTACCGTGTGCCCGGCACCATCCAATATGTAGGTACACAACTACATACATTTGTATGTACCCGGGACATGGGTTATTACGCGGCTAAGCGTGTGATATAAATGCCCGGTATTACTCTAATTACCCAGGCGCTTGCCTTTCATCAGACCCAATGCATACGTATAAAGTTATGAGGAAAATGATTGCTATTGCAAGCCTTGCAATCAAATATTTTTCAATCAAATTTGATTTACGATGAAAATTTATTACAATACAATTATTGCTATTGTAATTTTTACAATGAAAATGATTTACGTTTGAACTTTATTGCAATGAAAAATTTTGTAAATTATTGTACTGAAATGCTTTACGAGAAAGGTGTATTGCAATGAAATTTTCTTAAATTATTGTAATTGTTAACTACTTTATTATTGAGCTCTCAAGACCATTTTTTTTTTTTTTTTTTTTTTTTTTTTTTTTTTTTTCATGACAAAAACCAAAATGTAATTGTAATTTTTACAATTAAAATGATTTACGGTGAAAGCTGATTGCAATGAAACTTTTGTAAATTATTGCAATTCTAATTTCTGAAATCAAAATGATTCATGGTGAAGGTCGATTGCAATAACATACTTCTAAATTTTTGAAATTTTTATTTTTGCAATCAAAAAATTTGTTAGCAATATGATTTACAATCAATGTTGCTTGCAATAATATACACTTTTTATGATTGCAATACAATCTGATTGCAGCTTTTTACAGCTCTGGTAATTATATACTGTTTTTACATTAAAATTGTTGTTGTTTTCGTCAGCCAAAAGTGGATTTTATTACTTTTCGTCAGCCAAAACTCGATTTTATTACTTTTCGTCGGCCAAAACTTGAACTTTTTACTTTTCGTCAGCCACAAAAAATCTGATGTTAGTTTTCGTATGGTACGACGATATGACGAAATTCATGCCCATAATAGATATTTCAAACGCGTGAAACCGGATAGTACCCTCGTCACTTTTTCGATATCATCAAATTCCAGAAACAATGCTATAACTCCGTTACTCTCTGGTCATATTGCCAGAGAAATACAATTTTAGCCATGCAAGTCAGCCATCAAGTGTTCTATTTGTAGGCGCTCATGTACATACATATATAAAAAGGAATAATTCACATAACACAGGTCGACAAAATTTCAACAAATTTTTGTTACAGAAACAAAATTCTACTTTTCTAAAGGATTTCGGTGCGCTGAATCCTAATCTGAAGTCAGATTTTCTGTAATACGTACAGATTTTTAGATATTCATGCCCAAATGGGCGAAAAATACGTTTTTTGGCTATATTCACTCCTCAATATTTTTAAATTACTTACTTATTTTAAAAATTGATTAAAGCTATTGAAAGCTCGGCCATTTCTCTTGAAGACAACGTTTTAATTTTTCGGATATCTAATTTAGGTATGCAGTAATATATGTTTTTGCACAATAAGGTATTTTTCGTCGAAAACAATGGCAGCATTTGTAGCATGTTGCAAAACTAATGAAACTTAATATGCAATATTGTAAGTTACAAGAAAGATATCTGAAATATTAAAATGGTTTTTTAAAGAGAAATGTCCGCGTTTTCAATAGCTTTAATCAATTTTTTAAAAAGTAAGTAATTTAAAAGATATTGAGGAGCGAATATAGTCAAAAATCGCGTTTTTGGCATCTTTAAACATGAATATCTCAAAAACTGTACGTATTAGCGAAAATCTGACTTCAGGTTCGGATTCAGCGCACCGAAATCCTTTAGAAACGTAGAATTTTATTTCTGTAACAAAAACTTGTCGACTAGTGTAATTTTTAATTAAGCTCTTTAAAAACTTATTTGGCTTAGCATCTAAATAGCCTGCACCACCTGAAATTGAGCTTCCTTACTTGTTGTAGATATTTACATATATATTATTTCTTCATACAGCTCCTTTGTTTTTTTAAGTGGCAAAAATATGAATGCAATTGCATGCAACTAGTATTTTGCGCTCGCTAAGTCTAAGCGTTTGCATTTCTTGCACGTACATATAAAATTGCTGGTTCGCATTTCTGCCTTTTTTTGTCTTACTCACCGGCGGTATATTTGCTTATGCATCTTTTATTCCTCTACCTTAGCGGTAGTGTCATTGTATATTTTTTATTGGCCTTAAAGTGTATCCTTACGAAATTATTACGATTGTGTGCAAAAAGAGGTAAGTTTATTTTTTCATTGTATTTGTAAACACGCTTATTGGTGTTGCTGGTGTTTCTTTTAGTAAAAAATGCATTTGTGGCATGTGCGGCATTATGCATATAAATATTTACATACGTGATTGTGGCTTATTGGCTATAGAAAAGAGTATAAATTTACGTGAAATCGTTAACCAAAAATTATTATTTTTTTTCCAGCGAATAAAGATCCAGCGGCTACGTTGGGCAGGCTATGTCGTGAGAATGGATGAAGGTTCTCTGGCCCAGAAAGTATTTCTATCGAAACCAGCTATAGGCAGAAGAAAAGGGGACCCTCCACTTCGTTGGGAAGATCAGCTGAAGAGTAACTTATTCTCCCTTGGTATGTCCAATTGGCGCCAGGCTGTACGAAACCGACACAACTGGCGTGCTTTATAGGACTCGGCCAAAATCGTCTAGACGGTTACGCGTCAATTAAGAAGAAGAAGCATGTATACATATGTACATACATACATATATCTATATTTAGTATAAAAGAACGAAAAAGTTACAACTTCTCGTATGTTTTTTATATAAAAGTTATAAATAACTGTTGAGTTCTTTCAAAATCTACAAACAATTATTACATACACTTAACACTCTACGCTTGTCCAACCACTTAAGGGCTGTCATTTTGCCATCTCTCAACACTAGTACTACATGACTTTCAAAATTAATTAATTGATTTAATTTCCTGACGCCTCGGGTATAAACAAAAAATGCAAAGGAAGAAAGGAAGATAGAGAAAATAAACAAAAAAGTGACGGAATCTCTGCTAACTTTAGTTGTTAAAGTTTTTTTTTCCCAACTTCCTCAAGTGCAAACATCAATCTAACACAAGCAACTGCGTTTCATGCAATAATTAGAAGCGGGAAGAAGAGTTAGCTGTAGAAAGAGAAGAAGAAAGCAGAGCCAACATCAGACGCTCCTCAACGTTACAAACGTACCATGCACTCAGATGCTAAGCCATGCTCACCATTTTATTCGGAAGTTTCGCACCTTAATTTGTGTTGGAAATGTGATTGGCAACTTTTTTCATTGAATAATGCCATTATACTCGTTGTAAGTTGTATGTGTATGTGTATGTGTCCATTTTAGTTTTTTTTTTTTTATTCACGCAAGTGGTTTTAGTTGGCAAGGAGTGCAAATCAGTAGCAAAAATTACATATGTATTTCATTCACATTTCTTCTCGATCTATTTCGCTAGACTTTTCTTAGAGATGCTCCTTTTGAATTGCCCATCATAGATATTTGATACATGTATTTTTTTTACTTATGGGTTATTCGTTAGATGAAAAGGTTAAAATCCTTCTACATTAAAAAAAAAATAATAAAAATGCTGATCAAAATCTACTCCATAAATTTGTAGTTACTAATTGCTTTTAGTCGTTGCTTCGCCCTGCGAATAAGCTGCATGATTTTAATGAAAAATTAAAAAGTGAGTATTTAATTCGCATCGGAGTAAGAGAAGTTTTAAAGTGGATGCTGGGTGATTTCAATAGTACCTTCCCAAAATGGCGTATTTTGCGCTAAATATGTATGTGTGCATCTAAAGCAAGGAAAACCCATATATCGTCGCTGATACTGCAATACGTTCCATGTCACTTTACACTTCTTCCTGAACACTCCTAAATAACGTCTTTACTCTTTTGCCAATCACACAGAGTTTGCTTTTATATATACATACATACTACAATAATGTAAAAAACATTGCGAAAAGTAAAAACATATAAAGTTTTTTCTTCCTCCTAAAAAATTTAGTCACGGCGGTTTGCAGTATCACCGACGATATGTGATATGGGATTCCGCAATAAGTCTCGGAAGGTTTTGAAAATAAATTACAGAATTTCTTTGCCGCAAAGTGAGTTTGAAACTGATAACGAAACTAAATCAAATAGGAATTAAAATCGCAATCGAAAAGCCGAGTATCGATACAAAAATTACAATACAAACTTTAACCCAAATTGCACCCCATTGGAGCCATACAAATGGTCCGGCAATGGAAAGTCCACTTAAGATTTTTAACCAGCAATAAATCTATTGAAAATACTTCAAAGTTTGATGTTCAAACCATTGCTTTCTGCCGTTCATTTGAAAAGCATAATCAAAATACGCATAAGTGCACTTCAATTAAACTTTTAGTACTTAAAGTATGCAGACTTATTTTAAGACTTGGGCGTTTTTCTTCTAGCAAAATTGCAGAGAAGCGGCAGCCAGCGAAACGGGAACAATAGAAAAGTCGAAATAAACTAAACAAATAAATACCAAACTTATTGCTGTGATGCAGCTGTGTTTAATTATTTTCAACTTCTGCTGGTTGTTGGGCACAAGGGAGAAGAAATTTCGCAGTTAAGGGTTAAGTTTTGCAGTGTAGACTGCTGCCGATGCCATAAATGCTGATAAATATGCTTGCCACTTGCTTGGCAGTAGCAGTGCAAACAAATTTTGCAGAATTTTGGGGAATTGAGAAAGTAAATTATACGTTTTTTCTGCGAAAATTGGACAAAAAAACTGTAAGAAGTTATTACGTAAGACGCGGGAGAGCCAATTTGATTATGTCTTCATTTTGCAGACATAATTGGATAAACTTTTATGCGCTCTGCTAATACTTTAGAAATTTATATATATATATTCTTGCTGTGTCAAAGTGAATCTGAGATTAAAAGCTCCAAAGGTGAATAGCGTTGACTCATTAACATTGAAATGCACATACTACCTACTTTTTTATAAAGACGCGTGTGGGAATAAAACAACAAGTACCTACTAAGTATATGTACTTAAAAATTAGTAAAATCAGTAACTTTTATTTCAGGAGTTAAAAATACTACCAAATATAGCCTAGAGTTTGACAGATGACTGTTTCCAAGTCGGACACAACCACATAGCACAACTCCCAGCAGTCATAGCTGTAGCCTGAAAGAGAAAATATTAAAGCATTATAAAGCATATAATAAGCATTAAAATATAAATTAAATTTTATAAATTAAAATATGCAAATTAAAAGTATCTTATTTATTGGAGCTCAATTATGGATTTAATTGCTGAAATGCTTTTAATAGTATATTGGATGTTGAAATATGACTGATGCATAGGCAAGCGTGTGTGGCTTGCAACGAAGTCGACGGAATTGACACTCTCTTTATTAAAATGCCTATCATTTGGCAGACAATGACGCAGATGCCTTTTGGTTCTATTCATAGAAAGTATCGCGGCCCGGAATTCACGCCATATATTGAAACTCGCGAAAAATGCATTCCATGCAGGGGATAAATGCCTCTAAAGTGTTTTTAAAAACACTGTATACAGTGTATACCATATCGTCGGTCTTCTGCCAGAAACACGAATGTGAAATTTTTTCTAAGTGCGATGTCTGCTCTTTATCGGGTATATATTGATGTAACAACAATTAATATTGATATAAATTCTTGTGTAAACATACATACATAATATATACTTGTATGTACATAAGCATATATACAAATATTAATTGTTATTATATCAATATATACCCGATAAAGAGCAGACATCGCACTTAGAAAAGATTTCACATTCGTGTTTCTGGCAGGAGACCGACGATATATGGTCTACATATGTATACTGAAATCCTTGACTTGGACAACTTAGCTTAAGCTAGGCTAAATATTGCTAGGAAAAACAATTATTTCGCGCATGTATGTAGGTAGGTGTACATATATTTATCAAACAAAATTATACATAATATAGAAAGTCCTATTGCAGCTGAGATGTAGCTGCTAAAATTTACGCAATAGCAAAAATGATTGGCGTTAAAACTCTCACCCGGCGTGGAACAGCTGTTGGCGAAACAAAGCTGCTATTAAACCATGTATGTATGTATGTGCGAGTATATAGCGGGAATCAGGAGTTAGCAGGCGGCTGCACGCGATCATTAATAAAACAGATCAAATTAGTTTTGCTTTTCGCACCTTGTTATCTAACCAAACAACAAAGTCCATATGGAATACTTGCGAATAACGCTCTACTCACAAAAATGCCAACGGTGAAAGTTAGACCTCTGCACAATACCATTTGCCTCTTCTATATTTTCGAATACTCTATGCATTGTACAATTAGTCACAACCAGGGTTTGAATTTGCTTGCTGCAAAATAGCAATAGCCGATGTTTTTTGCTTATTGCTGAATTCAGCCGAGCCAAAAACGAAAACACGAATCATTCGCTTCAGTTTTCAGCTGAGTCGTGTTTGCTTGTATAGTTAAGCCAAGCAACTCAATTTGAGAGGGTGGCTTTTACTTCCAGCAATTAGTTGAGTGGTAAATTTTTGCTTACAGTTGCTTATTTTGCTGAAACTAGTTTTTAAGCAAAATTCCACATGAAAAGATGTTTACAAATGGACATACATACATATTATGTGGACATACATACATTCATAAGGAAATATGTATAAAAAATCGAAATATGCGTTAACAAATCGTTTCAGCAAAATAAGCAAAAGCAGAAAAAATGCAAAGACACAACTAATTGCTGGAAGTAAAATGAAATCTCCCAAATCGCGTTGCTTTGCTTAACTATACAAGCAAACACGGCTCAGCTGAAAACTGAAGCGAATGAATCGTGTTCTCGTTTTTTACTCGGCTGGCCGAGTTTGCTAATTTACTTTTCGTTAGCAAAAGCAAAGCAAAAGCAAATGCAGCAAAAGTAGTTAAGCAATTTCAAACCCTGGTCACAACACAATTTCAATGCAGATACGAATATAACCCATACTTTTCATTTGGAATACAATTACTATTTCTATTTGCTCTGTTGGAGCGATTAGTGTACACTATTCGCCACGATAGAATAGAACATAATAATAACCATGTTATGAAGTATTCGCAAAACCTTGTTGCTTCTTTTGTTTGTTTGTTTATTTAATGTGCATATGGCATTAAGGTGGGCCAAAAAATAAAAGCCCAACAAACATATGAAATGTTTTTCTTGTTCATTAGGGACTTTGAAAAAAAATATGTATCATCACTGATATAAAAGGAGAAAGAAATTTGGAGGCATTTGCACGACCTCTAAATTTTAATATATTAAGAAAAAATTTTAGGTATAGATTTCCGTATTATATTCGCATGAAAATCGGGTTGTTCTGCGAATTTCGGGAGAACTCTATTTCCTTCATAAAACCACCTTAATATGCCAAATAAGTTTCCTAACTAATGCCGAAAAAATCAAAAAAATCGAAGTATTGGTTACCGAGTTATTTTAAAATATATAGAACAGTTCGAAATATGTAGATCATAATAAGCTCTGGTTCGAAATTTTTTTTTAGACATATGGTTTCTTGGGCAAAAAAGCTTGAAATTACCCAAATTTTTATAATTGCGATGTGTCCATTAATTTTTTTTTTGGTCCCTACCAATCGACCCGCCCTAGTGTGTATGCATATGCACATACACACACTCACACTAGCAGCGTAATTTTGCTGAACACAACGTCTGGATGTGTGTTTATTAAAATATGCATGTACATTAGAGTGCGTTTAAAATTCAAATTAACGATATTTTACTGTATCGCCCCCTCAATCTGTAGTAACATGGTCAAAGATATCACACATAAATTTTGGTCCCGATTGGTGGCGGTTAAGGCGTGGCGCATTGAGGTCAAAGTTCAGAAAACTCTATGAAGGGTCAAAAAATCAAAATATTTTTTTTAATTATCTAATACCCAAAATTAATACTTCTATACCCAATGATAACAAATATAAATTTTGGTCCCGATTGATGACGGTTTAGTGGTGTTTTAAGGGGGTCAATGTTCAGATTGCCATAGAAGACTTACATTTTTAGTGTCGCATATGGTAATCTGAACTTTGACCCCCTTGAAACACCAGTAAACCGTCATCAATCGGGACCAAAATTTATATTTGTTATCATTGGGTATAGAAGTATTAATTTTGGGTATTAGATAATTAAAAAAAATATTTTGATTTTTTGAGCCTTCATAGAGTTTTCTGAACTTTGACCTCAATGCGCCACGCCTTAACCGCCACCAATCGGGACCAAAATTTATGTGTGATATCTTTGACCATGTTACTACAGATTGAGGGGGCGATACAGTCTTTTTATGAACTTTTAAATTTTTCATACAAATTAAAAGCACCCTAATGTACATACATACATATATTTCGATTATATTCGAAGTATTCGCAAGTAGTGTACACTATTTGCAGAACCTTTTTAAGGTCATGTAATTGTCGCTACGAATAAGTAATTGTATTGGTTCTGTTTATGGTTGTGCTCTACTTGCGTTTATTCTAAAACGACAGAAACAAGTAGGTACTGTAATTGGACGGCCGCGAATATTTTGTTGGCCGTTTCGAATCCATTCGTGCAGCCTTCTAGTGAAAGTACATGAACTCGTACATATGTACATACATATGTAAATACATATGTACATAGATGTACCACATAGCAGCAACTTCCACAACATTGCGTCTGCCGCCAGCGCCACGTCCAACACTTTAATTATAGGGTTTGGTTTAATGTGGAATGAAATTTTTGTTCCCGAAATAACACAACCAAAAATAATTAACAAGAAGGCAATTTGAACAAATTTAGTTTTAGAGAAGTTCTTTGCTGTGTGCACATTGCAACTTTGGTATATAATTATATTATTTAAAAATATATGTGTAGGTACATAGATACCAACGCGTATCTACTAATAAGTTTATATAACCCATATCGAATTTGCTCAGAAACAGTGCAACTATCATAGATGCAATTTAGGTACAAAAGCATTTCCCGAAGAAGAAAATTAGACACCGGCACAATTTAATTTATTTCACTGCACCACTGGAGTAGCTACGACCATTATCTTTTTTTTTTGAGATTATCAAAATGCTGCTGAATCCTTAGTTATTAATCAAATGTGTATGCTCTTCATACATACATATGTACATACACACGTGCGTATTTGTATGAGTGCTTGTCCTTCTAATCATTCTGCTTTTGAATGTATAGCTCATCATTAATTTGGATGTTTTTTTTTTGTTTTTTTTTTTTTAGAAACACTTAGAGGGTGTGAGCGCGCTAATTACTTCATATGTATGTATATAAGTTCCTTTGGTACGCCGCTGTCCAATATGCCTTACTTGCAGGTTTGATTGTAGACGGCGGATATTGTTGAACTTATGTAGATAACCTATAGCAAATGTGGGGGAGAGTCACTCAAAGCGATAGTCTCGCACTAGAGAGTTCATATCTGGATCAGAACTGATTCTAAAAGGATATAGAGCGGAACAGTTGGTTAAAATATTTGTACCAGCAGCGTGCGGTCCAGGCTATACCGAGTTAATGTAGCACAATTTTAGCTACCCGGACCGTAGTTCCATTGGCAGTACGTACGCGCGACTGTCGGTTTAAAAGTTTGAATTATCTTCGAGATATTAGTCTTTAAACTATATTAGAACCCGACATCTTAAGGACAGTACAGAATGCGCTGTAAAGAGGGGGTGGCAATTGTTGCTTCGCAGAATATCACCGTTGAAGACGTTGCGCTGGGACAGAGAGAACCACCACCGCTGTTTATGAGCTGGTTCTGTGCCAGCCTTGAACTAGTGGAATTTTCTGCAGTGGTACCTATGCATAAATAGCACATGTGAAAATATATGCAGATACACGCGTGTTTGCAGCTGCTATCGATTTTAAAGTAACTAAAGCTGATGGAGTCCATATATAACAAAAGCCTAAGATTGTCGTTATTTGGAGTTTTCAAGAAATAGCTCTCGAAATGTATTTCTCCTTACTCTACTTTTTCTTCTTAAGGCGCTCAATCGTCTAGATTCTAGACGATTATGGCCAGGTACAATAAAGCGCGCCAGTCTTTTCTGCTTCGTGCTGCGTGGCGCCAGTTGGAAATACCAAGGGAGGACGAGTCAGTGTTCACCTGATCTTCTCAACGCAGTGGAGGTCTCACTTTTAGATAGAAATACTTTCTGGCCCTGAGCACCTTCATGACCTGACGCGTAAGGGTTCATTAATCTTCTGGAGTGCATTTCAGTAATGAAAAGGCTTCTTACAAAAATGCACTTGCCGGGACATGCATAAAACAATAGGACCACCAAATTCCTCAAAAACAAGGAGCACGCCTAAAATTGCGAGAAAACTCGACTAAAACTGGTCAGAGATTATTTATTTATAGCGCCCGTTGCTCATATTTCCACTGTAAATGGTTATAATTACCAGGTCCAGTTCTTCTAATTTAAGTCTATGCAGATACATATGTAAACATAAGGAGAAGGGATGTTTCTAGAGTGCTAAATAGGAAATTTCCCCGGCGGGAAATAATTTTCTCTGTTTACTATATTCTAGAAACGCCTAGGTCAGTGTTGCCACAGCCAAAATAAAAAATTTACCAAAAATTAAAAAAAAAATTACCAAAAAATTACCATTTTCTTTATAAATAATAAAAATCACATCTCTGCTATAAGTTTTCATTTTAGTGCACAAATATCGCATATTATTTATCAAACCCTTTAACTAACTACACTGGCGCATTTATAACTCTGGCGAATTTTATGGCCGAGCTTCTCTCCAAATTCGAGACATGCTCCTTAACTTTTGTTTTTCCTACAAATTGGGGGGACCTACAGTTTTATTCCGGCTCCGAACGGCGAATGTATTTTTTGTGAGAAGCTTTTTCATGGCAGAAATACACTGGTATGCCTTCCACTGCCGAGAGGTGACCGCTATTTTTAAAAGCCCAATAATTGGGTTTTAATTAATTGGAAAAAGTTGTATGGTGTTTGTCCGGACTGGGGTTAGAACCCGAGACCTCTGGTATAGCAGGCACGCACTCTACCCACTACACCACAGCGGCCACTAACTTACGTACTTCAAAAGTTACACATTTTCTTCTGGAAAGCTACGGTTACAAAAACACACAACCCCACCAACATACTGGTGACAAACTTCGAAAACGTCGGCAAATTCACTGATGCTGGATGGTAGGTTTTAAAAAGAAAAATTAATCCAACCAGAATGCAAGGTCACGGTAGCCTAATGATTATACCATTAGCATACCAACCGAAAAATCCGAGGTTCGAATCTCGGCGGACGCCCAGAAAAAAGGTAGTCTGAGGAAGAGATGTGGTGATCTCCGAAATATATTTAGGTATAACTTCTACCAAAAAAAATTAAATTTTTAACACAACAATTTTTCTTATACGGTTGTAAAAAAGCTCAAAATTGAAGTACTTGATTAATAAAATTATATATTTTTTTATCTACAGGATGTCATCCTGTTCTATTTGGTTATCCCTTAACATATATGTTCCAAGTAGTTTAGCGTGCCATCTATATATTAATACGCAAACATATTTTTTGTCGTACCAAAATGAAGGTCTTTTAGGGCCATCAGAATGAATAATTTTCCTTGTATGTATGTATGTATATTATGAAATTTTAATTGTATTTCTCGTGGAATTTTCTGAAACACACCTGGGAATGGTGTAAATGGCACATATGCACACACATGTAAGTACATACATAAAAGCAGAACAAGCTACGAAGCAGCATAGTATGATTATACCGCTAATTCTGCGATGTTGTTGAATGTCGAGAAGCTCGCGAGCCTTTCGAGATTTTCGAGATTCGAGTATCTCGCGAGAAGCCGAGTCTAGCGAAAAATCTCGTCTCGCTCGAACTCGAGAAATCGTAGGCTCTAATAGATATGCAGAAACTTTTTTCATACCGATGCGATGATGGAGATGCCAGTGAAAAGGGGTGATTCTTGCTTCGAAAACTGAGATTTTCACGATGTATATCTCTTGAACTCTTTGTGTTAGAGCATTAATATAGGAAATAAGTATATACTAAATGTGTAAAAATTGTCGATATCGGACAAGGTGGATTGGTAGCTCTCATATGATAGTCTATTAGCCCAAGGCTTGGAAAAATTACCAAACCGGAAAAAAAATTACCAAATTACCAAAATCGGGTTTACAGAAAAAAAATTACCAATTTTGGTTAAAAATAACCAAAGTGGCAACGCTGGCCTAGGTGCATATCGAAAATAAGATGGAAAGACTTTGGTTTATTCTAATGTTAAATTAAACTCTTTATGTACGTATCATGAGCTTTTATATTCTAGCGCATCGTAGGTACACAGCATGATTCAGGGTTTGAATTGCTGACTGTGCTGCGACTAGCTCAGTCTAGTCGCATAGTCGTTTAACAGAAATAACAACTAGCTCATTCGGTTGCAAGTCGTTTTTTTTTTTTGGCAACTTGACTAGACTACGACTAGGAAAAGTAAACAACTTGACTAGAAAATGAGATAGTCGTTGGCCAACAAACACCTTGTAACTGCGGCAGCAAATGCGACGGCGCGCAACTTTTAGCTTTTAGTCGCAGTTATTTTCTCAATAAACAACTATGAAAATGTGTATACATATACCCGGATACCGGTCAAAATGTGATTGCCCAAAAACATTAAAATTACACTACAATATGGATATCAAACGAAAGGGGGAGGCCCCAGGTTTCATTTGTACGTCGATATATTTCGATAAATTTATCGATAACTGAGTTATCGGTCAAAATATGATTGCCCAAAAACATTAAAATTACCCTACAATATGGGTATCAAACCAAAGGGAATGGCCCCAGGATTCATTTGAACTCCGATATATTTCGATAAATTTATCGATAACTGAGTTATCGGTCAAAATGCGATTGCACAAAAACTTTAATATTACCTTACAATATGGGTATCCAACGAAAGGGGAAGGCCCCAGGTTTCATTTGAACTTCTATATATTTCGATAAATTTATCGATAACTGAGTTATCGGTCAAAATGCGATTGCACAAAAACTTTAATATTACCTTACAATATGGGCATCAAATGAAAGGGGATGGCCCCAGGTTTCATTTGAACTTCGATATATTTCGATAAATTTATCGATAACTGAGTTATCGGTCAAAATGCGATTGCACAAAAACTTTAATATTACCTTACAATATGGGTATCAAACGAAAGGGGATGGCCCCGGGTTTCATTTGAACTTCGATATATTTCGATAAATTTATCGATAACTGAGTTATCGGTCAAAATGCGATTGCACAAAAACCTTAATATTACCTTACAATATGGTTATCAAACGAAAGGGGATGGCCCCAGGTTTCATTTGAACTTCGATATATTTCGATAAATTTATCGATAACTGAGTTATCGGTCAAAATGCAATTGCAAAAAAACCTTAATATAACCCTACAATATGGGTATCAAACGAAAGGGGATGGCCCCAGGTTTCATTTGAACTTCGATATATTTCGATAAATTTATCGATAACTGAGTTATCGGTCAAAATATGATTGCCCAAAAACCTTAATATTACCTTACAATATGGGTATCAAACGAAAGGGGATGGCGATCTCATTTAGCGATGGCAATTTCTAGAATCCGGGTATTGGTTAACCACGGAATATTTCTGAGGAATATTGGTATCAAATGAAGGAGCATTCCATGGTTTGTACGGGACAATTTGTACGAATTTTTACAGTTTTCGATTTGAATTAAAGGCACACCAAAATGTTAACCCATAACACATAACTTTTTTAAGATTTTTCTTACATACACGAATATTTCAAAAGCAAGTTTCTGCTTTTAATAAGAGTATTATCAATAGACTGCGGATCTTTATGCAAAAAATTTAAAATGATTTATTAAGAGTTATATTGATTCAAAACTATATATTCACATTCCAAAGCGAATTTTCTTGCTCTGTTTTGGATATGCAAAATATATGCAACTTATATGCAGGTTATATGCAAGTTATATGCAAATTAAAACTACACCTTTTTTACATCAGATATAGAATTTTAAGTGATATACACAATAAGTAAAGTATAGTTGAATGCAAAAATCATATGTTATATGCTGAATCTTTTGTTCTATGCAAATATAAAACCCATTAACACCCAAAAACAAACTGCAAATGGGAACTAATTTTTATTATAATAATTTTTAATGTAAAGAGGTAATTTTAGTTGTAGTTAAGACCACAATATACTACAAGTGTTTTCTCCACATTTTCAATGGAAACATTGTGACGCTTATCGGTTAAGATCCGTTTATATGTTGAAAATGAACGCTCAACATCACAAGATGTAACCGGAGCATACTTAAATTCGCTCCAAAATTGACTGGGAATCTGTATTCCAGTTTCTAATATTTTGTTGTCACCTGAAAGTATTTTGGCTACTCCTAATATGACTTCAAAAGCAGGTTCTTTTTTGAAATAGCTTCAATTTTGACCAAAACTATTTGCCCACATGATCCTGACGTAGCGTCAAGTCCTTCAAAAGCTTATGTTATTAGGGCCATTGAAGCCATTAGAGGAACTCCGCGAGACTCTCACTTGCGGATTAAAAATGCTAAACCTCAATTATTATGCAAATATGCAAGTTATATGCAAATATGCAAGTTATATGCAATATGCAAGTTATATGCAATATGCAAAATATGCAGAAATAAATATGAAAATTTAGAATATTTTGTTAATAACTTTCATTTTTTCTCTTTGGAACCATATCGCTATGTCTTTTCCTTAAAAATATGCAATTGCCTAAAGATCCGCAGTCTAATTATCAAACAGTAATAATGCGCCAGATATTCTGTTGGTTAACATTTTGGTGTGCCTTTAATTCAAATCGAAAACTGTAAAAATTCGTACAATTTGTCCCGTACAAACCATGGAATGCTCCTTCATTTGATACCAATATTCCTCAGAAATATTCCGTGGCTAAGCAATACCCGGAGTCTAGAAATTGCCATCGCTAAAAGAGATCGCCATCCCCTTTCTTTTGATACCCATATTGTAAGGTAATATTAAGGTTTTTGTGCAATCGCATTTTGACCGATAACTCAGTTATCGATAAATTTATCGAAATATATAGAAGTTCAAATGAAACCTGGGGTCATCTCCTTTCGTTTGATACCCATATTGTAAGGTAATATTAAGGTTTTTGTGCAATCGCATTTTGACCGCTAACTCAGTTATCGATAAATTTATCGAAATATATCGAAGTTCAAATGAAACCTGGGGACATCCCCTTTCGTTTGATGCCCATATTGAAGGGTAATATTAAGGTTTTTGCGCAATCGCATTTTGACCGATAACTCAGTTATCGATAAATTTATCGAAATATATCGAAGTCCAAATGAAACCTGGGGCCATCCCCTTTCGTTTGATACTCATATTGTAAGGTAATATTAAGGTTTTTGTGCAATCGCATTTTGATCAATAACTCAGTTATCGATAAATTTATCGAAATATATAGAAGTCCAAATGATACCTGGGGCCATCCCCTTTGGTTTGATGCCCATATTGAAGGGTAATATTAAGGTTTTTGCGCAATCGCATTTTGACCGATAACTCAGTTATCGATAAATTTATCGAAATATATCGAAGTTCAAATGAATCCTGGGGCCATTCCCTTTCGTTTGATACCCATATTGTTAGGTAATATTAAGGTTTTTGTGCAATCGCATTTTGACCGATAACTCAGTTATCGATAAATTTATCGAAATATATCGGAGTTCAAATGAATCCTGGGGCCATTCCCTTTCGTTTGATACCCATGTTGTTAGGTAATATTAAAGTTTTTGTGCAATCGCATTTTGACCGATAACTCAGTTATCGATAAATTTATCGAAATATATCGGAGTTCAAATGAATCCTGGGGCCTTTCCCTTTCGTTTGATACCCATATTGTAGGGTAATTTTAATGTTTTTGGGCAATCATATTTTGACCGATAACTCAGTTATCGATAAATTTATCGAAATATATCGACGTCCAAATGAAACCTGGGGCCTCCCCCTTTCGTTTGATATCCATATTGTAGTGTAATTTTAATGTTTTTGGGCAATCACATTTTGACCGGTATCCGGGTATATGTATACACATTTTCATAGTTGTTTATTGAGAAAATAACTGCGACTAAAAGCTAAAAGTTGCGCGCCGTCGCATTTGCTGCCGCAGTTACAAGCTGTTTGTTGGCCAACGACTATCTCATTTTCTAGTCAAGTTGTTTACTTTTCCTAGTCGTAGTCTAGTCAAGTTGCCAAAAAAAAAAAAACGACTAGCAACCGAATGAGCTAGTTGTTATTTCTGTTAAACGACTATGCGACTAGAATGCACAGTCGTATTTATGTTGCTTTGACTACTTGCTAGTCAGCAATTCAAACCCTGGTATGATTATAAATATTAAGTAATCATAAAATTCTTTTGCAACATTAATTGCAATAGGGCACAAAAGCTAAATATACTTGCCTGCATGCATACATACATACATAGATGGCAAAGAGTAATTAAAGGAGGTAAAAGCAGCAGAATTCTTAGCGATAGTTGTAGCTAGTCTAGTCGTTACTAATGGCGAAATGTGAAAAGTTGCGCAATTGCCTTGCTAATTTATTAAAATGAAAAAAAGCATTTTAAACGAGAAGCGACGAAAAGGTTTCACTCAGAACTCCCCAGGGCATTTGGTCGTATATAAAAAACGTTGCCTGATCTGAATACATATGTACATACATATGTAGACATGAATGTATGTACATTGGAGTTTACTTTGTTATCTTTCAGCGCTACAAAAACAACTACTTAAACATTTAACAAATTAACAAGTTGATGCTGCAGCGTTTGACGCACCACACCAGCTATCTCGCAATAGAGATACATATGTACATATGTATGTACATCCGAATGGTTGTAGGTATGTATGTATGTACGTGTGCAGGTTCAGCTCGGGGCAGTGGGTGAAGCATCGCGCAATTTAACATTTCTCAATTATTAATAAAGGTGTTAAAATGGTGAAATCTGCGCTTTGAGTGTAATCTAGGAGCTGCAAAGTGTATATCAGGCAGGTGCATACGTATAATGTTTTTTGGCGGGGGCATGTGCGATTCGCCTGAAAAGTTTCACTTATGAAAGCCCATCACGATATATTCTCCAAGTGCAGTTACGACGCGTGGAAAACTGGCGGCGTTGGTGCTTATACGACTGCACTGACAGTCTTTGGCCGAAAATGTACTCTGACTTATTTACAAAACCCCGAAGATATGGTTGAAAGATTCACGCTCATATATAAATCCTATTATAAATATTTTAATGCCTTTTACCTCATGGAAACAGTAAGACGATAGAAAATTAGTTCCGCTTTTGTAGGTTTGCAGATCGCAATCAATTGCATTTTCGTCAAATTTGATTGAATAACCCAGATAAATACAATTGTCCCCTTTAATACTCTGTACCAGAGTTGTAATTATTATAAGAGAAAAAATAAAAATCAAAATATAATTATTATTGAAAGAAACATATTTTAAAAGTCTTTCCATAATAGTTATTTCTGACATATTTTTTTTAAGTCGTTTTGTAATTATTGTAAATGAGAAATTTTGTTTTATATCTTCAAAGACTTTTATATTGAGACAAATTTGATAAAAGTCTTTGAGTAATTATTATCCGTAACAAATTGTTTTTTAAGTCTTCAAAGACTTTTTCATTGAGACGAATTTCAAAAATATCTTTAAGTAATTATTTTGAGTAACAAATTTATTTTTTATATCTTCGAAAAAATCTTTCATACAATTTAAAATTGGAAATTTGCTTGAATTTTGAAGTACTTATATGAAAGTTATTTTTATTTTATACTTATATGAAAGTTATTGAAAATTTTCTGAGACTTTTTTGAACTTTGTCTCAATGAAAAAGTCTTTGAAGATATAAAAAACAATTTATTACTGATAATAATTACGCAAAGACTTTTTTCAAATTTGTCTCAATATAAAAGTCTTTGAAGACTTAAAAAATATATATTTGAAATAACTATTATGGAAAGATTTTTAAAATATAAGTTTCTGAAAATTTTATCATTTTGATCAGGAAAAAAATATTATCAAAAGACTTTTATGATCCTGAAGAAAATTTGTAAGACTTTATTATAATTTAAAAATGAAATAATAATTATTCTACATCTCTGCTCTGTACATAAGGAACTAAGTCCCTTTTTCTATCCAAAAAACAACTGAGACGTGGTAAATTTACATTACTATGAGCAAGAAACATTGTCAAATTGATAACTGCCACACCGGGGGTTTAAGCATATCTCATGTTTCCTCTTAAAGACGGCTTCTCTGTGTGTATCTATCTATATTCAACTCATTTCACTATTTCCCCTTCTAAAAACCATCATCGGCAATGCTGTGAGAACTTATGTAAGTATAATGAGCCATGAATGAACTAAGGGATATATATCTACATACAAACATACATCCTTATAATTATATTGGCTTTAGAGTTTTCCTTTTGGTCTACAAAAGCTTTTCTCTTGCAAACTTTAAATTTTTTAATAACTCTTAAGAAGGAAAAAAACCTTGATACTATGCCTCATAGCTGGAGCAAAAAGTTAGATGAGCAAACTAGCTGAATTAAATGTGTATGAATAAAATGGCAGATTACTTCAACATTAATGGAAAGAGCTGCATGAAAAGCAAATTTTTGTCTTCTAACGAGCTCTCTCAACTTCCATTAGGCCGATGTTAATTCGGAGCAAATATTTTTTTGGTTCGTTAATTAAACCGTTATTTTTAAGCAAATATATATACATATACAGGCTGGAGGTATACCGACGACTGCCAATAGCTGACATACTCACTTTCATAGCCTATAAATGGGGTTTATACCCGATTTAATTTAAATTCCGGACACTCCTTTTAAAGTACATTCTCTGTTCATTTAGTGCGCGCTTAGCTACTCCATATTGCCGACTCAAAAATATACGAAGCCTCCTCCGAACTCAATTACCTCCTTACCACTTCCCCTCCTATAAAAGCTTTTGCAGCCAAACAATATCAGCAGAAAAGCAATCATAGTCCTATTTTATTATACTTCAGTATTTTAATTTATTTTATTTGGCTGCAAATACTTTATTTATAAGTCTTATTTTAGTTTTTTGTCTATGTACATTGTACATTCTTACATATGAATGGTTTTTCATTTATTTATTACTTAAATTTCGGCAGCTGCCACATTCTTAGGACGTCTTCTAGTCGCACCTATTTTGTATTGCACCAAGGAAAACACCCAATAAGTCTAGCCATATGTACATATATTCTTATGTCCGAAATAGTCCGAAATAGATTTATGTATGTAGTACTGATGATTTTATAATTACAAGTGTTTCCTACATCAAACTACGAAAGTTATTTACAAAACAACAAATTCTAATTATATTTTTACCTTTACTTAACAACATGTTGTGTGTGTTATGCATTTAGAATATTGACCCTCACAGCGACATACCAGTTGTCAATATGGAAAAAATATAGGTTATTGTCTTGTATGTATGTATTTATGTATGTCTGTATATTAGAGGCATTTCAAACTGAGGAAAAATGAAAAAGAAAATAGTTCTGTCGGACTTAGTTGGAGTTTGAAGGATATTCGAATCCTTTGATAGAAGTTTCAAACATTTTTTTTACTAAACCATTAAGTATAACGAACTAGTAGGAATCGAAGAAAAATTCGATAAGAAAGGTGTTTTGCGCTAAATTTTAGGGAACAAAACCCTACAGATAACGTAAGCAGTCTTTTGTGTAACGTAACCAGTAACCATATTTTATGCTCAACAACTACTAAAAACCCAAAATTTGGATTATTGAGTATGCAGACGTCCACTTTTGTTCGTTGCAGATAACATATTTAAAAATTAGTAATCCTTCTCCACCCAGTGCGCAGAGTTTTCAATTTCCTTAACATGATCCAACATTGTACTTCCAAATTATGTAACGTAACCAGTCCGAATTTGAAGGCCTATAAATTTCAAACGAAGAGATTTTTTTATCGGTATTTTACATAATTGTAGTCTTGGTTAAGTTTAATAATATTCCATAAAGACGTTTATATGTATGTTTTTCTGTGGATACATTATTGATATTAAGGGTATTCATTTAACCTTATAAATGCCTCGTAAAGTGTGTAAACTTGTAAATTTATAAAGTTTGTAAACGAACTGTCAAATTTTGTATGGAAAATCATTTACGCATGGTTGAGAAATTTACGCGCACATTTCAGTGTGTAAACGCTATAAACTCGAAAAAAGCAACCTTGCGCAACAGAAACCTCTAGCATGAGTAAGTCATTTACAAAAATTTCCTTGTAAAGTCGTTTTAATTTGGATTTCTCACTTATTTTTGGCATATTTTAATATATGTCTTTAATATATGTAGATATAGTTTTAAATAAATTTTGACAATAGCACAGCTGATGACAAGTTTACGAAAAAAAATTATTAGGTGCGTTCATATAACAGTGTGTGTAAACTGATAGAAATTTACACTTTATTAACTTATACTCTTAAATGAATACCCTTATTGTAAAAATCTGCGTACAAATCAAAGTTTGTCTTTAATGGGCACTCAATTGACTCCTTCCGAACTGCTGAGGATCCAAATGAACTAGTGCCTTTTCGATAACTTTTCGCTAGTTCGGAACTACACATTTTTTTAATAGTTATTGATTTCCCTGTATGGTATGCGCTGCTGTGTGACTCTATGCGTGTGTACTCATTTCGATCACCCGCTGCTCCAATTTAAAACACATACCTCCATATTGCAACCACCTTTCGTTCAGCTCGTTTTTCATTATTTTAGAGGGTTTCAATTCAACAACAAGTAAAATTTTCGTAATTGCATAATGCACCTACTTATGTATGTCTGCATTTATGTATATGTGTAGAGGGTGAAAACAATTTCATTTCTTCCCAATAAAGACAACGGATTTGCATCGAATTCGTGACGAGTTCGCTTATATATTATTATATTATCGCGGCGATATTTCACGACGATGGATCGGCGAATCCGAATTCCCAGGACAGTCACCTCTCATTAGCGATTCGCCAATTTGTGTATTCTCGAGTCGTTGGCGATTCGAGATTATGGCTTCTTATTGGCGAATACATTCTAGAAAATCTTCTGTTGTGAATCCGAATCGAATTCACCACGATATCAACCGTGAGTTTGAGATGGTAAATTAAAGCCCAACAGGGAATTTTTTTTTCGTGTAAAGCAAGAATTAATAAAATTAATAAATTCTATTGCGACAATTGATTTTTCTCGAGTCCATCTCGAGCCCGATACGAGTCCGAAATCACAATTTTCATAAAAAAAATAAACCAAGCACAGCACTATCACAACATATAACAACAACAGGGCATACAGCTGACTTCAAAAATACGAGAATTATTGACAAAAACAAACAGGAAAAAACGCGATACACAAAAGAAAGCCTAAGAATAATACAAAATAGAGAGAGGACGATGAACAAGAAAGAAGACACGGAGGATATTGCCTCGACTTATTTACTTTGTTTATAGTCTTTTCAGTTTGACGACAATACCAAATGTTGATGGTACGACGATAAATGTTTAATTTATTTTTTTAATTGTTTGTTTTTAGTTTAAATCATGTAAGTGTGCCTTGTTTTGTTTTTACATATGTATGTATGTATAATTATTATTTTGGTGTAACACAATATATGTATTTTATTTTTCTGGTTTTTTTTGTTAAATAAAATAGATATACTGCCCCTGAAGAAGCTAGGAAGTCTAGCGAAACGTCGGGTGGAATGATGAAATAATTTTTTATATTTTTATTTGCATCAAAAAAACGATGGTCAAAAAGCCTAGCATTACTATATAAACAATATTCACACTAATTGACCGAACATATATATAATATTTTTTTTATTTATTAAAAATTTACAATGATATTTAAAAAGTAATAAAATAAAAAAAAATTAAAAATAAGCCCGATGGGTCGGAAAAGCATAATTAGGGGAACTTTTCATTTCATAAAAGATGCAAATAGAAAACTCTTTATATAAAATGATTCACTAAACATCTGAGAATTGCAGAAATATACACAGCCGACGGCAATTGAACGAACGAAAAATTTTCATAGAATTTTTGTCACTTTGAAATTGCATACAAATCAAAGTGTGTCTTATAATGGTCACTCAATTCATTCCTTCTGAACTTCTGAGGGTCTAACTACAATTGATCTAGTTCCCTTTTGACACCTTTTCGCTAGTTCGGAACTAGAAATTTTGCTCACAAGTTATTGAGTTCCCTGCAGGGTACATACATATTTACATACATACATAGAGAGATATGTGCGTGCAGCAAAAACAGGTGAGGGATTCGTTTAAAAGCAACACAAAAACAAGCGCCTACAAGCAGCTAAGTTGTTAATTACTTTTCCGAATTTCCCTGCCATTGCCACATCATTCTCCTGCCGCATACAAATCAAATACATTCATATTTTATTTCGGTGAAATGGCACCACCTGCCGTTCAAGGCATTTTTTGATGTTAATTCATTACCAGCGAACGATTATTGAAATTTTTCTAAGAAATCTTAATTAATTTGCAAACAATTTAAAAAAATATACTTTTGGAAGCTTTCTAAAAATGTCTACATACCTACATGTACCTACATATGTATCTAAAAGCAGGCGTATCGCTGTGTGAAGTTGCATTTTTCGTAGTCCTGGTTAATAAGAAAAAGCTGAATTGGAAGGTCGTTGGCGGCCAAAAATACCATTTTATTACTTAAGCGCTTTTGTTGAAAGGAAATTTATTACCTATCTTTCTAATTATACTGTAGGTTAAGCAAATTCGTTGGAAAAGCCTATGCAGCACGCCTGATTTGTTTAGAGGCTATACCGTTATTTTCTTCGGAATCTAGAGAAAAAAATCAGTTCGACTAAGCCCTCATATACATACTATGTATGTAAATATTGAGGTTCCTGCTCTTGAGAGGAATGTGCGAATACGAAATGGAAAGTTAATGTTTGACATTCCCAAAGTGTACTCAAGCTCAAGTAAATATAATTTATTTCTTTTCTCGGCATTTTTTGTATACATAGAGACCTACATTGTACATATGTATGTATATACACACATACATACATACATATATGAGTATGCTCACTATTCCAAGTCGACCTACCTAAATATCTCGAAAGCAAATATGGCAACTGCTATTTCTAACTGTGCGTTGACTTAGCCGAGCCAAAATTTAAGTAATCAAGACGAAGCTCGTTTTTAGTGAAATTTTATGCATATTTCCGTGAACATATACATACATATACTTTAAAGTTTCCGACTTAGGTACGTATGTATAAGCCGATTCACTGCGCTCAGAGCACAGTTGTCGCAAAAGTACGTATTTTTCAAAGTGAACAAATGCATGGGCATAAGTAAACTTAATTCATGCATTTTCTCTGTATAAATAAAACCCGGCTTAGAACAAAGTCCTTTTAGTTTGTTAAAAAATGAAGTTAATAAAACAAGCAATACTGCGCGCATATTTTTAATGAGCTTCAAAATAAGCTGATTAAAAAAATCAAATAAATTTACATATTTTTGGAAACAAAAGCACTACGTGACAAGGGGATGAAGGCGTTGCTACGCCAAAGCCAAACAGACTCAGCAGACACAGCCTTTGCGGAATCAAAGGGGATGATTTCTTTCGATTTTTTACTTACGGAAATGTCGATAAGGATAAAGAACAACAACAGAAAAGAAGAGACGAACTGCTGTCAAATAAAGCTCATATTTCACAGCCATCGCCATTAGTTTAAGGCTGAAAAAGCCGTGTTTTGTTGTGAACTGCAATCAAGGGAATTCTTAAAGCCAATCACATATTAGATGTAATACCTACGCAAATTATTAGTGAATTGCGAAGTGTTAAGATTACATGAAGTAGTCAGTGAATTAAAAGATTGACTTGGAATTAAAGCAAAGCTGACATAAATAATCCTTTTTTATGCCAAACGATGGAACATACTTACATCCACTTGTTCTCTTGTTCTAACTTCGAAGATTTTTGGTTTTCCTATGGCAACCAAATTTCATATCTTAATTTTTTAAGACAATAAGTACCAAGAGAAGTTTATTATATGATCACTAGTGTAGGGTTGTCCGACTTTAAAATACATACTCCTTTCTGTTTCGTGCTGCTTGGCGCCAATTGGACTTTGATTATATTTCAAAATTTTGTTATCGCCCATACCTTTTAACCAACTACCTAAATTTAATGAAATTTTCTTGATTCTTGGAGACGACTATATTTTAATAATAATAAAACTAAAATTTTAGGAACATGAATATCTCACATTTTTGTGTCATGTGGATGTCGCAACTAATGCATACATACTCGTACATCAAGAAATTCTGGATTTTTCTTTTAACATATTATTCTCAAATAATTACAATTTATAGGTATCTATAAAAATATTCATAAAACCGTAAACTAGTATCGCATTTGTGCGACAAAGAAGTAAATGACAAAGAAGTAAAAGAGATGTACATACATACATATCTATTCGTCCGTCCTCTTAGAAAGTAGTCAACCAAAAAATCATTTTATAGCTGAGTGAAGTAGAAAAAGTAAATACTAGCACATTAGCTGCAAAGCAAAATAGCACAAAACTTTTACACCGCCGGGGATTAAGAAGTGCTCACAGCTGTTGTTTGCATTGTAGGAAAATGAAAAGAGTAAAAATTAAACGCACTTAAATGACCGCTGGAATGATGCTGAGCTGCATTTGAGTGACTGTTAAATGAATTTGGTGACAGAACTTAATCTGCCGAAACTAAGTCTGGTTTAATTTGCTGGGCATTAAGTAGTAAAAAGGTTTTCATGCATCGTGTAGAAGATGCTAATTTAATGTTTTAAGTTTTTTAGTTCTTTGCACTTTTTAGGAATTCATTTAATATTAGTAGTACATAGATATGTATGTATGTATGTATATAAATATATTCACTTCGAAAGGAAAACAAAATTTCACTCCCAAATGCAGCAAAACAAACACGCCTTATTTTATCCATTTAATCATATTCTCCAGTTCATACATTTCCCTGCATCTTTACATATTACGCTTTCTTAGTAAAATACCTAGAGATTGGTCCTTAATTATAAAACTGAGCACTTGCGCCAGGGACTCATCTAAAAGTCAATCTCATACATTTTTAATTTAATAGAATTTTTTTAACTTAATTTTTTTTATCAATTGCAATATTGAGCTAAATCAAGCAATTTTAGTAATTTGGTGTGGATCGATAGAGTTGAGCACTGAAGTCGTAGAGATGGGCGTCAGAAATTCAAATCGTATTTTTGGCACAAGCATAGGTTAGGTGGTTATGTAGTGTAAACGGCGATATATAAGTTTAAATGTGTAAATACATACATATGTAAGTAGGTATATATGCACATTTGAAAAATATCTTACATTCTCATACATACGTATATGTACATATTTAATTAATTTTACATGTTTGGTTATATTTAACTTGACCATTGTTAAAAGCTCTATAACGGTTTTAGCCAATGTCTATATAGAAATGTATATTGCACGTAAAACATTTAAAATTGCACTAGGTACCTACATTTGTATGTGTGCATGTATGTTCATTCATTCAGCTTCATAATTTTGCTGGAGTCAACTTTATGGTGAACATAGTTGTGAATAAAATTGCAATGCATTTGCAATTACCATAAATAAAATTCACTTTGGTAGGATATTTATATATACATAGCTGTATATACATATGTACATAATATGTATATTATATACATACATAGAATTTATTATAGGCAATTTAAATATTCTAGTTATGCGTATGTATCAAATTTTTTTATTTCTGCTCATTCTATACATGCATTCGTATTTACGATTGGTAAAAGTTGTGAGCTGAATGTCAAATTATTTCGTCCTCCTTGCAGTTTTGAGTATCTTGAGCCGACCTGTTAAATGGGCCAAGTAAATTAATTATGGTGATTTTTTGCTGATCAAATGTTTAATTATGTTTTTTTGATATGGGCTGTTTTGATCTATTTTGTGCACAGTGCAAAGTCAAACGCAGTAACCTCCACTTTCTGCCCAACGTTTCGCTAAACTCCTTAGCATCTTCAGGGGCGAATCTTTATTTAAAAACAACATAAATCAGAAAAAACAAAATTTAAAGATTACACACTAAACATCTATGTATCTATGTAATTTAATGTAATTAAATGTGATCAAGTGCTAGGTGGGAAAAAATTCATGTAAGTTTATATTTTTTCGTGTGTTTTATGTTTAAAAAATTTGTTGTTCAGATAACGTCACACTCATGTTTAGTATGTAATCCTTAAATTTTGTTTTTTCTGATTTATGCTGTTTTTAAATAAAGATTCGCCCCTGAAGATGCTAAGGAGTTTAGCGAAACGTTGGGCAGAAAGTGGAGGCTACTGCGTTTGACTTTGCACTGTGCACAAAATAGATCAAAACAGCCCATATCAAAAAAACATAAATTAAATATGTCTGAACACCAAATCTAGAGGTGTTCAATCAAGCCCAATCGACTTAATTAATTTTTATGTCTGAACGTGATATTATAAAGGTGTGTTTAGCAAGCAAAATGAAATGGGAGCTTTGTTAAGTGAGCAATATGAAATGCCATGAAAAGGAAATGTCAGATAAATGAAATGGAAGATCAGAAAAATATTGACGTGTCAATTAAATCAAAAATGTCTGAACACCAAATCTGGAGATACTTAATCAAGACCAATTGACTTAATTAATTAATTTTTATATCTGAACATAATATTAGGTATTAGTAAATGTACGTATCATGCTCATTGGTTTAAGTCGTGTAAATAATTCCTACAGATCTCTTGAAATTTCCGCTCTTGAAATTAAAAAAAAATATAATAATAATACAATGGCGCTATTATAACTCTAACGAGTTTTATGGCCGAGCTTCTCTCCCAATTCGAGGTGTGCTCCTTTTTGTTTTTCCTACTAATTGGGTGGACCTACAGTTTTATGCCGGCTCCGAACGGCGAATGCATTTTTTGTGAGAAGCTTTTTCATGGCAGAAATACTCTCGGAGGGTATGCCGCCCACTGCCGGGAGGTGACCGCTGCTCTTAAAAAACCCAATAATTGGATTTTTACTAATTAGAAAAATTTGTTTAGCTCGGACCGTGTTTTGAACCCGAGACCTCTGGCATAGCAGGCGAGCACTCTACCCACTGCACCACAGCGACCAAAAAAAAATATACAGGTGAATATAATTCTTCGGAGTCGTGTCGAGTTTGAGCTGGACTACAAAGAGAAAAATGAATTCACGCAACAGCATTTTTTTAAATTTATTAAATCTTAGTTTAAAACTCTACTCAATAAACTAAAAAACCAGGCGAAATATGGCATAAGGTTACATCAAAGAATGAAGGAATCGAAATCAATTTGAAATGAAATAAAGTGAGTTAATCTATTGAGTTGTTTTGTTTTAGCTTCGTGTGAATGTGAGAAATTTCAAAACTAACATCATCAATGACACCGTCAACGTCAATGCGAGACTAATTCGATGACAGTTGACAGCGTCAGTGAATTGAAGGTACACACTCTCCCGCCGTCATTGGTGTTAACTGAAGTGTCAACTGTCACTTCGAAATTATCAACAAAGGTTGGTTGTGTATGTGCGTAAATTTGAATAAAAGTGATTTGTTTGTAATTGAAAACGCACCAATTCCATGCGGAACTATCGAATAAATGACAAGATGTAAAATGAAATGGATTCTCTTTTTTTTGTCGGAGTTCAAAGAAATTCGAAGCTTTCTGTGTGTATATATTTTCGCACCTCTGAAGGCAAATACGATATTTTGATTATTTTGTATGAAAATATCTTTGACAGCACTAGGTGTGCAGACGTTGACGTTGTTATTGCTAATTTTGTTCATGTGCCACTCGTAACTTGATATGTCATGTTAGTACACTGGTTAAATGACCGGCTAAAAATTTAGACAACAGCAATTATTTGCTTGGCCGCTGTGGTGCAGTAGGTAGAGTGCTCGCTTGCTATACCAGAGTTCTCGGGTTCAAACCCCAGTCCGGCACTGTAGGGAGGTCAAAATATCACAGCGAAACGCCGAGACACCCCAACTAAATTTTTGGCTGTAGAATACGATGGCATTTACAGAAAGTCAAAGTTAGCTCTTGTTTTCGAGATATTTAGGAAAGAAGTTTCAGAGCTCTGAAGGTAATTTTTTTCCGTCTATAAACTTTACTCAGGCTTGGAACCCTTTACTCGCATACAAATTTTGACAGTTGTCCTTACTTAATTGGGGCATTCTAAATTCAATGCCGCCTTTAGTTTTCCCAAATTGGCTCCGGTTTTCAAGATAACGGTATTTAAAAATTACCATCAATTTGGACTTTTTTGTTAATAACTCAGTCAGTTTATGAGATAGATTGCCAAAACTTTGCATATGACAATATGTTAGTATTACCTTAACTATTTCTGAAAATAATTGAAATCGGATCACTATTTCAGATATGGAAATTTTTGGGTATAACTTCGCTATTTAAACAGCTAAGGACATGCAACTTTGGAGAATTTGTACTCGTGTTGGCCTTAATCTATTCCCTGAAAATCGTCGAGATCGGGTCACTATAACATGTAGCTGCCATACAGCTGATTGTTCAGGTATATGGTTTTGCACTTTTATTTTTTTATAACTCCGAAAATAGTCATTCTGCGTGAAAAAGCAACATAAACACTTTCATTCAAAATGAATAGGTGAACAATTTTCTCCTATACGATTTCCACGTATCTGCATCAGTTATTGCACTTTTGTGCAACCAAGTTTGAAATTTCACCATAGGCATTTATTTCAAGCCCGATAACACATATATCGTATTAAATGAATTAGATGAACTTTATATCGTCTTACAGAGAATTAAAAGAACTATTACACAGTTTTTAAATGAAAAAAAATATATGCATGTTTAAGGATTTTATATGCATTTATAGTAAAATTTTCCTACAAAACTAATGTTTGAAAACTATTGAAGCATACTTTTAGGCATTATTTGGAGAAAAATTGTATGAAAAACTAACAAAAAAAATTATTCAAATGCGTATAAAATCCTCACACATGCATATATATTTTCTTCATTTAAAAACTGTGTAATAGTTCTTTTAATTCTCTGTGCGACGATATAAAGATCATCCAATTAATTTAATACGATATATGAGTTATTGGGCTTGAAAAAAATGCCTATGGTGAGATTTTAACCTTCGTTGCACAAAACTGCAATAACTGATGCAGATACGTGGAAATCGTATAGGAGAAAATTGTTCACCTATTCATTTTGAATCAAAGTGTTTATGTTGCTTTTTCACGCAGAATGACTATTTTCGGAGTTATAAAAAAATAAAGTGCAAAACCATATACCTGAACAATCAGCTGTATGGCAGCTATATGTTATAGTGACCCGATCTCGACGATTTTCAGGGAATAGATTAAGGCCAACACGAGTACAAATTCTCCAAAGTTGCATGTCCTTAGCTGTTTAAATAGCGAAGTTATACCCAAAAATTTCCATATCTGAAAAATCGGTTGTATGGCAGCTATATGTTATAGTGATCCGATTTCAATTATTTTCAGAAATAGTTAAGGTAATACTAACATATTGTCATATGCAAAGTTTTGGCAATCTATCTCATAAACTGGCTGAGTTATTAACAAAAAAGTCCAAATTGATGGTAATTTTTAAAGACCGTTATCTTGAAAACCGGAGCCAATTTGGGAAAACCAAAGGCGGCATTGAATTTAGAATGCCCCAATTAAGTAAGGACAACTGTCAAAATTTGTGTGCGAGTAAAGGGTTCCAAGCCTGAGTAAAGTTTAGACTGAAAAAAATGTTCATTTGATTTTAAGTACCACCCTAATGTATGTATTCCTTGGCCATATAGAGGGATTATAAATGAAAAAAATGCCAACCTCGTAATTTTACTTTCTTCAACATGCACGAAGTTGGTAGGTAATGGGCTAGAGCGAAACTTACGCCAGACGTTCTGTGTATGAGTCCCGCTTGGGACGGTTCAACTTATAGAGATGTTTAAAGAAAAGTTTTTAATCGTTCTTTTTTCGGTCAGAGTTCAATGAAAAAGTATGCATGTATATAGGCAAATATCCATAGAAATTTAATAATGAAAATTAATAATGAACTATAATTATTGCTGAGAACGCTCCATATATTTTTTTTGTCAAAAAAAAAAAAAATCCCCCCTCCAATCCCGGTCAAATTAATTTTTGCGCATAGTTTGTTTCTATCTAAATCCTTTTTCCATTTTTTGTCAAAACAGAACACTGTGCATTGTATGGGCATAGAGGTGTATGTAATTCACAATGGAATTTACCGATCGTTATTGATGCGATGTGATGCGATTATTTGCATCACTGCTTTCTCTTCATCCTTCTGACAACAACTTTCAAATCTCCTCAATGTGAACCACATTTTTTATCCAAGCGCATCCGTCTTAACGTTTTTATTTCGCTTTTCTTCAATGCACGTTTTTAACCCTAACAATTATAAATTGCTCCAATTTTTTAATTCTTAAAGCGATCGGTCGTGATATCAATAAAGATTTGATCGATTTTGATTGATTTTGTGCCAGTAATCAAGCAAACAAAGATCGAAATCATTCAAATGCTGTCTTACATCTAATCCAATGCATATTTAAGGGTTGTTTATTTATCGTCCGTTTTTTCTATACTCTTTCAATTTATTGTTTACTGATTTAATTCGAGTTAAACGAAGCAACATAATCGAACTTGAATTGAACCTTTCTTTTTAGGTTCCTTTAAAAATACATATATGTATGTACATATTTATGTACACACGTATGTGTATATGCCAGTATATCTCATCGCACATTTATTGATTTTTTACCTATCTTTGTTAAGTTTTTTGTTTTCTAATTATTTTTCCCAGGTACGCATTGTATCTGGTATACCATTATCTGAATTGTGGTCTGAATTTAAATAAACGTATCGTACTTATGTAATTATCTTAGCCATTGATATTTACTTCATTTACTTTTTTAACATACAAAGCTGCTGGCTAGGTCTCGGGGTCCGGATAGGTCAAGGGTCCGGATAAGTCAAGGTGTGCTCCTTAATTTTCTACAGTTTTACGCGGGTCCGAGAAACGAATACATTTTTGTGAGAAGTTTTTCATGGCAAAAATACGTTCGGAGGGTATATCGCCCACTTCCAAGGGTGATCATTAGTACGTACCCAGAAAACTTATGTTTACTTTAGACGACTGCTGAAAATATTTAAAGCATAAAAGAAAAATAACAATATCCTGATTACATTGGCATTGGTTATGTAATCGATGATAGGAGAAGCGCTTGCCACACAGTTTGCTGGGTAAGCATGAATGCATCTGTGTAGGTGTGTTGAATAATCAAAGCCATTTTCCAATTTTTCCCATTTTTATCTCATACAAAAAAGATTATTGTTGGCTTAAACCCTAGGTGCGTTGTTGTGCGGATTATATATGTATGTACTTACGTTCCTACGTATGTGTGGTTATGTGCGCTGCTGGAAAGTGACCACAAAATAGCATCACCATCAACACCAACAGCGTCAGCAATGATCATCAAAACTTCAGCACTTTCGTTCGCTCCATGTAAACAACACCAGCACCAGCGCCAGCAGCATCATACGCGTATCTACTTTATCGTTTGGTATTTTTATGCTGTGTTGAGCTGCGGTGGAGCGATGAAGGTGGTAGGCAGCCAGCCACCACTACCAAACCACTCGATATTACACTACGCGACAACAGTAACCACAACAGCAGAAACAAAACACAACAACAACAAAAACTATATTAAAAATACGAAAAAATGACTGGTTTTGTTCATGACATAAAAAAGCTGCATTGCACGAAATAATTTTACACCGGCACAGTAGGTGCTAAATGTGGTTGCTTTGTTCGTGGTTATAACAGATTGTAATGAGATGAGTCCGTGGTTGTGTGGTTATAAATATTTTCACATTTTTGTTGAATTTCCACTTAATTTTTATGATTTTGGATTAAAACAGAAGAGGATTATGAAGAATAATATTTTATTAAGGGCCCAGGGCCCTACATTCCTAAAGGTAGATTTCGTCCTTCTGATGAATTTGATGCGTCCTTAGCATAGCATTAACTTGCATACCGCGATAGTTGATCGACATACATATGTATGTAATGATCTATGCCGCCTTAGTTACATATGAAATACTCAGGATTAATGAGCTCTGGACTTGTGGCGGAAGTCTCGAATGCATATTTTTTGCTGATTGAATCATAAAGGTTACATACATATGTGTGTACCTACGTGAGTACATACATATGAAGTTTTGTCTCTTTTACACACATTCTAATATTATTATTAAGTAAATCACCAAGATAAATTTAATTAGAATAATAAGCAATACTGAAGATGGCAAGTTGGAGGGTTTGTCTTTATATCAAGTTTGACTGCAGGCCAACTTTATTTTTACTTCGCATTGGCAATTAATTTTATTAAAGTATTCTCAATCAGTCTAATGGCTAGCAACTTTGACGCTGGTGTGGGGGCTTAGCCGCTAGCGACAGGACTGCGGATACCCTGTGGTTTTCAGCCTGCAAGGGTTGATAACCGCAGGGACAACACAGGCCTCTTCGAGAGCGATGACCAATAGCTACCCACCACCCTATCACGTCCCCAACCCATCCTTACTCCTACCCATGCAGGGTGTTATGCGACATCGTGCCCACTGGAATATGTAGTCAATGAATTGATAACTTAGTTATGAAAAAGAGTTATTTGGATATATTTTACTTCTCTTATACTTAAACTAAAACGTATGTCTATAACGAATTTTATGCCCGCCTTCTCCCTAGGTTCGTTGCGCACTCCTTAATTTTGTTGTTCAACCGACTTCACACGACATGAACAAAGGCAAATGATTTTTTAGAAGGTCACCATTTTAGTTTTTGAATGATTTATTAATTTGATTGAAATGTTTAATTTTGATGGGGTTAGAAATGGAGCATCTACCACAGCAGTATACAATAGCATGATCCTGACAAAGAGGATCAGTCGACAATTCTATTACTGAAAATTGCTATTACAGTAACATATGTTAGTACTATAAAATAGGTTTGCTTCCATCATGTATGAAAATAATTATTCATGTAAGTTGGACCGCTTTTCAATCATTCAATCAACCGTTGCATATTTCAAACAGCTCGCACATATATACATATGTATATTTAAATACATACATATAACATTTATTTGAATACAAATTTCACTCATCTAAAGTACTGTGCGAGCTTCAAGAAACAAAAAATAAACTGTAAAATGTGTCCATAAGATTTCAAAGAGAAAGTCCAAAATAAAAATAATTTAAAATCATTCAGTAAAAGGGAATCCTGCACCCACAACACAAGAAAGGCATGGCTCATACTCGTGTACATATGTACCTGCATATAAATACATACACATACATATATTTTGTCCTAAGTGGCATTCGCGCTTGATAACAGCGTTGGTGTCCTTCTAGCGGAACAAGCGATTACAGCGCCGATTTTATTGTAATTTACGGTATGAAGGCGAAATTCCGTTGCAACAAGAAAATCAGCATACCAACAATGCAACAACAACAACAACAATAATCGAAATTGTGGCAACATGAAAACGGAGTGGAAACAACAAACAAGGCGCAAGCAAGTAAATGGCAGTAACGGCCGAGAACAATGACCGACCGACTATCACGCGACAGGATATTGCACTCAAGCGACCAAAGGCGGACGAACAGGCGGCTGGCTGCTCACGGTGACAAGATGAAATGGAAGTGCGCTTTTGTGTTCATTGAAATATGCATACTTACTCTTTTGTATTTGTTGCATGTAATTCGGTATTAAAACGACATGCTACAAACTTGTCTGATGTAAATACTGACCACTCCGAAAGTAGTGTAGTTCTAGCGCCAAGATTGACTAGTCAGCGATGCTGAGGCTTGCAATAGCGTTAAAAGAGCAGTTGTTAATAGGGGAAAATATAGGCTCTTGGGTGCCGTGATTTAATCCCAAGTGGCATTTTAAAACTTGGGATTATGTCACTCACCATGGTGTGACATAATCCCAATTTTTTTACTTGGGATTATGTCACCTATGTGGGAGTGACATAATCCCAAATAAAAGGGAGCCAGAATACCAAATCACTCGAGTAGGTACTAGTGCGAAGCAAAATCGCGATTTTTGCTTCCAAATTTTAATTTTTTTTATAGACAAATGTACATATTTATATACCTATCGATCTATTTAAAAAAAAGCGCCGCAGGCGAAAATTTGGAATCAAAAATCGCGCGATTTTTTCTTCCAAATTTTCATCTTTTTATAGACATATGTACACACCTATCGATTTAAAAAAAAAAAAAGCGCCGCAAGCGAAAATTTGGAATCAAAAATCGAGCGATTTTTTCTTCCAAATTTTCATCTTTTCATAGACATATGTACATACATATGTATAAACCTAACGATCTATTAAAAAAAAGCGCCGCAGGCGAAAATTTGGAATCAAAAATCGCGCGATTTTTTCTTCCAAATTTTCATCTTCTTATCTATATATATAAGGATGAAAGTTTGTTTGTTTGTTTGTTTGTATGTTTGTTCCCTATGGACGCCGAAACTACAGGGCCGATCACATTCAAATTTTGACACAATGATCACCTGGTATTAGATTGAAATTATGACCACATTTAATTCTGGTATCTCAACCCCTTCCCGAGATATAGGCCAAAATATGGACCCAGATTCCTCCGAAATATTTTTCTGCATTATTGGTATCAAATTAAAGATATCAATCAGAGCTTCAACAGAGAGTTCATTCCGTTCCAATTTTCCAGTCGGTTCTCCAGATAGAGACCAAAACGTGGACCCGGATGACCCCAAATTTTTTTTTCGTAATATTGGTATCAAATTAAAGGTGCTGATCAGGGTATCCATATATATTTTACACTAGACCCGGATGACCCCAAATTTTTTTTTCGTAATATTGGTATCAAATTAAAGGTGCTGATCAGGGTATCCATATATATTTTACACTAGACGGATATCTCAATCGGTTCCCGGGATTGAGGTCGAAACATGGACCTAAATAGCCCCCGAAAAATTTTTGATCAAATTAAAGGTATCAATCAGAGCTTCAATAGAGAGTTCATTCCATTCCAATTTTCCAGTTGGTGCTCCAAATAGAGACCAAAACGTGGACCCGGATGGCCCCAAACATTTTTTCGCAATATTGGTATCAGATTAAAGGTATAAATCAGAACTTCAATAGGGAGTTCATTCGATTCCAATTTTCCAGTCGGTTCTCCAGATAGAGACCAAAACGTGGACCCGGATGACCCGAAATATTTTTTTCGCAATATTGGTATCAAATTAAAGGTACTGATCAGGGTATCCATATATATTTTACACTATACGGATATCTCAATCGGTTCCCGGGATTGAGGCCGCAAAATGGACCTAAATAGCCCCCGAAATACTTTTGACCATTATTGGTATCCAATTAAAGGTATCAATGAGAGCTTCAATAGAGAGTTCATTCCATTCCAATTTTCCAGTTGGTGCTCCAAATAGAGACCAAAACGTGGACCCGGATGATCCCAAATTTTTTTTTCGTAATATTGGTATCAAATTAAAGCTGCTGATCAGGGTATCCATATCTATTTTACACTATACGGATATCTCAATCGGTTCCCGGGATTGAGGCCGCAACATGGACCTAAATAGCCCCCGAAATACTTTTGACCATTATTGGTATCAAATTAAAGGTATCAATGAGAGCTTCAATCGGTTCTCTAGATAGAGACCAAAACGTGGACCCGGATGACCCCAAATATTTTTTCGTAATATTGGTATCAAATTAAAGGTGCTCATCAGGGTAGCCATATATATTTTACACTATACGGATATCTTAATCGGTTCCCGGGATTGAGGCCGAAACATGGACCTAAATAGCCCCCGAAATATTTTTGGGCATTGTTGGTATCAAATTAGAGGTATAAATCAGAGCTTCAATAGAGAGTTCATTCCGTTCCAATTTTCCAGTCGGTTCTCCAGATAGAGACCAAAACGTGGACCCGGATGACCCCAAATTTTTTTTCGTAATATTGGTATCAAATTAAAGGTGCTGATCAGGGTATCCATATATATTTTACACTATACGGATGTCTCAATCGGTTCCCGGGATTGAGGCCGAAACATGGACCTAAATAGCCCCCGAAATATTTTTGACCATTGTTCGTATCAAATTAAAGGTATCAATCAGAGCTTCAATAGGGAGTTCATTCCATTCCAATTTCCCGGTCGGTTCTCTAGACAGAGACCAAAACGTGGACCCGGATGACCCCAAATATTTTTTCGTAATATTGGTATCAAATTAAAGGTGCTGATCAGGGTATCCATTTATATTTTACACTATGCGGATATCTCAATCGGTTCCCGGGATTGAGGCTGAAACATGGACCTAAATAGCCCCCGAAATATTTTTGGCCATTATTGGTATCAAATTAAAGGTATCAATCAGAGCTTCAATAGAGAGTTCATTCCATTCCAATTTTCCAGTTGGTGCTCCAAATAGAGACCAAAACGTGGACCCGGATGGCCCCAAACATTTTTTCGCAATATTGGTATCAAATTAATGGTATAAATCAGAACTTCAATAGGGAGTTCATTCGATTCCAATTTTCCTGTCGGTTCTCTAGATAGAGACCAAAACTTGGACCCGGATGACCCGAAATATTTTTTCGCAATATTGGTATCAAATTAAAGGTACTGATCAGGGTAGCCATACATATTTTACACTATACGGATATCTCAATCGGTCCCCGGGATTGAGGCCGCAACATGGACCTAAATAGCCCCCGAAATACTTTTGACCATTATTGGTATCAAATTAAAGGTATCAATGAGAGCTTCAATAGAGAGTTCATTCCATTCCAATTTTCCAGTTGGTGCTCCAAATAGAGACCAAAACGTGGACCCGGATGGCCCCAAATAATTTTTCGCAATATCGGTATCAAATTAAAGGTATCAATCAGAGCTTCAATAGGGAGTTCATTCCATTCTAGTTTTCCAGTCGGTTCTCTAGATAGAGACCAAAACGTGGACCCGGATGACCCCAAATATTTTTTCGTAATATTGGTATCAAATTAAAGGTGCTGATCAGGGTAGCCATATATATTTTACACTATACGGACATCTTAATCGGTTCCCGGGATTGAGGCCGAAACATGGACCTAAATAGCCCCCAAAATATTTTTGGGCATTGTTGGTATCAAATTAAAGATATCAATCAGAGCTTCAATAGAGAGTTCATTCCATTCCAATTTTCCAGTCGGTTATCCAAAATATATTAGTAATCATGATGTACACCGATATGTGCACCGGATGGCCATGTAAAGTTGTTGATAAGGAACGTGAGACGGGGAGAGAGAGAGAGTAGTATAAGAGGAGGAAGAGATAGGGGAACGGGAAATGCTGACTGGTGGGGAGACCGATAGGGAAGGGAGTGGCATAGTGTGATTTGTCGCAGCGAAGTGTGACGGGTATTTGCTAGTAGACATATATACAATGTACACAAATATTTATATACCTATCGTTTTATTGAAAAAAGTCTGTATATATGTAAATATATTTAATTTTAATGTAATTTTTTAGTTTTAATGTAATTTTTTGAGAACATGTGTATTTAAGTATTTCATCTTATACATATACTCAATGTATTATTATATAACAACATTAACTTTATTGTCAGCTTTAATTTTTTTGCTTAATGTAATAAAATCTAAGAAAGACTACTGAAATGTTTGTTTGGGATTGAAAATGACATTATCCCAATTGGGATTATGTCACTACGCCTAGGGTGACATAAGCCCAAGTAAAAAAGTTGGGCTTATGTCACCCAAGGGGGAGTGACACAATCCCAAATAAAAAATTTGGGATTATGCCCCTTGGGATTATGTCAGGGTACCGGCTCTTGCACGGCAAACTACCTTACATGTAGCTGATTTGACTGGAGGGAATAACTGCATTCCATCGCACATATGTATATACATTTGTATACATTTGTTGTACATATGTATGTGTGTATGTACAATCACTATTATGTGGGAAAATGCGAGTGCGTTGACATTTTTCTTTTGTGTACCGGCTCCACGAATGCTTCACATTATGTCAGCTTAAGACTGGAGAGAATTAATGAAAAATCTTTAATTAATTACTGTTGGTTTTTCTTTTCGGTTAGTTTTTGTTGTTGCCGTTTTTACGATTTTCTTTCATACGAACATTCAATAAATCGATGTTGTGGCTTTTATTTTTTTACTTCCTTCCTTTAAACGCATTGTTGGTTGGGAAATTAAGTATATGGAAAATATGATCGTATTAATGTATACATATGTAGGTACATACATCCATATTTATATAAGGGTGACCATTAAAAACAAATTAACGATCCATCCCCTCACACGGTAACACAAGGAACAAATTTGGTTCCAATTGGAGACTTTTCCAGCGTTCAGTGGTGAAAGTACAGATCGCGTGCGACCTGCCGGCGAAGTCTTAAGTGGATGTAAAGAACAGTTCACTAGCGAGCCACATAAACGAGTCATTGACGACGTTCAAAAACGACTCGTTGACGACGTGCAAAAATTACAAGATAGCGACGTGCAAAACCGAATCTTTGACGACGTACAATACGACTTCTTCAATACAAGAAATTTAGTTAAAAAGAACATGGTACTCATACGACAATGATTTTATTGGACGAAAGCAGGTTTATTTTAAAGCCATAAATACAATTCACCATCTTCTTGGGTTCTTGAATGGTTTCCAGTTTTTCCAAAACAACATCTAGCGTTTGATCTGCACTTCTTTCTGTAAAGAATAATATACATATTATTTCTATAGAAAGCAGGAGACAGACGTAATTAAAGCCAGGATACTTGAATTATGTTTACTTACTGACTGATGAAGCACATATGTACATCGCCTGAATCGCAAAAATCGCTGCTCACAATGCGTAATCTTTTCATAATATTTTTTTTATTATTTGTAAACAAATGAAATATTTTTGTTCAATATATTTTCTAAGTCAAATGTTGCTTAGATTTCTTTAAATTTTTCTTGAAAGTAGGTAATGCACTTCATGCCGTGTACATCAACGTTACTTTTTTTTGCAAGTGTTGAAGTGAATATGTATACATAGGTATATGTATACAAATTAATTCAAGTAGGCCTTTGTAACGCTGCGCCGCACAGTGGTTTACACTCTGTTTCCACTTCGGACGACAGTTCTTCAAGCTCATCGTGCAGTTAGTAGCCTAAATTGTGACTAAGAGGTGCGGGGTATAAAATAAGTTGAGATGTACATATGAATTCATTCCCGCTTTGTTAGAAAATACACGTCACGAATTCGACAAACCGACATCGTGGCGAAATTGATCCGATGTTATAAATCGAAGTCGGAACGACTCATTTTTTTATAAAATAAAGACTTCGATTCGAGTTCACCCCGGCGAGTTCTTCAAAACGATGTCGAATCGACCTTGATTCGAACTCGACTTCACTCAGTGGCAAATTGGGATATCTTTTATTCAATTATTGTCGATTTTCAGTATTAAATGCAAACAAACTTAAGTTAAATTTTATCGGGGCCTCCTAGAGTAACCGAATAAAATCTCCAGTAGGGAAGATTGGATGACGTAGCTTCCATTTATTCCAAGTCGAAATTAAGATATGATAGACGAACTTACAAAGCAGGGCTCGACGAAGCAGGTTCTTCCTTCTGCCCTTTGCACATGCAAACAACTTTCAAAATGAGATGACAACAGGAGCAATATGATATAGATATAGTGGAACGATTTTCCGCTATCCCTTGCCATTGCCAAAATGGCACCATGAGCGGTATCGTGTGTTACGCTTCTTACCGTATGTACTACAAAATTAAGTTTATCTCACAAAAAATAAACTTTTTTCGACAAAATTCGCACTGTGCTTTGTTTTCACGAATCAAGTTTTTGTTTACTAAAAATAGGAGAATCTAAGGTTAATATTCTTTTTTTTTGATACTCTAAATGTTGCTGGAATTTTTTAATGACACAAAGTTTTCCTTAGTTAGGCTGTGTGCCAATCGGTAACATTTTTCTCTATGGGAAAATGAGGTAGAAAATTTTACCATGTTGAGAAGAAAAAATACAATTTTGCTGTGCCAAACGGAATAGAAAATTTTGACAGTTACAAAGATAAAATTTTGGGCGAAAACGGACAACGATACAATTTTAAAACGTAAAATGAAAATAATTGTTGATGGCAATATTGATGGAAACAGAAGAAATGTATTCATGTAATGATCTGATGTTATTTTGTTTTCAAATATTTGTGTTACTTGTATATGTATGTAATTACAAAATGTCAAAATTTTACCTAGCCCATTGAGCTAGGTAAAATTATGACACTAGAATTCACCACGAATACTGCCAAAATTTTACTCCCTTATGTCAAAGTTTCATTTTTTCTACCGATTGGCACACAGCCTTAGCACTGTAGTGTGACAAATAAAATGTTTGCTATATGATATGGTTTAGTCACAAAGCAATCCTCTTTGGGGGTGAAGATTGTCTGTCGCCACTTCAATGAAATACTTAAAAACTTAGCCTCACAAACACATATGTATGTATGTATAAGTAAGTATCTACATACATAAATTTTTCCTCCTCTCAAAGTACACGTGCTATCGGGCGGAGCACATCTCTTCACGTCAGATCTCAAGAGCAAAAATACAATCTCAAATGTCAATGTGAGTTTAATGAATATTTGTCACTTCACGTACGTTCGAAGCACTTGACTTTTTCTAGTTTGTTGTTCTTTGTTGCGAGTTTATTTTGGTTGTGTACAGCAATCACTTCAGCATCACGAGTAGATATGTGCAAGTTTGGCAGTTATTTGGCATTTGTGGATGCAACTTTTCTAGATAAAAAGGCAATGCACAAATCATATTATACATATCGTCGTTTAAACTCCATAACCGCCTAAGTGAAACTTAAATAACCGCTTGTGCCAAAAATGATATTTGACAACCTTGAATACCCGACGCCCAGCTCTTTTGATCCATAACATAAATTTGGTATTTGGGAAGCTCGGAAAGCTCTATATTACCTTCTCATACCCTTTTTAGCTCAGAAGTCGTAGAGCTGGCCGTTAGGATATCAATTCCAATTTTTGGCACAAGTGTCGGTTAGGCGGTTATGGAAGTTTCACTTAGGCGGTCTTGAAGTTTAAACGACGATAGGTACACTTATTTAAATAGTGCAGATATAGACAGATTTGCAATATTTATGTTTATTTGGGAGCCAGCGCTAGCGACAAAGAGTATAATGTTTTTTTGTACCAAGTAGAAAATTTAACACTTCTTGTCTTCACGAGTAGAAGTTCACCTCTACGTGAGCATTCGAAAGAAAAGGCTTTTCGAAAGATATATGAAAGTTCGCGTGGTAACGAGAACGAGTATGTAACAAGATTTCATGATCGCTTATGCAGGCAAACCATGTACTTGGAATTAATTAACAGAATCCTCCACTGATTTAAACAGATTAAATGTTTGATGATTTGGTCCTTTTTGGTTATTGTAATTGGAGCTAGTTTTCGAAACGGTTGGCGATGTATCGGACAGTGGCAAAATTCTCCAGACAGTAAAGCGCTAATTAGATAAATATTTTTTTTTTAAGTAGAAAGGCTTATGTATTCATATATACGTATACATATATACATACATATATGCATGTAAGTATATTTACTTAGAATATAAGATTTGAGTTACTCTTTTAAAAGTCTTCCTTCGCTGTTTTTCCATAGAAAATTATTTTCTTTTTGTCCGTTTCAGTTAAGTCGACATCTAACATAATTGTTATTAACTACAAACCAGAGCAATGCGTTTTGTGGCGCAAACAAATCCATCATCGTCGTTTCACTGTCCACATCATATAAATGATTGTGACAAAAAAAAAAAAATTAAGTTAGACGGTAGTATGCGGTCGTGCCGGAGATTGCATACCTTTTATGAATGCCGGAAATTAAATGGCACATGATTCGTCCATTTCTACACAAACAAGTTTCTTGCCTTTAGTGGTTTAACTACAGAAATCCTGCCCAAGTTGTTAAATTTTGAAATGGAGACATTATGCCTAAAATTGTTTATAGCTCAACAATCGGTTTTATTGATGATATATGTTATATTGATCCGATCTTAAGTAACGTTATTTAGGTCAACATATGTGCATAATTAAAAATACTGAAAAGTTTTATTTACTTATCGGTGCGTTTATCACCCCTCCTTCTGATACTTTGAAAAGTCGTGCTTAGGACCAAAGTTATAATACCATTTCATATTCATAAAAGGTATAAATATATGTATGTAATTCCAATGCACAGCTATGGAGCGGCGTGAATGCGAATACGAGTACGAGTACAAGTTCATTGCACGCACATTTCTGTTTGTATTTAATTAACTTTTAGAGATGTGATTTCTTTTTCTACCAGATTGCATATTTCATTACCAAGATTTAGACCCGCTACTTAATTCATTTTGTTGACTGCAGCATAACCTTTGCCTTTACAAACTTGTCCCTCTAGCAGGGCTCGGAAATATTCATTTAAGAACGTTCACACTTTTGATTTCATTTCCGAACATGGCTCTACACAAGGTTGTGCAACGAGTTGTGTTCACTTTGATTTCCGAGTGCCTCTTCCATTTTTTCACTTCAGACGCGTTTTGTTTATTTATTATATACATATTCTATTTTATAGTGTTTTCTTTTCTAAACGAAAATGTTTCATTATAGACATGTGCCCTGTAAAAATTTTGTATTTTTCATTTGAAGAATGAAACAACAATAATGCCACCCTCTTTTATTTTATTTTATGTTACTTTATTTTATTTTATTTTATTTTATTTTATTTTATTTTATTATTATTTTTTTTTTTCTAAATTGTGAGATAGTAAAAATGGAAAAGTGAGAGTTTTTATTTTCATCTCAACCATACATAATAGATATACTCAGCTGCAAAACAAATTGCATGATGGCTATATTTTATTTAATTATTCTACACCGCAATCCTTAATGAGGGGATAAGAAAGTGCTACATAGTTTTTTATCGGATTTGTGAAAGAGTCTCCTTTTCACGACGGAATTTCGTTTGGAGTCAGTGACAGGGCTATATATTTAGTTATAACGCCTAATCTTCATTTTCACGTAAAGTTGAGTATAATAAAATGAGTGCGAGTGTAATATCTACAACTCAAGTTTTGTGGTTGCATCCCTGTCCGTGTGTGCGTGGCTGCGGGTGTATTGCATAGAAAACGTATTGCCACTGACATTTCCTATTTCACGCTGAAGTGTTCAATGTTATGCGCAGAACATATCTACACGCAAATATACAACAAAGAAGCCAAAAATAGGCACATACATACTAGGGATTCCAATTTTTCCGATTTTTACGATCCCGGGATTTTCGAGATTTTATTTTGTAATCCCGGGATCCCGGGATTTATCCCGGGATTTGGACTTTAATTACACAGGCCGAAAAAATTTTCAAAAAATTTTCTAACTCAAATAAAATTCTACTTTTCTAAAGGATTTCGTTGCGCTGATTCTGAATCTGAAGTCGGATTTTCGGTAATATGTATAGGTTTTGAGATATTCATGTCCAAAGAGGCGAAAAATGCGATTTTTTGCTATATTCACTGCTCAATCTGTTAAATTACTTACTTTCATTAAAAGATGATTGCAGCTATTGAAAGAACGATCATTTCTCTTGAAAACAGCGCTTTGCTTTTTCGGGTATCTTATTCAGATATCTACGTTGTCTTCAAAAGAAATGATCGTGCTTCCAATAGATGTAATCAGTTTTTAATGAAAGTCAGTAATTTTAAAAATATTGAGGAGTGAATATGGCCACAAACTGCGTTTTTCGCCTCTTTGGACATGAATATCTCAAAAACTACACCGAAATCCTTTTGAAACGTAGAATTTTATTTCTGTTACAAAAATTTTTCGACCAGTATTATTTTCCCACATTTGGGGTTGAAAAAAGTAAATCGCTAGCTTAGAGTGCAAACTGTGTAAGTCCACTTTTATGAAAAAGTGTATTTTTATGTAGAATGCTAGAAAAATAAAAAAACACCATGCTAAACAAGTCTGCGATACTTGTCTTATTTCTACTCGTTTTTATTCAGCGATACGCAAATTGTATAAGTCCAAAAAGCGAAGAAAATTGTGTAAGTCCAAAATATTTACATGAACACAAAATTTTTTTTCATTTAGAAATTTTTTTATTTTTTTTTTTTTTTGGCTCTCCTACAAAGTTTGAAAAAAGGACTTACACAATTTGCATTCTAAGCTAGCGAAATACATTTTTAGAGAAACGCTACAACTTTAAAATGAAAAAAAAAAATAGATTTTTATTGCCATTTTTTATTATTTCATTAGTAACAAAATAAAATAGGAATGTAAAATCATTCGTATTATTTAATAATACCTAAGAGTTACTTTAAAAAGCACAACCAACAACGAAAATTACAAACATTTGGTGAACAAAACATTTGCCTTTGCAGTTGGTAGATACTTTTAGGATATTAATAAAAAAGGCTTGCAATCATTTGATAATTTCCAATAGAAATTTTTTTAGAATTTAACGACGAACTTTGTTTAAGCGAATATTTCCAAGCTTGCCGAAAAATTCAGAAAATTAATGCAACTTCTGAATAGATAAATATCGGAGGCAAAATTTTGATATGAATTCCGAGTATGCAGCTGCGTATTTAATTTTAGTAGAGTGTTGTAAGACTATCAAGTCTAATTAAAATTTTGTTTCCATTTTCTTCCATTATTTTCTTTCCGTGTGGGAAAATTCCAAAAAACATTTGAGAAATAAATGACCAAAAATCAGGAAATAGAAATTATCAAATGAATTTTGCCACAAGCTAAAAGCTTTAAAAATACCTAACGTACGTTTCCCTACAACGCGTACTTCAACACAAAAAATTTAATTATTAAAAAAAAAATCAAAAATTGTAATCCTTACTTTGACTAATGGACTTTTTTATTCTAGCAAAAATGTCGCACTTTCTTCCGGCTGTCACATTTTTTTGTTCTCTTCCACACAGACTGAACACTTTTTTAGGGATGTTTGTTCTATTGACAAAATATAAAACTGGCCCGACTACGGGCAACATTTTCTGCTCTTAGCACAAGTAAAAGGTTGCATTGTAATAATGCAACATTTTCATTCAGAATAGGAAATGCTGTTAGTATACAGATCTGAGACCAATAAAAATTATATAAAATATAACTTTTCTTTGCTATAATAGCGGAATATTCTCTCTTTATCTTATCCCGAAAATCCCGGGATAAAATTCTAGCTATCCCGGGATTTTCGGGGAGTCAGAAAGGGCGGGATCCCGGGATCCCGGGATTGGAATCCCTAATACATACGTATAAAGTAATTCACCACTGGCCTTGGCTCGGCACCAAGGTGTCTGAATTGGTCGGTCGGTGTTGGTATGCAAAATTTTCTATGGCAGCGCTGGAAGAAGCGCACGGATGTGGCGATGAAAAAAGTGTAATATCATGTTCAGACATAAAAATTAATTAAGTCAATTGGGGTTGATTGAACATCTTTAGATTTGGTGTTCAGACATATTTAATTTACTTGGCCCATTTAATAGGTCGGCTCAAGATACATACACACATACACGCCGTGAGCTGAATATCAAACTCTCGTGACCTAAATGTCAAAATTGAAAGGAGGACGAAATAATTTGACATTCATCTCACAATTTTTACCAATCGTAAACACGAATGCATGTATAAAATAAGCAGAAATAAAAACAAATTTGGTAGGTGATGAAGAAGAACAAGAATGCAGCTGATCTGACGAACCAACCTGTTTAGTGGACACTGACGCTAATCACATTTCTCTTTTCATGACATTTCATTTTACTTATGAAACAAGCCTTTTAACAGGGTTGCACGCAGAATTGTTCTTCATTAACAACTCATTAATTTCTAATGAAGCATTAACTTGGTCAATTTTTGTATGGTAAATTGAGAATCATTGGGCTTGAAAATTGAATGAAGGCTCTTAATGTTCAATTAAGGTTGTGTCTGAACATAACATAAGGCTGCCCTTGGCGTGCATACATTTGGCCAAGTAAATACAACAAATATCTACGTCAGCAACAAATGGCAGAAAAGTGCAAAAGCAAAACTCTAATTGAATTTGTTCACAGAGAGCCGACCGACCAAGTCGCATTTTACGTGACAAATAAGCACTGCATATAAGGGCCAATGTTCTTGGTGAATGCAAAATAAGGCTGTTGGATATTAAAATTGGCGTTCGCAACGGAATGTGTCAAGTGGTTGTTTTATGGTACAAGTGCTTTTGACGTCTTTTATATCCATACATACATGCATACTTTATATGTATGAGAATGTGCCTTTAGGTGAGACTGTTTACTTGTATATCACACAATTGCAATGTAAGATGTAAGTTTGGACTCATACCTACATATATATATAATGGAAAATATTCCTTGGGGAAATAACCATATTTTACTCAAAATATTTACTTCCATTGCATAACTTATTGTTTGGAATCGGGGCATTTTACTACAATTTCGAGAAATCACCTAATCACAACTTTTGTACGTCTGTGTGTAGTTTTGTGGCAGTACGCATTTAAGAAACCTTCATAGCCATGCTTTTAGTTGTTGATGCCAACGATGTCCACAATAATAGATTTTCTTGTTTCCACTTGAAGGAAATAGAGTATACCTACTCTTTTCTATTGTCCTCTGACTGGGTGCTCTACGTGTCATTTTGTTATGCTGTGTACCCAGTAGACTCAAAGGTACTACAAATCGTCAATACATTCCTCCTTATATCTCCTTTGGAGAACATAACAACTTCCATGACTTTGTCCCATGACTATCACGCGGCGCCGGCAGCCCTTGCATGAATGACTTTGTATAGTAAAAAGAGCAATGAAGTGAAAATTTGTTGGGAAGCATGCTTTTTTCATATGGTCGTTATGATACTCCTGTTAGGTATTCAGCATGAATGGTAGCATTACTTTAGTGCTGAATATACAGCTGCCTACCATTCAACTTTGTTATTATGTACTTCATTCGTATAACTTTACTGTTTCGGTTCTTTATTCTTAACTCCTACGGTATACCGAAACGAAAGCAAGTATCCTGGCATCAATAACCGTCGCATTATCTTACAAATGCGCCTAGTGGGTATCAAAGAAAAAATATTTTGTATATTGATGTATTTGCTTTGCACTAAATATTTTTATTATTTCATCACGGATTCACTGTTTGGACCCAAATACAATGAAAAATCAAATTAATGAGAAAGGACACAGGCCATATGGCAGGAGTCTGGCTTTTTGTTATGAAGTAACTAGCTGTACCCGGCCAAGCTTTGCTTTGGGCCACTTCCTATTATAAGTACTTGAAGCGAAAAACGGCACACTTTAAAATATGTTGGAAGTATTTAGAAACCGAAATTACCTCGGGCTACAGAGCTCAGCACAATTCAGATAAGTTTAAAAAAAGTGAAGGAAAAAATTGATGTTTTCAAAGGTTTGCCCTCTTCATGTTCTTATCCCAATTTTCTTCGTATTACTCTCCAACTGCCTTTCCCTCTACTTTTCTCTTTCTCTTTCCCTTTCCCATCACATTTCCGCTTCCCTTTCTCTACCGCTCTCTCTTACCTCTCCTTTTCTGTCTTTCTCCTTTTTATTCCCCCTCTTATTCCTTCTCTAATTCCCTGTATACTGTCTCTCTCCCCATCCTCTTCATTCCATTTTTATTATATTCTCCCTCTCCCTTTCCGTCCCTTTGCCTTTGCCTTTCCCAGTCTCATTACTCTTCCCCTTTCCCTAGGGAACTGGGTTTTAGCATAACATACCCTGCATTCCACTTCTCGTTTGATACCATCATTGCTTAAAAATATTCCGTGGCATCCGAATCGTCTCTTTTACCCATAATTAGGTATCGGGACTAAGAATCACTATGAAAATATCTCTATATAGCAGACCCGGTGAACACATTCATTTTATATCAGTATTGCTCAGAAGCATCCCGAGCTCATCCGGGTCCACTTATTGACCCACATCTGGGAACTTGACCTAGGAACCATAATGGGTACGGTATCTGGAGACTTGGCCAAGAAATCGTAATGGGTACGGCCCTACATGGGAGTCCGCTCAATACCTTTCATTTGGTACCAATATCCCTAAGATCCGGTGTTATCCGGGTCCGCATATTGACCCATACCTTGGGATCCCACCCAGCAATCGTCATGCGCCGTGATTAAATAACAATATCGCTGAGAAATTATCCGGGGCCATCCGGATCCACATTTTGACCCACATCTGGGGACCTGACCTAGGAATCATAATGATTTCATCTCTATGTAAAAGCCCTGCCTTTCAGTTGACACCAATATCGTTCAGAAATTTTCCGCGGCCATCCCGGTCCACGTTTTCACCCACATTTAGGGACCAGACCTAGGAATCATAATCAGTTCATCTCTGTGTAAAGGCCCTGCTCACCACTTTTCATTTGGTACCAATATGCCTGAGAAATATCCCGGTGTTATCCTGGTCCGCGTGTTGACCCACACTTTGGGACCCGACCTAGGGATCGTAATGAGTTCATTTCTATGTAAAATCCCTGCTCAAACCCTTCATTTGATACCAATATCACTGAGAAATTTTCCGGGGTCATCCGGGTCCACGTTTTGACCCATATTTGGGGACCCGTCCTAGGCATCACAAATAAAATAGTTCTATGTTGAAGTCCTCATCAAGACCTTTCATTTGATACCAATATCGCTCAGAAACATTAGAGGGTCACCCGGTCCACGTTTTGACCCATATCTCCAGACCCGATCTAGGAATCACAATGAGTACTATTCTATGTAAATTCTCTGCTCAATACCTTTCATTTGATACCAATATCGCTCAGAAACATTCGAGGGTCATCCGGGTCCACGTTTGACCCATATCTGGAGACCTGATCTAGGAATCACAATGAGTACTATTCTATGTAAATTCTCTGCTCAATACCTTTCATTTGATACCAATATCGCTCAGAAACATTCGAGGGTGATCCGGGTCCACGTTTGACCCATATCTGGAGACCCGACCTAGGAATAACAATGAGTACTCTTCTATGTAAATTCTGTGCTCAATACCTTTCATTTGATACCAATATCGCTCAGAAACATTCGAGGGTCATCCGGGTCCACGTTTTGACCCATATCTGGATACCCGACCTAGGAATCACAATGAGTACTATTCTATGTAAATTCTCTGCTCAATACCTTTCATTTGATACCAATATCACTCAGAAACATTCGATGGTCATCCGGGTCCACGTTTTGACCCATATCTGGAGACCCGACCTAGGAATCGCAATGAGTACTATTCTATGTAAATTCACTACTGAATACCTTTCATTTGATACCAATATCGTCCAAAAATATTCAGGGGAAAGCCGGATCCAGGTTTTGACCTTTTGACCTATATCTCGCGAACCGACTTCCGGATTTGAAAAAAATATGTATATAAACCATCTAGGGCAAGGTACTAAGCTGGTGTGTAAATTTGGTCAAAATCCCTCGACGCATTTGGGCGAAAGCCGGCGACAAAGAAATGGGCTTGATTTTTATATATAGATATATAGATCAAGAAGACTTCGGCTGAGCTTAGCAGGAAGTCTGAGAATCCTATCATATCTTTATTAGATATATTGAACTGTTTTTCACGATGCTGCTATTATAAATGCTCAGATACTAAACAAGTTTCGAAAAAACACACAATCTCGGAAATTTCAAAATTTATCAGTTAAACTGACGTTCTCCCCTCTGAATATGAAGCAGCAGCAAGAAAAAACTAAGAAACTAGGCAAACAACTCGAAGCGAATGTCAAAGACCGTTTCATAAGTGTCAACAGCAGTTAACTAAATAGACACATTCCCCACTTTTCTTTCCGTCGATGCAATGCAGACTTGTCAAAAGTTGACTCCTTTCTTACCCCCTTATTGGGAATTTTTCTTTTAGAAGTAAAAGTATCTATACGTTTTTGACACTTTTGTGCACAAACAAAAATACTATAAAGAAGCGCAAGGAGTTGCAAGGAGTCGCAATACAAATGTTTTTAAATATTTTAACAAACCGAAGAAAATAGTAAGTATCAAAAAAGTGAAGTTAAATAAAAGCTTGCAAAAATAAATGCTGCCGCCAAGAGTACACATCGTTGTTTTTGTTGTGTTAAAGCCAGTAACGCATGCTAATACATAAATATCTATGCGCACAGTACATCCAAACTTGAAAGGACGACATTTAAGGTTAATTTGTGCCGAAAAAGATGTTTACTTACGAGGGTCGAACGATTGGCCTAACTTCAACTCTATGAGCAGATTTAAAACGGTATTAATTACACAGGGGAATCATGTTCTGCGACTTATAAATTGCAAAAAAACTGAATTAATTGCATGTTAGTTATTATTTTTAACTTTTATTTAAGTTATTTGGATTTTTCCGCCGACGGATGACGGAAAATCGTTTCACAACACATAATTTTGTGCATACATATATTTAATAAGAACAAGTAAGGAAGCCTAAGTTCGAGTCGAATCGAACATTAGATACTCAGCTGTATGCTTTCATTGTTTGTTTGCTTCTAATAGAATCACGGTGTACTTTATATAAATCGAGTGCTGCATAAAGTGGGCGTAACCACGCCTATTTTCAATATTTTTATCAGTCATCCAACTAAGCATTTGAATATTATTCTTTGCTCAAAATTTCATTCCTTTATGACTTCTAGTTACAAAGATGTCACGTTACAAATTCCCAAAGGGTATTCCAGAAATATCTTTGTTAAAAAGTAGGCGTGGTCATAAACCGATTTCAATAAATTTTTGCATGTCTATTAACACAATTTATAAAAGTGTATAAACCAAGTTTCGTCATAATATCTCAATTATTTGTCGAGTTATGGGCTAAGAAATCTCGTATATTCCTTTGTCTAAAAAGAGGCGGTGCCATGCCCATTTTTCAAAATTTTTCTACTTTTTGTTTCCGGTCTATTGTGGAACTCATGCCACAAAATTTGAATGAATTGCCTTTATATTTGACAAAGATATCGCTTAAAATGTTTTTATTAGGCCACTTTATAATACCCATATATAAAAGTGGGCGTGGCCGTCAACCGATTTTAACTATTTTCCGTCCAAATGTTTGGCTAAGTAAGTAAATCACGCATACCAAATTTCATCGATATATCTTCAATGGTTTCTGAGTTATGACATATAAAACTTTCCATGTTTGACCCTTAATAAGTGGGCGTGGCACCGCCCATTTTCCAAAATTTCATCAAATTTCTTCATAGGGGCCTGAGCTCAACACGTGGGTAAAATTTCATCGCTCCAGCTATATTAGTGACTGAGATACCAAATTTCCGATTTTTTCTATATAGGAAAAGTGGGCGTGGTCATGGTCCGATTTCGCCTATTTTCAATACTAACCGTCCCAGTCTCGATACCAACTTGCATTTCAAATTTCATCAAAATATCTCAATTTTTACGCGAGTTAGAGTGTTTACAGACGGACGGACGGACGGACGGACAGACGGACGGACGGACGGACATGGCTCAATCGATTTCTCTTTTCACCCTGATCATTTTGATATATATAAGTCTATATCTATCTCGATTATTTCATTCTGTTACAATCCACCGTTATGTGATTAAAACTATAATACTCTGTGTACTAGTACAGCTGAGTATAAAAACTAATCCGAATCGTATGGATCAAATAGGTACTTTCTCAAAATATAACAAAACTTACTTCAAAAAATTTGGTTACATATTTAACGGATCTCGTATTCGAAATGTGTTTAGCTTTACGGTCTAGTGAATTAATGCATCCTATTCACATATATAAGCGGTAAAATTTCTTAGTCCGTTGATATACCCGAACATATTTAGAACCGATAAACTTTATTCGTCGACTCATAAAACAGAGTTGTATTCCTGAATCTTCTTATATATTATAAATGTGAAATGGAAATTGTGTTTAAACTCAATTGGCGAGAAAACCGCTGAACGGATACTCACGAAACTTTGCACACCTAGGTATTTTCACCCGGTAATTGCTATAGGCATATTTTTAATCTGATTAAAAGTCAGGGATGGGCACCTCCCATACAAAATTTTCCTTTTTTTCGTAATATCTCTTGAAATATTTGTACTAGAATAATGAGAATTTTTGTGAAGGAATAATACAAAAATATATACTCAACGGATAAACAATTTAGGTCTTGGTAAAGCAGGGATGGACACTAGGGTGCTTTTAATTTGTATGAAAAATTTAAAAGTTCATAAAAAGACTGTATCGCCCCCTCAATCTGTAGTAAGATGGTCAAAGATATCACACATAAATTTTGGGCCCGATTGGTGGCGGTTAAGGCGTGGCGCATTGAGGTCAAAGTTCAGAAAACTCTATGAAGGGTCAAAAAATCAAAATATTTTTTTTAATTATCTAATACCCAAAATTAATGCTTCTATACCCAAGGATAACAAATATAAATTTTGGTCCCGATTGATGACGGTTTACTGGTGTTTTAAGGGGGTCAAATTTCAGATTACCATATGCGACACTAAAAATGTAAGTCTTCTATGGCAATGTGAACATTGACCCCCTTAAAACACCACTAAACCGCCATCAATCGGAACCAAAATTTATTTTTGTTATCCTTGGGTATAGAAGTATTAATTTTGGGTATTAGATAATTAAAAAAAATATTTTGATTTTTTGACCCTTCATAGAGTTTTCTGAACTTTGACCTCAATGCGCCACGCCTTAACCGCCACCAATCGGGACCAAAATTTATGTGTGATATCTTTGACCATCTTACTACAGATTGAGGGGGCGATACAGTAAAATATCGTTAATTTTAATTTTAAACGCACTCTAATGGACACTCTCCTCCCATATAAACTGAAATTTTCACATCGAATATCTCTGGAAATATTTGTAGTAGGGTACTGAAAACTGGTGTGAGGGCATGTGAGATAACTATGTATTAATCGGGTAAAACTGCTAGGTCTTGGTAAAGCAGGGATGGGCACCTCCCATACAAACTGAAACTTTCACAGCGAATATCTCTGGATATATTTGTAGTAGGGTACTGAAAACTGGTGTGAGGGCATGTGAGATAACTATGTATTAAACGGGTAAAACTGCTAGGTCTTGGTAAAGCAGGGATGGGCACCTCCCATACAAACTGAAATTTTCACATCGAATATCTCTAAAAATATTTGTAGTAGGGTACTGAAAAATGGTGTGAGGGCATGTGAGATAACTATGTATTAAACGGGTAAAAACGCTAGGTCTTGGTAAAGCAGAGATGGGCACCTCCCATACAAACTGAAATTTTCACAGCGAATATCTCTGGAAATATTTGTAGTAGGGTACTGAAAACTGGTGTGAGGGCATGTGATATAACTATATATTAAACGGGTAAAAACAACGCTAGGTCGTGGTAAAGCAGGGATGGGCACCTCCCATACAAACTGAAACTTTCACAGCGAATATCTCTGGAAATATTTGTAGTAGGGTACTGAAAACTGGTGTGAGGGCATGTGATATAACTATATATTAAACGGGAAAAACACTAGGTCTTGGTAAAGCAGGGATGGGCACCTCCCATACAAACTGAAACTTTCACAGCGAATATCTCTGGAAATATTTGTAGTAGGGTACTGAAAACTGGTGTGAGGGCATGTGAGATAACTATGTATTAAACGGGTAAAAACGCTAGGTCTTGGTAAAGCAGGGATGGGCACCTCCCATACAAACTGAAACTTTCACAGCGAATATCTCTGGAAATATTTGTAGTAGGGTTCTGAAAACTGGTGTGAGGGCATGTGATATAACTATGTATTAAACGGGTAAAAACGCTAGGTCTTGGTAAAGCAGGGATGGGCACCTCCCATACAAACCGAAATTTTCACATCGAATATCTCTGGAAATATTTGTAGTAGGGTACTGAAAACTGGTGTGAGGGCATGTGAGATAACTATGTATTAAACGGGAAAAACACTAGGTCTTGGTAAAGCAGGGATGGGCACCTCCCATACAAACTGAAATTTTCACATCGAATATCTCTGGAAATATTTGTAGTAGGGTACTGAAAATTGGTGTGAGGGCATGTGAGATAACTATATATTAAACGGGAAAAACACTAGGTCTTGGTAAAGCAGGGATGGACACCTCGCATACAAACTGAAATTTTCACAGCGAAAATCTCTTGAAATATTTATAGTAGGGTACTGAAAATTGGTGTTGGGCATATGAGATAACTATATATTAAACGGACAAAAAAAAATCTATCTTTGACGTCAAGAATGATATTTTTCTATGTAACTTTTTTGGGCTAACTCAATATGCTAATATTTTTAAAAGCACGTGGTGTGAAACCCGCGGGTAACATCTAGTGAATTAATAAAATTATTGTAAGTTTAAGAAACCAGTTGAGAACTACGAAAATAAGGAACACAGATACAAATGAATACGTTGGGAAATCACGTGAAGAGTGACTCGTCCTCACTTGGTATCAGACAGTATGAAAGAGAAACCGGTGGCGCGCCTTATTGGACTCGCCCAAAACCGTCTAGACGGTTACGCGCTAATTAAGAAGAAGAAGAAGAAGAAGAAGAGACACAAATGAGCTCGCTTTATGCTTAAATTCTATTTTTCGTTATTACAAAATCTTTTTTTAGAATATTTACTGATCTGCATTTAAAAAAATTATGTGCCTCACAATATCGCCGCCTAATTTTTCCCTTCAACAAGCTTGAATGGCGATAAATAAGAAGATAAACAAAATTATCATCGGCATACATATTTGTGGAAATTTTTTTAAGGGCAGAAATGTTTTTGGACATCTGGAAAATGCATTATATGAGCTGGTGTCCGATGAACTTATTATAGGAATCCCGAAAAACGACAGTCTAGAACTAGAGAGTTCACAACTAGTTCAGAACAGGTTCTAATGAGTTGTAGAGCAGGATTTCATGAAAAATGTATGTTTACAGCTATTACTTGAACGTTGAGCACCAAAAAATGTTGCACTTTACAATAATGCACCTTTATGCTGTCTTTTGCTGGATAGTACCAAATAAAATATTACAAAATTAATATACCTTAGCATTTGTAGGTGAGTGGGAATAATTCCACCTTTTTTATGGTCAAGTTTCAAAAACTTGGTATTTTATAATATAATGCCGCATTTATTTTCAGTATGTTAATAGTTCTTCCGGTTGAGGATTGTTTTTGCAAAGCGTGGCAAAATACCGACCATTTTTGAACTAGTCCTGAATCGCTTCCTTTTGAAGCGAGTTAATGATTTTTTAATCTTCCCAGAACTGTGCATATACCCAATAAACACAGAAGTAAGGATGATATCAAGGCGAATCCGTGGGAAGTAATTTAGAACGCGCTCCATAGTTCTGCAGAGGGAGATAATTGCCATTTGGTAGAACATCCCGTGTTAAAAGAGACAGTTGAAAGCATTGCTTTGGGTTCGAACGATAACTAACGCTGTCTCTCGCTGAACTAGTTCTGCACTAGCCTGGAACTAGCACGATTTGCTGCAGGTTAAGTAAATGTACAATGTACATAAATATGAGAAAGTTCATATGTATTTGAGCCTTTAAGCTCTTTTGACTATTAGTTATGGCCCAGTCTAGCGTCTACTTCACAGTTAACGACCCTTTTTTTCATTACACTAAATTGTATGTAATTCCATTTTCCATTTCTTTGCTATTTTGTAAGTTTCGGTGCTCGTTACTCACTACTTCTTACACACATAAATAACGTTTCTCTATTCAATTCATTCACAAATTTTGTTATGCGCTTGGTTAGTCACATGACATTGTTGCATTCATATTCGAATTCATATTTTACGCAAATTTTGCCAATAGACAATTGGTTTGGATTCCTGAAATATGCTGAGTTCATTTATTTGTCAAAAGTGTTCTTAATAATGCAGACATTATGTTCGCCAGAATAGAACTTTAACATTGAAATGATATGCGCAGAGTCCATAAAGATTAATGTAAGGTCTGCTTTATTTTAATGTATATTTATTCCTTAGGACATGCGGAAAAACTTGATTGCACCAACGGAATGAGGTGAAATGTACCTACATTTATGACCCGTGTCTTCAGTACCAGCGCGCGATTTCTTTTAGTAAGACAATGGTGTTGTATGCCCAGAAATTCCACCAGTTTCCTATGTTTTAGTTCAGGCTCTCGGTACTTGTGGCTGGTAGGTTTGTTTCGTCTCATATAGAATTTATCTCCAAAGGCTTCACGCTTCAAGCCTCTGCAACAAAACTCTAAAACTTAAATGACAAAAAGCGCAGCCATAAATCAAATACCCGCCATCGAATACCGTGTAAGAAGCCTCAACATTTCGAAGCTTCAAAAACAAGTTTTGTTCGTCGAACTCTTTTTCTCATATAGGAAAAATTTTTAAAGATAGTACAAAAAGTATGCAAATGTATTTCGACTATAATGGTTTTTACAGAATTTTTTTGTAAATTTCTTACTATATTTTAAAAGCCAATTGTTAAGGGCTCTTTACATGCATGCACAGGAATGCACATAATATTTAGAATCTCATTGTAGCGAAGTGGAATAAAATTTAAAAATAATATCTATATACATACATACACATGTACGAGAAAATGTAGTCTAGCAATGTTGTCTAACCACTTGGAAAGCTATGAAATTTAGCAAAAAACGTAAATCATAATAAATTTAAAAGATTTCGCACTGCGCGCTTGATGATTCGTTGCTCATATAAACTTGAATATAGTTAAGAGGAAAGAGAGCCTAAGTTCGGGTGAAATCGAGCATAAGATACTTGGCTGTGATTTTACAACGAAAAGTGTTTTCAGGATAAGGTTTTTCAAATCTTGGAAATTTTTTTCTTCGCCTTTTGTGTTGTTTTTCTAGCCACCAAGACACTCCCCAAACATTTGGAACGTATATATGTACATATTCTAAGCCCCTTAACCAGCATGAGGCAGAACCATTGATGTCAAGGTCGTCAACGTCGGCAGCAAATGCGCGCCTGAGGAATTCAGTTCTTCTGTTCGAACATCCAATCTTCGACAGCATCAAATCAAAGGGGACCACTGAGTATAAAAAGCCAGCCAACCATATCAGAAAGCGAGCAAACAAGTAGAAAATCTGAAAACCAATTCGCTCACAGTCTCAAGCAGGACCGTGCAAAGAATAATACACAGCCAAATACATACGCATGTACGAGTACGTAGGAAAAACAAATTTTCTTTAGTTTGGCAGAATATCAAACACTTGACGTATGTTGTGAGTCAACTCAACAAAGCGTTTTTCATTTTCCTATTCATACCTTTTTTCGGGCAAAATGCATGACAGCAGTTGCGCATTTCTTTGTAATTTTTGGTGATTCGCTTGCTTCTTAGCATCTTGAATATATTTATGTATGTACTACATATGTACTAAAATATTTGTTAAAAACATTTCAGCCCTTATTTGTTTTTTTTTTTTCCTTAAGAAGCTTTTTGCCGTGCTTCTGGCACTTTCAGATTTATTTTTCTTGTGAGTCTCTTCTTTTCGCTTTATTTGGCATCTGTTCATTTTTGAAAGTGTATTTAAGTATTTATAGGAGCTCAGACTTGCGTTAAGAGCAGTCCCAAAAGCATATGCAACATTTTATGCTCATAGTAGTAGAAAAGCTTGCCAAAATGGTGGAAAATTGTTGAATAGTGCAAATCTGCATACACTCGGTGCTTCATTAAGTTCTACACAATGTTAGGTCTTACAATTTATGAGTTCGTAAGCTCTGCAAATGATGGCGCAGTAGTACGAGTATGCTCTTTTAATTTCCTAATTCCCATCTTGGTCCTAGGAAGTCAATGTTTAGCAGTTCGGAACAGAATTTATAAAGAGAACATTGGTTTGGCGGCGTATGAAATGAATATAAAAGTGAAACTTGTTAAGAAATAACGCGAAATGAATATATTTTAATGTAAACATTGAGAATCACCAAATGGACGATCCTTTTGTAGAGTAATCACTTTCTGAGGGAAAATTCCCTACACCTACGAATTTTAGTCGAAAAAAGTGACCGTGGGGAAAGAAGAACAGATTTTTATAACATAGCTAAATGTAGCAATTTTTTGGCAAAGTGAAATCAAAATTTCTATTAAAATTTGTTTCACTTTAACACAGACTTTTGATCTTAGCAAGGTAAACGCCGTAAAGACAAATTAATTTGTGCGCATTTGAAACATTGACTGGTTTATCAAATAGAACACAAGCCATAAAATCGGGAAAAAAGGTTGCAAAAAAAACGTTACAGAAGAAAAAAACGTTATATCTCCTGCGGACCATTTACTTCCTAGCAAAAAATAACTAACAAACTAGTCTTACTAGTCTCCTGCCACGAAATTTCTCAGAGTAAAGTAGCATTTCGTCTCAGTGAGAGATGTTAGCAAAATAAGTATGTAAACACGAAAATATCGTACTTTGCTGGTTTCCCATGTTTTGGGATAAATTTGCTTACTGCTTCCATTTTCTCCTTTTTTAAAAAAAATAAAGATAACTTCTTCTTGATTGGCGCTTAACCTTCTAGACGATTCTGGCCGAGTCCAACAGAGCGCGCCAATTGCTTCTGTTTCGCGCAGCATGGCGCCACGTGGGAACACCTAGGGAGGCAGCATCGCTGTGCACCTGATTTTCCCAACGCAGTGGAGGTCTCCCTTTTCTTTTGCGTTCAGCGGGTTTCGATAGAAATGCTTTTAGTAGTAGCATTTATTGGCAAGCGTGATTCTTCGTTGGATCTCCGTGCTGACATTATTCTTGGTGTCAATGCTGGTTCCCAAATATACCATTAACAGTTTCGAATTTGTAGCTATCAACATTGACGTGGCTGCCAAGGCGTGCTGTTTCTTTGTGTGATGACAGGAGGTACTTCGTCTTGTCCTCGTTGACCGCCAAACCCATTTTCTTAGCCTCTTTATCCAGCTTGGAGAAGGCAGAACATACGGCGCGCGTGTTAGTGCCAATGATGTCGATATCATCGGCGTGCGCCAGCAGTTGTACACTCTTGTGGTATAAAATGCTTCCTGTATGGTTATGTTCTGCAGCTCGTATTATCTTTTCCAGCATCAAATTGAAGAAGTCACACGAAAGAGAGTCACCTTGTCTGAAACCTCGTTTGGTCTCGAACGGTTCGGAGAGGTCCTTCCCAATTCTGACGGAGCTGGTGGTGTTAGTCAACGTCATTTGGCATAGCCGTATAAGTTTTGCAGGGAAACCAAATTCAGACATTGCGGCATATAGGCAATTCCTATTCGTGCTATCAAAAGCGGCTTTAAAATCGACAAAGAGATGGTGTGCGTCGGTTCCTTTTTCATGGGTTTTTTCCAGTATTTGTCGTATTGTGAAGATCTGGTCGATGGTAGATTTACCAGGTCTGAAGCCACACTGATAAGGACCAATCAGATTGTTGACGATAGGCTTCAGTCTTTCGCACAATACACTTGCTAAGACCTTATATGCGATATTCAGGAGGCTTATCCCACGATAATTGGCGCGTACTGTGGAGTCTCCTTTTTTGTGGATTGGGCAGAGCACACTTAAGTTCCAATCGTCGGGCATGCGCTCGTCCGACCATATTCTGCATAGGAGTTGATGCATGCTCCTTATCAACTCTTCGCCACCATGTTTGAATAGCTCGGCTGGCAAGCCGTCAGCGCCCGGGGCCTTGTTATTCTTAAGCCTAGATACTGCTATTCGCACTTCGTCATGATCAGGAGGTGGAACATGCCTACCGTCATCTGCTATTGGGGATTCGGTTCGTACATCTTCTCCTTCCGCACTTTCACCGTTGCCATTATCTAGCAAGGAGGAGAAGTGATCCCTCCACAACTTAAGTATGCTATGGACATCAGTTACCAGATCGCCGTTATCATTCCGGCAGGAATTTGCCCCAGTCTTGAAACCTTCAGTCATCCGCCTTATTTTTTGATAGAATTTTCGAGCATCGTTCCTACCTGCCAGCATCTCAAGCTCTTCACACTCGCGCCTTTCAGCATCCTTTTTCTTCTTTCGAAAAAGGCACCTCTCTTCCTTCCTCGCCGTTCGATAACGCTCCCATACGCTTCGCGTTGCGCCCGCACACAATGTATCCCTGTAGGCGGCGTTCTTTCATTCCGAGGCAGCGCGACATTCCTTGTCGTACCAGGTGTTTTTGCGCTTGTATCCTACAGATTCCTCAGCGGCGATGCGAAGTGAACGAGCGATGTCTTCCCATTCATCAGATACATCGTTTGGTGAAGGATTGCTCTCGTCCCATTGGGACTGGTTACGTCGTTGAGACTGAATTTTCCGACTGCGCTGCCGAAGATACCTTCCTTACCCACCCTGGCATTAAAATCGCCAAGCACAATCTTAATGTCGTGACGGGGGCAGCGGTCGTAGGCATGCTCTAACTGCTCATAGAAAGTGTCTTTGATCGCATCGTCCTTCTCTTCCGTCGGGGCGTGGGCGCAGATGAGAGATATGTTGAAAAATCTCGCTTTGATGCGGATGTTGGCTAGACGCCCGGTCACTGGCGTGAACGACAGTACTCGCCGGCTGAGTCTCTTTCCCACCACAAAACCAACACCAAATATACGCTCCTCTGCATGGCCACTGTAGTATATAGCGCAAGGCCCGCATTTCTTCTTGCCTTGCCCCTTCCACCACATCTCTTGTATGGCGGTGATGTCAGCTTTCACTCTTCCGAGGACATCAACCAGCTGGGCAGAAGCACCTTCCCAATTAAGGGTCCGGGCGTTCCAGGTGCATACCCTCAAATCATAGTCCTTTAAACGTTTGCCATGGTCGTCAATAAAAAGAGGTGGTCTCATCCGAGGCATTGTTGGATTTTTAAGATAATAAAGATAACTATTTATGTATATAATCTTTGGGGTGGTGGGGGGGGGGGGGGCGATTTGTATGGAGGGAAATTAGTCGATACCGCTCCATCGAAATTCGGATTCTTCTCATTTTTTTTTAGTAGAAAACTCCTCCACGACATTTGTCTAAAATTAATTTTGATGTTCTTGAATTTGGTTTTTATGGACCAAGACGGATTTTTGAAAATAAAAATTGGGCAAAAATCGAAAAAAATATCCAGGCCAATGTGCACATTGAATTGAAGCAGACTTTTATGCTGAGTCCAGTGGGTATGGTAGCGAGGTTCTGCATGCATTTACTTATTTATTTACATAAGTAAATTTGAAATAAATTATAGGTACGCGCACGGGTATGTACGTTTCAAGACCGTCACACCAAAGTTCAGTTGGCTGTTTATTGGACTAACAAACCTGTCACGGTTTCCTGCTGTCATGGTTTCCCTTGCTACCAGCATTTTTGCTGCTGATAATAATAATAATAACAATGTGTGTCTCATCACGGCATCAAATCAAGTATAATCGCACATTTGGGAGCAAACGGGCGTTAATCATTTTAAAAGCGCACATAAACCGCAGGCACAAACAAATGCATGTACACAATCTATACATACATACCTACATACTTATATGTTTATGCTTATTTGCTTTAAGCAGTATGATATAATGATTGACAGACGTACAATATATGCAAGGACAATCGAGCGAAAAGCATACATGAATACATGCATACATACTCACAGGATATGCGACATCGGTTGGTGTTACTGTTGTGGCTGCCGGCAGTGCTTAGTACACACACATGAGGCTCCACGTGCCACATGGCGGTCTATTGTGTTTGCTGACTTGGGTGAATGAGTTTAGAGGAATTCGTTTATGTGGCTGTATATATGTATATTTCTGTGAGTGCCCAGCAGAATATGTTAAAGCCGCGAAAGCGAGGAGTTACAGCGCAAACTGATATTTGAAATCTTGCATGACAATTAAGGTTCCTAAGCTGCTTCTAAGTGGAAAGGAAGTGTACCGTACCATAATCGATCTCAACTGGAGGAAGTACAAATATGGAGCGTTTGTTCCTTAATATTCAATCGTGTCCAAAAAAAAAACATGCGGCTTGTTATGTTTATGCTGCGAGCAGATGAATAAAAATGAATTCAAACAAACAAATTGATACCTTAAAAAAATTTTTGTTCGAAAACAAATTTTCAGATTACCACTTCATTTCGAAAATGCAGGACTTACCGATTTTTCTATAGGAGTTAAAAGGAGCGCCTTTCGGTTGCGCACAGGAAACGGAAACGTAACCACACATGCTCGTGACTTTTACTCTGCCGCAGAAAATACGCAAATGTATTTATGCAAATTAAGGCGCTCATATATGTATACATATCGTGGATGCCTTTGCAAAACCGTCCATTTACCAAAACCCAAATTTTACGAGAACGAAAATATGTGCTTGCCACAGAGATGGTGGGATAGTGGGTACTTCATTACCGTTGTTTTGAGAACTTTTTAATGAAATAACTGGCGTTTTCGATTCGCCATCGAATAAGCGAGGTCGGATCGAACAAAATGTTCGAAGCCGTAATGAGTACTAGCCATACTCGCTAGCTGGTCGATAAAAATTTCGCAGAGAAATTGTGAATGGAAAGCGGCTAATGTTTTTACGATTTGTATGAGCTGTCATCGATGTCTTGAGCTCAGGGTTTACAAATCTAATCTTCGATGGACGGTTTTGCAAAGGCATCGACACATGCACATACTTACATATGTATGTTGGTTTGACGCAGCTCTCTGGTATAGATGTGTGTTATACCATACGAGTAGCAAAAAACACATAATTATTTCTTTGAAACATACATACATAAATATAACTGATATATAACAAGTAAGGATGTATGCTTTCATTGTTTGTTTGCGTTTGATGGAAACACGGTGTATTTTATATAAAGCGAGTGCTGCATAAAGTGGGCGTAGCCACGCCAATTTTCAACATTTTTATCAGTCATCCAACTAAGCATATCAATATTATTCTTTGTGCAACATTTTATTCCTTTTTGACTTCTAGTTACAAAGATGTCACGTTACAAATTCCCAAAGGGTGTTCCAGAAATATCTTTGTTAAAAAGTAGGCGTGGTCATAAACCGATTCGAATAAATTTTTGCATGTATATTAACACAAGTTATAAAAGTATATAAACCAAGTTTCGTCATAATATCACAATTATTTGTCGAGTTATAGGCTAAGAAATCTCGTATATTCCTTTGTCTAAAAAGAGGCGGTGCCACGCCCATTTTCCAAAATTTTTATATTTTTTGTTTCCGGTCTATTGTGGAACTCAATTATCAATGAATTATCTCTATATTTGACAAAGTTATTTTAAAATGTTGCTATTAGGCCAATTTATAATACCCATATATAAAAGTGGGCGTGGTCGTCAACCGATTTCGCTAAAATTTTCAAAATGTATTACCACAAGTAGTGTAAGTGCACATACCAAGTTTCGTCATTATATATAAATTATTTGTCGAGTTATGGGCTTAGAAATCTCGTATATTTCTGCTTCTATAACTTCTATAAAGAGGCGGTGCCACGCCCGTTTTCCAAAATTTTTGTATTTTAAATTATATGTCCGCAGTTGGACTCCTGTCATAAAATTTCAATGATATATCTTTATATTTGACAGAGATATAGCTTAAAATGTTTTTATTAGGTCACTTTATAATACATATATATAAAAGTGGGCGTGGCCGTCAACCGATTTTAAGTATTTTCCGTCCAAATGTTTGCCTGAGTAAGTAAATCACGCATACCAAATTTCATCGATATATCTTCAATGGTTTCTGAGTTATGACATATAAAACTTTCCATGTTTGACCATTAATAAGTGGGCGTGGCACCGCCCATTTTCCAACGTTTCATCAAATTTCTTCATAGGGGCCTGAGCCCAACACGTGGGTAAAATTTCATCGCTCTAGCTATATTAGTGACTGAGATACCAAATTTCCGATTTTTTCTATATAGGAAAAGTGGGCGTGGTCATGGTCCGATTTCGCACATTTTCAATACCAACCGTACCAGTCTCGATACCAACTTGCAGTTCAAATTTCATCAATATATCTCAATTTTTGCGCGAGTTAGAGTGTTTAAAGACGGACGGACGGACATGGCTCAATCGATTTCTCTTTTCACCCTGATCATCTATATATATAACAAGTAAGGAAGCCTAAGTTCGAGTGGAATCGAACATTAGATACTCAGCTGTATGCTTTCATTGTTTATTTGCGTTTGTTCGATATAGGGTGTATTTTATATGAAACGAGTGCTGCATAAACAGGGCGCAGCCACGCCCATTTTTAAAATTTGTATCAATCATCCAAATAAGCATATAAATATTATTGTTAGTGCAAAATTGCATCCCTCTATGACTTTTAGTTACAAAGACTTCACGTTACAAATTCCAAAAGGGTTTTCCAGAAATATCTTTGTTAAAAAGTAGGCGTGGTCATAAACCGATTTCAATACATTTTTGCGTGTCTATTAACACATGTTATAAAAGTGCATAAACCAAGTTTCGTCATAATATCTCAGTTATTTGTCGAGTAATAGGCTCGTATATTCCTTTGTCTAAAAAGAGGCGGTGCCACGCCCATTTTATAAACTTTTTTTATTTTTTGTTTCCGGTCTATTGTAGAACTCATGTCACAAAATTTCAATGAATTATCTTTATATTTCACAGAGATATCGCTAAAAATGATTTTATTAGGTCACTTTATAATACCCATATATAAAAGTGGGCGTGGTCGTCAACCGATTTTGGTAATTTTTCGTCCACACCTTTGGCTAAGTAAATATAGCACGCGTACCAAATTTCATCGATATATCTTTAATGGTTTCTGAGTTATGGCCTATAAAACTTTCAATATTTGCCCCTTAATAAGTGGGCGTGGCACCGCCCATTTGCCAAAATTTTTATACTTTTTGTTTTATGTCCGTAGTTGGAGTCCTGCCACAAAATTTCAGTGATAGATCTTTATATTTGACAGAGATATCGCTTAAAATGGTTTTATTAGGTCACTTTATAATACCCATATATAAAAGTGGGCGTGGCCGTCAACCGATTTTGATAATTTTCCGTCGAAACATTTGTCTAAGTAAGCAAATTACGCATACCAAATTTCATCGATATATCTTCAACGGTTTCTGAGTTATGACATATAAAACTTTCAATGTTTGACCCTTAATAAGTGGGCGTGGCACCGCCCATTTTCCAAAACTTCATCAAATTTCTTCATAAGGGCCTGAGCTCAATATGTGGGTAAAATTTTGTCACTCTAGCTATATTAGTGGCTGAGATACCAAATTTCCGATTTTTTCTATATAGGAAAAGTGGGCGTGGTCATGGTCCGATTTCGCCCATTTTCAATACCAACCGTCCCAGTCTCGATACCAACTTGCATTTCAAATTTCATCAAAATATCTCTATTTTTACGCGAGTTATCGTGCGTACGGACGGACGGACGGACGGACGGACATGGCTCAATCGATTTCTCTTTTTACCCTGATCATTTTTATATATATAAGTCCATATCTATCTCGATTATTTCATTATGTTACAATCCACCGTTATGAAATCAAAATTATAATACTCTGTGTACTAGTACAGCTGAGTATAAAAATGATTTGGTTTTTAATTGTAACGCTAAAACTTGAAAACGGTTGAACCAAATCAAATACTTCCTTAGGGCGGTTTGTTTGTTGTTACCCCGCGAAGGTTTAGTCGAAGAAAAAATTAAAAAATGTTAGGGGGGCGTGGCACCTCCCATACAACCATAATTTTTAAAGCTGATTATCTCTAAAACAGTTCAAGGTAGGGAGCTGAAAATTGGTCTATACCTCTATAGGTAGGAGATATCAAAACCCTTCTCACTCAAAAAAGTGAGAGTTTTCAGAAAAGGGGGCGTGGCACCTCCCATGCGTTCTTAATTTTTAAGGCTAAATATCCCTAAAGCGTTCATGGCATGTACATAGAAATCACTATGCAGATATACGATATCAATACCATGTTCACCAAAAAAAAAAAAAGATTTATCGAAAAATGGGGTATTGCACCTCCCATACGTACTAAACTTTTGAGGCTGAATATATCTAAAAGGGTTGGAGGAGGGGCCTGAAAACCATTATGGAGGTATACTATATCAATACTCTTACTTACTTAGTTAAAATAGCCAATACTAAGTGAAAATAAATATCCGGAACAGAAAACTAAAAATGTTGTGTATCATGCAGCCTTAAATTGAATACTAAAATTATATATTTTTGAAGTTGTATACACAATGAAGTAGTGAAAAATCGTTAATTTTCTATTAAAAATAATACCAGTGTAATAACAATTTTTGAAATCAAATTAATAAAAAAATCTAAAATCCATCTAAATCAGAACGAAGTTTGCCGGGTCAGCTAGTTTTGATATATATAAGTCTATATCTATCTCGATTATTACATTCTGTTACAATCCACCGTTATGTGATTAAAACTATAATACTCTGTGTACAAGTACAGCTGAGTATAATAAAATAAGTGTAAGAGAAGTTTTAGAGGTACGTCAAAAATTCTTGTAAGACTGGGGGGACTGAGGGGATATTCCAACAACAATTTTTTCTGCTGCTTAAACTGTGCATGCCATTGTACGAATTTTAAAAATGAAATCATCGACATTTACAGCAATAATACATACATTCTAATTCTCCATTTTAAGTTAAATCTTTCATCTCACCCTATGCAGCCCCGGTGATGTAACTAGTCGGTAGTGCGCTCGCCTGCCATACAAGAGGTCTCGGGTTCAAATTAATTATGCCTTTCATGGGAATAAAATGGTATTATAACGAAAATCAAATCTTGAAAGTACCAGAAGGAGGCGTGGCAGACCTACCAAAATATATACCAATATGATCAGCATCATGAGCTGAGTCCGTCTGTCTGTTTGATCGTAAACTAGTCCCTCAGTTTTTGAGAGATCTGCTTGAAATTCGGAATGTGAGTGTATTTTTAGGAGAAGCTGATCATTTGTCGGAATCGGACCACTATAACATATACATAGCTGCCATACAGCCGATTGTTCAGATATATATATTTTAGTGTATAACTTCTCCATTTAAATCATGACACTACTTTTTTAAGGAATCTGTGCATAAATAACGCACAAATTGAAAGTATAAATTAAAAAATATCAGACTATGTAACCCCGGTGCATCCACTTCCGAAAAGAGTGCTGATGATCGAAAATGGTTTTTCGTGAAATAGCTATGCACTCAACCTTCGCTGTAAATAGTTGTTGAATTTTTTTCCACTTACCCCAACAATTAAAAATTGAATTAAAATAAAAATTTCGTGCTAAGCACTAAAAAACTCTTTCATGTAACTTTTCATTTCCACATTCATAAAAGGTATGAAGTCTTCGGTACGGCCGAAGACAGCCGCACTCTTACTTGTTTTCTAAACAGGGACCGTAATCATTATGAGTTTTATAATAAAAATCGCCATTTAATCATTATATGTTGAGTTTTTTTATATTTCATCAAAAATAATCATGGCTCCGTGAAGCTGGGCCCCCCATTCAATGGATTTGAAAATTAATAGGCTAGGAATTATGTGCTATTTATGTGCTAATTTGTTCCAAAAAAAAAAAATTTCTGCTCCAATTTTAAGGGGTTTTTTTATACGTCAAAATGGGGTGTGCAGCTTCACGTGAAGTTTTTCAAAAAACGTGAAGCTGCACCCCCCACTTTGAAATTGAAAAAAAAGTCTTAAAAATTAAAAAAACAAAAAAAATCTTTTTGGTAGATGATAGTTCGTTATCATAGCGGTCATTTAAGCTTATTAAATTTTATAAAAATTTACCCCAAATTTGAAATTTAAAACAAAAAAAAAATTTTTTAAAAATTAAAAAAAAAATTTGGTGGTTGGACGAAATTAGCACATAAATCTAGCATTCATTTTGCATATTGAATTTTCGATCCGTTGAGGGGGGTCCAGCTTCACGTGAAGCTGCACCCCCCATTTTGACATTTAAAAAAAACCCCTTAACAGTGGAGCACAAAATTTTTTTTTTTTGGAACAAATTAGCACATAAATAGCACATAATTCCTAGCCTATTAATTTTCAAATTCATTGAATGGGGGGTCCAGCTTCAATGGGCTAATAATCATTATTTTTTGAGTTTTATTTTTTTTGATCAGAAATAACACTTATTCCTTGAGCGATATTTAATCCTTCAGAAATAATCATTATTTTGAGATTTATTTTTTTGATCAAAAATAAATTTTATTCCTTGAGTGATATATTTATCGTTTTATTTTTTGCGATCAAAAATATCACTCATTCACGAAGTTATATCGATGGGAATTTTTCAGTAATTACAGAGCACTTTAGAGACGATTTGAGTTTTTGGACCTAAGCAAAAAAATAAAACTCAAAGAATAATGATTATTTCTGAACGATAAATATATCACTCAAGGAATAAGTTTTATTTTTGATCAAAAAAATAAAACTCAAAAAATAATGATTATTTGTGATTTTTATGGATATCGCTTAAAATTTTTCGATCATAGTTGATTCGGATAGTGCTCTTTCGGACATACACATACACAAGCTCAATACACTTGTACGATGTTTGCAAGTATTTGATTTTTTTCACTGAAAATATAACGAATAATGATTATTATGGGTCCCTGTTTCTAAATAATTAAAACCCAATTATTGGGTTTTAAAAGACATAAATAGCGGTCTCCTCAGCAGTGGTCGGCATACCCTCCGAGTGTCCATTTCTGTCCATGAAAAAGCTGCTCATATAACTTTTTCACCAAAAGTGATTAGGAAATTAACATGGGAACTCTGTTGCGAAGAAAGAGTTATAATTTGTTGGACTGTCTTTTGAATACCATCCGTCAAAGCCAGTAGAGAGTGGAATAGCCACAACCTGTAAGAATGGTTATTTAAATTCTGATCCGCACCCAACTCAGCCTCAAGCTCAAGAAATAACCGAAGAATGTGCAAAAATTAATTTAGTTCAAGTCTTTAAGACATCAACCTCCATTGCCGAGTAAAAACTACCAAATACAGAACTAGTTGGAAATTATACTCGACTTGTATGTCTTAGACTCTACACTGAAAAAACAACTTACTCGGATTATGGTAAAGTGGGAATGATTCGGCGCTAAAGACATATTTTCATTACTTTGATGTAAATTTTTTTTTCAAATCAAGGAATAAAAACCATATTTTAGAGAAAATTTTATTCAAAACAATGAAATTATGTCTTTAGCGCCGAATCATTCCCACTTTCCCAAAATCTGAGTAATTTTTTTTTTGAGTGTATGTTTGCGGGTGAGCAGCAACTACTCTGTCCACTCTGCATTGACGTTAACTTTCCATTGAACAGGCAAAGCTTATGGGAATTTGCACATTCTAAATGGTCTCGTTCCCGAACCGCAACTTCATAGCAAGATTAATCGCTTTGGCGAGGAGCCGGAGATCTATGCTTTCACGACTTACAACCGCGAAAGTGTACATTTGCCTTATATGTACATATCTTTGTCACAATTTAATAACCGAGTGTAGTGGGCATGAAAATCAACATTATAATACTTTATTAAAGTGTATAGTTATATGTATATGACTTATGATTAAGGACAAGTATTACAAAACATTTACTTTAAATACAATTCGCTATCTACAAGTTTACAGTATTTTCCAATTATCTCCCATATGAAGCAAACTAACGTTTTTATAACGTTGAATAAAATATGTACATATGTATATTGTATATTGTATTACTATATAAAATGTACGCAACGATGTGGAAAACTGATTGACAGTTAATGCTCAAATGTCAATTTATCACCAGATTTTATATTACTCACTCTTTCCCTGTAGGGATAATATCTAGTTCCCAACTAGGTCGCTTCTAGTGCATTTTTCGCCACTACTAGTGCGAGCTAAATCTCTTTAGCATGTTATCAACTGGCGAATTTAACACGCCGCGGCGATGTCCTAGGAACTACATTTCCGATAGTTCCGAAAAATTCTACAGTTTTACATCTGCCGCTTAAGTGCAGCATTTGACACACTTCATGCAAGTGGCGCGATGGTCCACTGGCTAACGCGTGTGACAATCAATCTGGCGAGCGCGGGTTCGAATCCTGTAGGTGTCGAGGCAGATGATAATTTTTTTTTATTTATTCACTAGCTGTACCCGGCCAAGCTTTGCTTTGGCCCACTTCCTATTATAGGTACTTGAAGCGAAAAACGGCAACACTTTAAAATATGTTGGAAGTATCTAGAAACCGAAATTACCACGGGCTGCAGAGCTCAGCACAATTCAGATAAGTTTAAAAAAAGTGAAGGAAAAAATTTATATTTTTAAAAGTGTGCCCTCTTCATGTTCTTATCCCATTTTTCTTCGTATTAGTCTCCAACTGTCTTTCCCTCTACTTTTCTCTTTCTCTTTCCCTTTCATTTATCTTTCCTTTCATTTCCGTTTCCTTTTTCCTTTCCCATCACATTTCCGCTTCCCTTTCTCTACCGCTCTCTCTCACCACTCCTTTTCTGACTTTCTCCTTTTTATTCCCCCCTCTTATTCCTTCTCTAATTCCCTGTCTTACTGTCTCTCCTCATCCTCTTCATTTCATTTTTATTATATTCTCCCTCTTCTTTTCCATCCCTTTGCCTTTGCCTTTCCCAGTCTCATTACTCTTCCCCTTTCCCTAGGGAACTGGGTTTAGCATAACATACCCTGCATTCCACTTCTCATTTGATACCATCATTGCTTAAAAACATTCCGTGGCGTCCGAATCGTCTCTTTTACCCATAATTGGGTATCGGGACTAAGAATCCCTTTGAAAATATCTCTATATAGCAGACCCGGTCAACACTTTCATTTTATATCAGTATTGCTCAGAAGCATCCCGGGCTCATCCGGGTCCACTTATTGACCCACATCTGGGAACTTGACCTAGGAACCATAATGGGTACGGTATCTGGAGACTTGGCCAAGAAATCGTAATGGGTACGGCCCTACATGAGAGTCCGTTCAATACCTTTCATTTGGTACTAATATCCCTAAGATTCGTTGTTATCCGGGTCCACATATTGACCCATACCTTGGGATCCCACCCAGCAATCGTCATGCGCCGTGATTAAATAACAATATCGCTGAGAAATTATCCGGGGCCATCCGGATCCAGATTTTGACCCACATCTGGGACCTGAGCTAGGAATCATAATGAGTTCATCTCTATGTAAAAGCCCTGCCTTTCAGTTGACATCAATATAGTTCAGAAATTTTCCGGGGCCATCCGGGTCCACGTTCATTTGTTACCAATATCCCTGAGAAATATCTCGGTGTTATCCGGGTCCGTGTGCTGACCCACACCTTGGGACCCGACCTAGGAATCGTAATGAGTTCATTTCTATCTAAAATCCCTGCTCAACACCCTTCATTTGATACCAACATCGCTGAAAATTTTTCCGGGGTCATCCGTGTCCACGTTTTGACTCATATCTGGAGACCCGACCTAGGAATCCCAATGAGTACTATTTTATGTAAATTCTCTGCTCAATACCTTTCATTTGATACCAATATCGCTCAGGAAAGTTCGAGGGTCATCCGGGTCCACGTTTTGACCCATAATTGGAGACCCGACCTAGGAATCACAATGAGTACTATTCTATGTAAATTCTCTGCTCAATACCTTTCATTTGATACCAATATCGCTCAGGAACATTCGAGGGTCATTCGGGTCCACGTTTTGACCCATATTTGGAGACCGGACCTAGGAATCACAATGAGTACTATTCTATGTAAATTCTCTGCTCAACACCTTTCATTTGTTACTAATATAGCTCAGAAATATTCGAGGGTCATTCGGGTCCACGTTTTGACCCATATCTGGAGACTCGCCCTAGGAATCACAATAAGTGCTATTCTATGTAAATTCTCTGCTCAATACCTTTCATTTGATACCAATATCGCTCAGAAGCATTCGAGGGTCATCCAGGTCCACGTTTTGACCCATATCTGGAGACCCGACCTAGGAATCACAATAAGTGCTATTCTATGTAAATTCTCTGCTCAATACCTTTCATTTGATACCAATATCGCTCAGAAGCATTCGAGGGTCATCCAGGTCCACGTTTTGACCCATATCTGGAGACCCGACCTAGGAATCACAATGAGTACTATTCTATGTAAATTCTCTGATCAATACCTTTCATTTGATACCAATATCGCTCAGAAGCATTCGAGGGTCATCCAGGTCCACGTTTTGACCCATATCTGGAGACCCGACCTAGGAATCACAATGAGTACTATTCTATGTAAATTCTCTGCTCAATACCTTTCATTTGATACCAATATCGCTCAGGAACATTCGAGGGTCATTCGGGTCCACGTTTTGACCCATATTTGGAGACCGGACCTAGGAATCACAATGAGTACTATTCTATGTAAATTCTCTGCTCAACACCTTTCATTTGTTACTAATATAGCTCAGAAATATTCGAGGGTCATTCGGGTCCACGTTTTGACCCATATCTGGAGACTCGCCCTAGGAATCACAATAAGTGCTATTCTATGTAAATTCTCTGCTCAATACCTTTCATTTGATACCAATATCGCTCAGAAGCATTCGAGGGTCATCCAGGTCCACGTTTTGACCCATATCTGGAGACCCGACCTAGGAATCACAATAAGTGCTATTCTATGTAAATTCTCTGCTCAATACCTTTCATTTGATACCAATATCGCTCAGAAGCATTCGAGGGTCATCCAGGTCCACGTTTTGACCCATATCTGGAGACCCGACCTAGGAATCACAATGAGTACTATTCTATGTAAATTCTCTGATCAATACCTTTCATTTGATACCAATATCGCTCAGAAGCATTCGAGGGTCATCCAGGTCCACGTTTTGACCCATATCTGGAGACCCGACCTAGGAATCACAATGAGTACTATTCTATGTAAATTCTCTGCTCAATACCTTTCATTTGATACCAATATCGCTCAGGAACATTCGAGGGTCATTCGGGTCCACGTTTTGACCCATATTTGGAGACCGGACCTAGGAATCACAATGAGTACTATTCTATGTAAATTCTCTGCTCAACACCTTTCATTTGTTACTAATATAGTTCAGAAATATTCGAGGGTCATTCGGGTCCACGTTTTGACCCATATCTGGAGACTCGCCCTAGGAATCACAATGAGTACTATTCTATGTAAATTCTCTGCTCAATACCTTTCATTTGATACCAATATCGCTCAGAAGCATTCGAGGGTCATCCAGGTCCACGTTTTGACCCATATCTGGAGACCCGACCTAGGAATCACAATAAGTGCTATTCTATGTAAATTCTCTGCTCAATACCTTTCATTTGATACCAATATCGCTCAGAAGCATTCGAGGGTCATCCAGGTCCACGTTTTGACCCATATCTGGAGACCCGACCTAGGAATCACAATGAGTACTATTCTATGTAAATTCTCTGATCAATACCTTTCATTTGATACCAATATCGTCCAAAAATATTCAGGAGAAATCCGGATCCACATTTTGACCTTTTGACCTATATCTCCGGAACCGACTTCCGGATTTGAAAAAAATATACATATGAACCATCTAGGGCAAGGTACTAAGCTGGTGTGTAAATTTGGTCAAAATCCCTCCACGCGTTTGGGCGGAAGCCGGCGACAAAGAAATGGGCTTGATTTTTATATATATATAGATTAAATAAAAATGTAAAAAAAAATATTTAAAAAGTAATAAAATAAAAAAAATTAAAAATAAGACTGAGTGATCGGAAAAGCATAATTAGGCGAACATTTCATTAATTGGAGATGCAAATTGTACTCTTTATACGATATGCTTCACTGACAATCTGAGAATTGTAGAAATATGCAAACCCGACGGCAAATGGATGGACGAAAAAATTGCATTAAATTTTTGTCAATTCGAAATTGCATACAAATCAAAGTATGTCTTATAATGGTGACTCAATTCACTCCTTCTGAACTGGTGAGAGTCTACCTACAATGGAGCTAGTTCCTTTTTGTCACCTTTTCGCTAGGAACTAGAAACTTTGCTAACTAGTTATTGAGTTCCCTGCAGGGCGCGTACACACATTCATACAGACAAAACAAGAAAGAAAGAAAGAAAAGAAGACAAATCCACTTCATTCCTTTCACTCCGTTTGAAAGCCAACACCGATGAGTTAGCTTTTTTTGGCGGACATTGTTAAAATTGAATTTACTGGTGTTACAATTTTCCGCAAGAAAAACAGAAAAAATCACGTAGATAAATATATATACGAGTATCTATATGTTAGTATTTGTTTATTTAATAACACGTTTGTGACTTGTAGATTTTTTTGTAAAGTCGGCAGCAATAAAGCGGAAACCTGATTAATTTAATACAAGAATTCAAAAATTACGAAAATCTTTCACTTCAGAACTTCCATACTTCCTCCGCCATCTGCCGTTCACTTATTTATTTATAAATGTTTGCCAGTCATCATACGCGTATGAATGAAGAATGCTTGTCATTCTACCTCGCATGGAAGTATGGCAATTGACTTGGTTATTTGAGTGTAAATTCTACTCGCAATGATTCGGCGCTTTGTGCTTGGCTTGCCGATTAGCTGATTGTTGGAATAAAATAGAATAGGCTAATCTTTTATGTTCGATTTCTTCCGCTTCAGTTACAAAAAAAAAAAAACAATAAAAAAAAGAGAATTTTCGCAAGTTTGAACTTTGAATAGGCTTTAATAGGTCCTAAGGACATACACAAAGATTCATTGAATATGCTGAAATTATATTTCATAACGCGATTGAGAACTAGAGATGTCGATATAGATTTTAGAAGCAACTTCATTTACTCAAGCCGTCAAAGTGTCATTTATATGATTGGCCTAGTGGTTATCCGAAAGCCCTCGGTAAAGTAAAAAGTCGCCCTTAGGCTTTAAACTCTTTCAATGTACTGCAATTTGAAGACAGAGGCTTTTACAATCAAAGGTCTCAGCGATCTGACAAAAAAGGAATACATTCAAATGAAAATATAATCTGAAGTTTAACGGTCGATTTGGCTCTTTGAAAAAACAAAAAATAAACTAATCTCTGGTGAAAAGTAACTTGCCAGTTCTGAAATCATATTGATATGATTCTATAAGTAATTTAAGAACTAGGTTCATTAGAGACGTTCATCGTTATGTATGTATCTGGCATCGGGCTTGTTTGTGCCTCCGATCACTTTCATTTTCTCCATATCATTCGTGAGGTGACTTTGGCTCCATCGTTTTCACTACTGTTAAATATAGTCGAAAGAATATATATAAGGAATTTTTGGTGACAGGTAACAAGGTCAACGGAAATAATGTCAATTGACCTTATTTCCCACCCGGTTGGGAAATAAGGTCAATTGACATTATTGCGTTTTTGGAAAACGCTAATAGGTCAACGAAAATTTGGAAATAAAATAATTGACCTTATTTCCCAATCCAAATGGAAATAATGTCAACTATGCTTAAAACTTGTTCATTCATGAAAATATTTGCTGAGTTCTTCTGCAAACCCGTTATTAGTACCGTTTGTTAATGAATGAAAATACAATTTTACTCGCTCTTATGTTACTACAAATTAGTTGATAAGTGAATTTACTGAAGTGTGGTCGTCGAAAAAGAGTTGCCAACACAGCAAAAATATTTCAATATATTATATAATAATATAAAGTATGTTAAATATCTAGTTATACAAAAATTTAAATAAAAATGTATATAAAAACTATGTCTACTTGCCTTATCCTGCGGCATGGCAAAAAAGTAGGAAAATGAAAATTTGGAATTAAAAATCGCGCGATTTTTCATTCCAAATTTTCGCCTGCGGCGCATTTCTTTTCTCATAAAAAGCAGTTTAGGAAAATGAAAATTTGGAATTAAAAATCGCGCGATTTTTTATTCCAAATTTTCGCCTGCGGCGCTTTTCTTTTCTCATAAAAAGCAGTTTAGAAAAATGCAAATTTGTAATTAAAAATGGCGCGATTTTTTATTCCAAATTTTCGCCTGCGGCGATTTCGTTTCTCATAAAAAGCAGTTTAGAAAAATGAAAATTTGGAATTAATAATCGCGCGATTTTTTATTCCAAATTTTCGCCTGCGGCGCTTAACTTTTCTAATAACAGCAGCGACGCGAACCGACACGGACCAATGCGAAGCTAAATGCTCGAATGTTCCATTCAAACTATCACAGACATTTAGTTTCCTTTAACTTATGCTACACATTATATTATACAAATACAACTCTTTCTTCTAATTTTATTTCATTCATTTATTGATCTTTTCCAATATATATAAATACTTACACTTACTTCGAAACAACAAATAACTTATAAACGATCTAAGGCCGCACAATCTGCTGAAAATCATTAGAAAAGCGAGAAAAGGAAAAGGGACCACACGCGTTGGCTTACGGAATTTTCACTTGCTTAAAAAAAATACCACATCCATGGATTTCTGTCAAATGTCCAGTCATTTGTATTCTGTTTTCATGCGACACATATTACTTCCGCATTAAATTTATATGCTCAACAATTTTACACAAAACAATTTCCGGTTTATATAAAACCTTATTGTTTCAAAGAAATAAAGAAGCAAATAAAGAAGAATGGAAACGATACTTCATGCAGTTTGTTCTCATCAGTGTTTCCTTTTGCCTAAGGTTTTCTTTTTTGTTGCTTTTCCGCGTAGATTGACCATTATTGACAGTTGTATACAGTTTCACCAACGGACTACGTATGTAGAATGTAAAGTATAGTAGGAGTTCCAGATAATAAAAAAGGCATATTCGAACGAATTAAAGAATTATAGAGCGATTTTCTAGTATAAGTATCCTTAGAATCCTGTGCATATCGCTTTACGAAGGCTAACCCAGAATAAGTTTGAGTCTTCTTCCGCCTAAATTTTTGTAATTTCAGCGCTTTTAAAAACTCTAGCCCAATTCACCTGTGCATATATCGACGTTTCCGTGCAATACTGAGGCAGACAAACGCGGCCAACATTGCAGACTTATATATGTACACATATATGTATATAAATACCAATATATTTTTCCGTATGTGTAGTTGTCAAAAGGTAATTAACATATTACCAAAAATATTAATAATAATAATACAATGGCGCTATTATAACTCTGACGAGTTTTATGGCCGAGCTTCTCTCCCAATTCGCGGTGTGCTCCTTTTTGTTTTTTCCTACTAATTGGGTGGACCTACAGTTTTATGCCGGTTCCGAACGGCGAATGCATTTTTTGTGAGAGCCTTTTTCATGGCAGAAATACGCTCGGAGAGTATGCCGCCCACTGCCGAGAGGTGACAGCTGCTCTTAAAAAACCCAATAATTGGATTTTTACTAATTAGAAAAATTGTTTTGGTGTTTTGCTCGGACCGTGGTTTGAACCCGAGACCTCTGGCATAGCAGGCGAGCACTCTACCCACTGCACCACAGCGGCCACTACCAAAATATTTCCTAAGTAAAAAAAATATGTAAGTATGCATTATGAAAAGGAAATTCAATAGCTGAAGCAAAAAAAAGTAAACTCAGAAATGAAGAATACCAACCACATCACACAATTAAGCCACCCATTAAGAGTGTATTAACTGTACGTATGTTTGTGCAAAACATACAAAATCAATATGTCAATTGCAACAAAATTTTAACAGTAGATATTTAGTTGACTAAAGAGTCACAATTAATAAATGCTTTCAATTTTCTACATAAACAAATCTACAATAATTCAAGTTAGCAGCGAATAAGAGGACGACGTTCTCACACGTTATATACCCTTCAGCAAATTGCACCATTTCATGATTAGAGCACAATTAGCTTATAAAGGAACCGGGTAGGTTCTCAATCTATCTCAACGCATTGCATTGAACAGAGATGTCCTACGAAATGAAAATTACCCCCCTTGAAGAGTTTTAGAATACGCACTGAACTGCCTCTAATAATTATTTTAATTATGTATAATTAATGGTTCGAAGAAGGTTTAACCATAAAACCGAATGTTGGTACGTAATGCTGATAGAACTACGGTACGAGAAATTATAGCAACTACATTTAAAACCTTATAGCTTAGATTGCACGCTGTATCTACCAACAGTCCCACTCTATCTCCCTTTGATACCATTATTTTGCTAGTTATGAACTCTCTAGTGCTAGGCTATCATTTTGTATGACGTTATCTTATATTTCCGCTGCAGGGTATTTACCTATGTATCTATGTATGTACATATATGGGTCGAATGGCGCCCCGTGGTGGTCTTCCGCATTTGCCAATATTTATTTTATCGTTTGCTTTGTAAATTACACTTAGAGCGAATTTCTGGAGGCATAATTAAAAAAAAATGCATACATATACAGGACGTACAACTACTACCCACCAAAAAGCTAAGCCTTATTTAAGAATTAAAACAGCAAGGAAATAAGGCTTGAAAATTATAAGGGTAGCAAATTTGTATGATGTAAGGCTTAAAATATGGCTGATTTTCCTGTGTTGATGTCATCAGGCCATAAGGAGTACTCGCTCTCTCTCTCTGAGACCACACCTTATTCAAAAGGTTTATTCGCCATGCGAAATAAGGCCTAGATAAGTATTGGAAAGTTAGGAGCAGACAGAGGGAGTGCATAGCAGAAGCAGCGCTGTCAGCGTACTCCTTTTTTAGACCTGATTTGTCAACAATACGCAAAACTTTTTGCAGGGTATACAAATATGTATATGTACTTACATACGTATGATGCATAACTATTTGACATGGAAAATTACTAATATGTCTTGGAAGCTGCACGCGTCTACTTCCCCTGCCATTCCTACACTTCCTTTGAGATATGTGGTCGTACAGCATAGATGACAAATGGCGCTATTAAAGAAAACTCCCGTGATACGTGTGAGCATTTGTCTATTGGCCTACGACACCGGTAGCCAGCCATTCAGATAGCCAGCCAGCCGGATAGCTGGTGTGTTGGCCTATCTGTCTGCAGTGGCAATTGATTTATCAACTATGCAATAAATGCTGGTCACTGGTATTCATTAACTGTTAACGATAGCCTTTAATACTTGTATGTGTATGTACATACATATGTATGTGGCCACTGACTGCTTTGAAGGTGTCATATATTCCATATCAATTTGTCATATCCCGCTGTGCGTATGCCACCATGAAGGCATCTTCCACGGAAATGTATGTACACATGTACATACATTAAGGTGGAGTGAAAATTTTTTTTTGGAAATTCAATTTGTTCAAAAGCCAGAACGGCACCTTTGTAGCCCAGAAATAAGCCTGTAAAATTTTATTGACCTACTCGCATGTTTAGAGGTGCCCCCAGCCCCACAAAGTTGAAAAAAATAGCACGATCTGGTACAAATGTAAAGTTTCTAAAATCAAAAAACGAAGTATGGGGATTGATAAAGATGGCTAAGCTGAGTATTAAAGTGAATTAATTTTTTTTGGAAACAACAACAACAAAAGTTATTAAAGGTCAAAATTTATAATATGGATTTTTTAAATTTCAATTACTTTAAAACTACTGAACCGATTTCGAATATTTTTATACCATTCGATAGGTATTTTGCTTCCCTTTAATTTGATATACATTTTATGTGGGTCCTATAAAACCCCGCCTGCGGGGGTCAACCCCCCTTTTACCCCCTTACTTTTCATATATAAAATGTATATCAAATTAAAGGGAATAAAAATACCTATTGAACGGTATAAAAACATTCGAAATCGGTTTAGTAGTTTTTAAGTAATTGCAATTTAAAAAGTGCATAATGTAAACTTTGACCTTTAATAACTTTTGTTGTTGTCGTTCCAAAAAAAAAATAAATTCAGTTTAATACTCAGCTTGGCCATCTTTATCAATCCTCATACTTGGTTTTTTGATTTTATAATTTCGAAAATTTCATATTTGTACCAGATCGTGCTTATTGCTTTCAACTTTGCGGGGCTGGGGGCAGTTCAAAACGTCGTCCTATCTCCATGAAATTTTGTGGGGTTCATTAACTCGTATAAAGGCAACTTTTCATTGCTGGTACGTTCAGAAAAAGAACAAAAAAAATCTCCATATGTTTTCACTCCACCTTAACATACATACATACGTATATAAAGGGAAACATTGTCTCATTTTCGTATTTATATAGGTCAGTTTCAAATACAGAGAGATATTTTATTTTCCCAAATTTGTAAAGCATTTTATGGACCGGGCCTTAATGCCGTGGATCATTTACGTACGGAAGTTGTAGATATATAAATATTTGCATATAGTAGGAGAGGTAGTGAAAAATGTGTGTCATCATTTAGTTAAAGCCTACATTTTGTAAGCGCATGTTTATAGGTACATGTTAATATGTTACCTAGAAGATTAGATTTCAATACCCAAAGTGGACTTTAGTCTTTTATATAACACATTAACATGTCTCAATTAACGCGCTGAAGAAAATTAGGCCTTGACCAAATTATGACACAAATTTGTGACTGGCTCTAACTAATAGTCTATTCTATAAAAAATTCATTTTTTTCATCTTGTTGCAATTCTTTTATTTCCTTGCATAGTGTAATAAAATGTGACATTATGTCTTCGCATTAAAATTTTTTTGTTTCTGCTCATTGCTGTGGATGTGCTTCAGCTTTGAATAAATCTAATTATATAGAACGCATGCTCCTATTTGAAATTGTGCATTTACACATACAATTTTATGAAAACGTGTATTTTTATGTAGAACGCTAGAAAAATTAAACTCACCACGCTAAACAGATATGTAATAAATTTCAAATTTCTACTTGTTGTTATTCAGTGATACGCAAATTGGCTAAATCCAAAAGGCGAAAAAAATTCGCTATGTCCAAAATATTGACATGAACGAAAAATAATTTTTGTTTTCGCCATGTTTTTATTTTTTTGTTTTTTGGTCTCTGCTTTAATGTTCGAAAAAGTGGACTTAGCCAATCTGCACTCTAAGCTAGCGATATATAATATACATATGTACATATGAATAATAATTCCAGTGTATGTATCGTCGCCCGAATAAATTAAAATCGTACGTTGCATTTAAAGACTTTTGGGAAAACAGATGGTCACAGTGGATAGTAAGTAGATCGTAAAAGGATAAATGAAAAAAGTGAGCCAGAAAATGTAAAAAGTGGTAGGTAATTAAATGCTCACTAGAGGAGCATAAATCGAAAAGAATGCTTTAAGCACTCGTTTATAGTAAAACATAACCATAGTTGGAACTCCATCGTACCACTCATTCATACCAACCGTTGCCAAAACTTTGTAATGTAGAGAATCTACTGTGTATACTGTGCATAATCCTTTTTATAAAAACGATAAATATTTGGATAAAAAAATGAATCACAAAAACCAACAAAATTCTGACTTTGACAAGCAAGGGTTTGTTCAATCACTGCAAGTTGCATGTCGTTAGAAGCGTATTTGAACTATCTTTCTAACAAGGTACTGCTTGCGGTTATCGCACTTGCAACCTTAGCGAAAAATAGGTTTGAATGTAGTGATACCCAAAACTGCAAAAATTTACCGTTATCTCGAAAACTAACCATACAAAATATAAAGAAAACAATTTTTGAGATCAGGAAGACCGGACCAACTCCCCTATACATGAATCTCTTGGAATTATTTCAAATTAATAATTTTAGAGTAGTGGAATGTTACTAAGCTGAAGAGGGGAATCGTTCAATCACATTTTGCATTTAAACGGTAAGAGTCACCATCTTTTTTTCTTCGGAATTCAGCTTACGATGCATCATTACATCTACAATATTTTTTCCGAATTTTTCCTAGGCGGAGAACATTGATAACAACAATTATCCTTGAAAAGGATACAGAAATTTTTTTTTCAAATTTATTTCAAAAACTATTTTAAAATATACATAATTACCTAACATGTGGCGTAGTTCGCGTTAAATTTAATTGTACCTTCGATTAACAATAATTTTTTTTAAAGAAGTTGATGTAAAACTTTCTTGGCGAATAACTATTGCAAAAATGTTCATTTTGCAAAAATATTTCGGGAACTAATTCTTGACACGGAGAGCTATCGATTAAGACACGAATCATAAAAATCACAGAAAAAAAATTTTTTTGTGCTGATTTGAAAAATTCTGACCCAATAAATTTTTTTAAAGATGAAAAACTTTTTTGGCGAATAACTATTGCAAAAATGTTCATTTTGCAAAAATATATCGCGGACTAATTCTTGACACGGAGAGCTATCGATTAAGGCGCGAATCATAAAAATCTAAGAAAAAAAAATTTTTTGTGCTGATTTGAAAAGTTCTGACCCCTAAATTAAAGATTTTTTAAATTAGTTAAATATTGTATTTTATTTCTCATAAAAGTAAATAAATTAAATAATTCACAGCAAGTAAAAGAACATTGGAAATTAGACGAAATCGCTTGCGACCTTGCACAAACGACAAAATACTGTTCAATATCTCTTAAACTAAAAGAGATTGCAAAAAACGGATAACGTCATTCGAAAGATCTCGATTAGTTTAGTATAACTGCATTATTAGCCCAATTCGGCCCAAATTTCACATACGACTGCAAGTTTTCCGGGCGACGGTATATATGTACGGATATGTATGTAAATACATATGTAAAGTAATCAAGTGCTTTCGCTGTTCGCTTGATAAACTTGTTATTTACAGCACTTTGCATTCAAATGCCGTATTGTATAGCAAATTAGTGGTCCTACAAACATACACACACAAATATATATTTCCATTCGTTATATCATTTCATGCGTAAGGGCTTGTCCTTGCTCTGCAATAAGGAAATGTACATTTGTGCATATGTATGTAGTACCTTAAAACCTCCTTCAATCGTTTCTTACTTTTATATTTGTTATTCTCCTTCTTCTTCTTTATCGCTCCCTACAATGCTTTGAAACTTGAGGCGCACACGATTTATGGTTACATTTTATGATACTTTTGATGTGCACTCAAAGAAAATTTTACATTTATTGGCATGTCATAATATGGTAAGCATGCAAAGGAATGAAAACGTACATACTATGTACATATGTATGTATGCATTTGTGTTTATCTACAGCGATTACATGTGGCTTTGGTTGTTTGCGGGTCAAGCATGTACTTTACTTGCAACTTACTTACTTTACTGCTTTCCATCATCTCCAACACTTGTCAACATTTTACAAGGACATCTCAAATGGTCATGCACACATACATATTTATCTTTGCGTATACATACACATGCATATGTATGTATGTAAATACCCAGCAGTTTATCTCCCACGGTAAAACAGTAGTGAATTCCGTAAACTTGAAGAGACTTCGCAAATCCTTGGCGAACACCATTTTCGTCCATTGAATTTAAATCTGCGATGTAACTGCTCGAATCGAATGGTGGGCCTTTTTTTTCGCCAGTAAAAAAGAAAGTGGGAAGTATCATTTTTAATTTAATAACATAAATACCTACCAAAAAATCTAAGCTTTATTTCAGAATTAAAACAGTAGATTTAAGGGCTTACGAAATAAGGCCTGAAAATTATAAGGGTAGCAAATTTGTTTGGCGTAAGGTTTAAAATAAGGCTGCTTTTTCCTGTGTTGATGTCATTGTGCCATAAGGAGTACTCTCTCTCTGAGAGCACACCTTATTCCAAACACTTATCCGCCACGCGAAATAAGGCCCAGATAAGTATTAGAAAGTTAGGAGCAGACAGAGTTAGTGCATAGCAGAAGCAGCGCTGCCAGCGTACTCCTTTTTTATACCTGATTTGTCAACAATAAGCAAAACTTTTTTGCAGGGTATGCCTATTTAGACTTATCGGTATTCTCTAGTTATCATCCGAGTTTTGCGTTGTCTATTTGTGAGCTAACAATAAAATCGCTAGTAAGTTCATATATAAAGATTTGGCTGGGTATAAAAACCCATACATATCTACATATATATTTTACACCATACGTTTTATACGTACATACATATTTAAAGAACGAATAGTACTGAATGAATATTTAGTTCTGTGTATAGGTAAATACAATTTTATTTGTGCTTTTGTAAGTTTATTTGATATACACGTATACCTTCGGCACCGACGACATGTCGGCACAATTCTTTAGACAACTTTATTCAATGGCCATGAAAGAGTATGCAAACCGTACTAAAGAAACCTATGTAAATGTATGCGCATAAATGTGGAAATACATATCTATCTGAATAAGATTGTAAGTAAAAAAAATATGCATGTACATACATATACCTAAGTAGTTTATATAATATGAAATTTGTTTTATTAACATGTGAGTTTACCTAAAGAACTTACATGTTTGTACACTTATCTAATAACTAGAAAATACCCGTTGCTTCGCAAAGACGAATAATAGTTAATCTACATATGTTAAGTCCAGTCAAGTTAAGTTAAGTTAAGTTAAGTTAAGTTAAGTTAAGTTAAGTTAAGTTAAACTCAATTATTGGGGAGCGGTCACCCCTCGACAGTGGCCAGCATAACTACTGATCGTATTTCTTTCATGCAACAACATCTCACAAAAAAAACATTCACCGTTCCGAGCCGGCATAAAACTGTACGTAAACCCAAGTAGTAGGAAAGACAAAAATTAAGGAGCACGCCTCCAATAGGGGGTGAAAGTCGGCCTTAAAACTCGTTAGGGTTATATCCGAGCCCGTGTATTTTTATTATTATTGTACCATTTAATTTAATTTAGAAAGGTCCAATTAAGACCTTCGGAGGCTGATGTGTCGATTTTGGAGGCCAATTTGAAAAACGATGAAATTAAATTTTTGCTTATGACGAAATCTCTCTAAAAAATGTTTTGATCAAATACCCAGCCTGTACAATGTTATGCTTTATCCGTGACCTACATAAATCTAGAGGCAGATATGTATGTATATATATATGCTTGTATGTATAATATTCGGCAAGGATTTGTCATGTGTATGGCAAATAAAAATAAAAGGAACTCCAGTAATTTTACGTAACCTTACTTTTAATTTAATACACATGTAAATATTGAGAAATTGTTCGTATTAATGTACATACTTTTACTCACGGCATTGCAAGAACAATACAATTGTTTCAAGCGCTTATATCTACTCCACTCCACCTACAACGAGATAATTGCCCCTGTATTCTTAAAGCTATTCTTCACAAATATTTATCTTCAACAATAAACCTTTCTTTTCTTTCCAACTACCCAGCAACTTTGAAGATGTCAGCCCATTCGTTGTTGGGTTTCTTTCCAATAATTGTCTATTACTGCCAATATGTGCTGTGACCCAATAACTTCGCTTACATATTCAATTAAGAAAGGCCAACGCACATCAACCGACGTGCATGTGTATTTGACAGATACATGCACTGGAATATAGAAGAAGAAGAAGATTAACAAATTTGGATGGGCGAAACAAAGAAAAACAGAGGAAAAGACTAAAACGATAAAGAAAAAGGAAGGAAATCAGAACAAACGTTGAGCTATTGCTTTTCTTGATTTCTTTCAGGGTGGCAGAGGCTCACCTCCACTCATCTCATTGAACCGAGGGGCAAAGCTCTTTCACACGAATATGTACATATGTATAGGTGTATGTTTCTTTTACGAGGAGGAAGCATCGATAGCCTTTACCCCATCAGTGTGAGATTCTAACTTGCACTAAACCTCCTACTGTCAGCGTAGCGAACCGCCTTTACTACCGCCAAGCTACCGTCGCGACGGGAGGGGGTCTGAGCGCTACGTACACATACTAGTGAATATCCTCTATATTTCAATTTGTTACTCAATTTAGCTGAAACTCCGAGTTTTTTTCTACCACATTAGCTTATTTTGTCTGGTGGTAGTGTTTTGTTTATGACTTGACTGGCGTTTATACCCGAATCAATGTTACTCATACGCCGTGTATTATGCCGGATCCGTAAAGGAATATTTAGCTAATTATACTATGGAACTCAAAAAATCTCAGAGATTTGATGACTTTTGGCCTAGCACTAATTGGAAATACCAAGGAAGGACGAGTCACTTTTCACCTGAACTTTCCAACGCAGTGGAGATCTCCCATTTCTTCTGTCTTTAGCGGCTTTCGATAGAAATACTTTCTTCCTTCTCACGAGATGTCTTGCAGCCGCTGGATTTTCATTACTGTTTGTTTGTGGTATGTGTTGCCTTGTTCTTATTAACTGTCAAAAACATTTTGTTAGCCTTTGTCCAGCCTGGAGCGCGATTGTTAAGGCTAATGATGAATATCCTCGGTGTACGCCAGTAGTTGCACGCTCTAGCAATATAAGATGCTTCCTGTACGATAAAGTCCTGCAGCTTGAATTATCCTTCCCAGCATCAGGCTGAAGAAATCGCATGAAAGAGATTCACTTTGTCTAAAGCCCCTTCTTGTCTCGAACGGTGCGGAGAGGTCCTTTCCAATCAAGACGGAGCTGGTACATACACATGTGTCCACACAGTAAAAATTTTAGTTTAATTTTAATACCCTTTTGGTATTTATATATAACAATGCCAAAAAGCATAAAATTAAAACCATTCTGGTTTAAAAAAAAGAAGAGAATATTGAGAGACAGAAATTATTCTTGGTGTCAAATTAATACTTTCTTGGAATTAAATCAAAACCAAATTTTCATTATTTTTAGAATATTTCTGTATTAAAAATAGTTAAAATGGTATAAGATCAATCCAAAAGTGGAATAAATTCTATACTTTTATGGAATTAAATCAAAACCAAATTTTGATTATTTTTATAATATTTTTGGAAATAAAAATATTTTAAATGGTATTAAATCTATCCGAAATTTGGAATAAATTGTATACTTTTTTGGATTTAAAAGTATACCCCATTAAAATTTCCAGTTGATATGCCGCAAATAACCTATTATCCCAAAGATTAATGAGAAATTGAATAACGTTAACATAGTTTATTTACATATAAATCCAAAACAGTAGTAGCAAACACTTAAGTACCTTATATATCGAGCCCTAATCCTCATAAAAGTGTATCCAACAAAAAGTAAATTTTACAGGACACAGTTTTTTAATTTGTTTTGCATACAGTTTGTATGCAGCCTTGAAACTTATTTAGTCTCTAACTTCGAAACTGCACATTTCACAGCCATGAAATTTTGGGAGTTGATGCATGTAATAGTAAATTGTTGATTTCCATAAAAAAGCTGAAATCGACAATTTTGTTGGATACACTTTTATGGCGGTTAGGGCTCGATATATATACATATTGTCACTTTTATACTAATATTTTGGAGATGTCCAGGGAAATTTCGGCACCGTCGCGGTTCTTGCAGTGATACTGCCTTATGACTGAAAAAATAAAGCAAAATTTACCCTCATGATATTTAATTACTTACTTGATACAATTATTAGATTTGGGCCATTCATTTGAGTATATTTGATTACTCCTCCGGATTGCAGGTTTGAAAACATTTTGTTGGATTTTATTTTTACTTTTTCCGATAATTTTTTTTTTAATATTTTTTTGGTTTTGATTTCAAACCAAAAGTATTTTGATGGTAATATAATTGAGAAAGAGAAAGTTTTTTATACTTTTCAGGATTTGTTTTTAAACCATAAATGATTAAACTTCTTTAGAGAGGATTTTAATACTTTTCAAGACTTTATTTTGAAACTATTTTGGAATAAATAAAATTGTAAAATTTCTGATAGTTTAAAAATAAGACTTTTTGGCATTAAAATTCAAATTTAATTCCGAGAATGATTAAATTAAGTACCAAATGGTATTAGAAATAAACTATAATTTTTTACTGTGCATGTATAAATGTTGTTTTGTAAAAATTCTATAAACATACATATGTACATAATGTGTATTAATGATTATTATTCATATATGTATGTAGATATAAACCCGCAAACAAATTATTTGGTCACATTGCTAATGATAATCAAACACCTGTGACGCTCGTTTGTGGTACGAAACGATTAACGTGGCAATCCAAGCCAAAGCAAATCAGCTAAAATCTGATCTGATTACAAAAACACACTAAAACTCATATTTAATAAAACTTATGCGCCGCTTTTGAGCCAAGTGTTCTGCATGCGTAATCAACAGCTAATTCAGAATAATTTCATTTACGCGCGCCTAGCTAACATCCATTAAAATAAATTATCAAACAATGTAGGATACAAATATGTGTATACGCAGGATGATAACGTAAATGCCATCGCACAGAGTCGTTAGCTTGACTAAGTACAAAGTGTTGTACTTAAAATACTAATAAAATTCTAATAACAGCGCGAGCCTACTCGTGCCATCTACAGCAACGCATTTGTGAGCTTGTGGTCTTATAGGTGTGCCTAAAACGTTTTAGACTTCTTCAGCTGCTGTTGGTTTTCGTATTTCATTGACGCAATTTCAACCTGTATGTATGGATGGATTCATCGCTTGTACGCCACCAAAATGTATAAGCTTTGGTTTAATACCGTCGTCATCAGTGCGGTACCTTATGACGCCATTAATCGCTCATATCGCTCCAGTGAGGAAACGGCCAAAATGGATGTAATATAATATATGAAGAAAATGGAAAAATCGCTTATGCTTAATAGTATGCTCTGAGCAACTTGACTGTTTTAGATTTTGAGCTAGCGATTTTGAAGGAAACCTTTCATTTTCAAACCATTTTTCGTGAAATCCGCCTACCAATCTTCTTTCTAAACCGATAAATTCAAAAGGACAGAAATATAAAGACCGATAACAGGAAACCCAGAAGCCATCCAAGTTTGTATGGGAGGCATCACGCCCCTTTCCATTAAGATTAACCGTAGACCTACGGAAAAAAACTTCAAAATTCTACCTTTCGGGTCGTTTTCGACCAGAATATATTTTGCATTAATTTATGGATATACATAAATTCTCATTCATTTAAATATTTAAATGATAACAGCTTAATTTGAAATATTTTATAATGATTTATAAGGCAATTTCCGCATATATTTCTACTGTATATATTTTGCAAATAATGCTATATGGTGATTCTATCATAATTTCTTCAACAGCATATTTTTCTGCCAAACAATAGTGCTACGGTATCCCTTTTTTGGGTGGGTCCAGCTGGTGCAGCCTTGAACTTCTCGCTTGGGAGTCTCCTTTAATCATTTTCAGATTGTCAAAGCTTCTTGTGGTGGTTTCCCCAGTACCATTACATTTTTCAGTCTTCGGTAAAAGGCAAATTCAGTTCGGGTCGAAAACGACCCGAGGCGTAGGATTATGGAGTATTTTTTTTTTCGGCCCAAACCATAATGTTTAGCGTAGCGATTTTTATTTTATTTCCTTCATTTCAAATAATAATTAAAAGTCAAAAACTTTAAGACTTCTAATTTCACTACTTACATACTTAGTTATACCCACTTAAAGGAGCATTTCGGGTCGTTTTCGACCCGAACGAAGGTCTACGGTTACAAATTGCTTATAACCTTCCCGGAGTAAAAATAAGTAAATGTGCAAAGTTTTGTATCATTCCGTGCTGCCGTTCTCAAGTTATGAGAGACCTCGCAAAGTATGCAAGAAGTCAGATTAATAGAATCCTTTAGCTTTAGTTTTGCCGTATTATCTCGTTTTATGCGTTTTCATTAGACATTTTCTATGTAGTGGACAAGGACGTTGCTATCATCCGATTTCACGCATTTTCAATCGCTATACTTATGTAATTTGATTTGAATATTTAAGAATTTACTAAATTTCAGGACATAGAGAGAGAGACGAACGAAGTTGATTTCTTATTTTAATTCTGAGTATTTTAATAGATGGAACTCCGCAGCTTTCTGGATTCCCTTAAGGTGTTCGAACTTCGAAGGAGTCTTTATGGGTTTGAAAAATATACCACTATGCATCCTAAGTAAAAATTATATATTTTAAACACACAAGAACGAGTAAATTACTTAGTATTTGTATATGGGGCATGTTTATGTGAATCTTTAAACTTTAATGTTTGGAGCGCTGATTCGGTGGATATGCAATGAAAATACTGGATATATCATAGTAATATACATACATACATACATACATATGTATGTATACTCTCAATAATAAAAAGTGCGATAGCAGTTGTGGTTACATACTCGTATATACAAATGTCTACTACATGGTAAATGTACACGTAGGTACATGAAAGCTAAAAAAAAAAACATAATAAGAAAGAAACTCACCAATATTGCAAAGTACAAATATTAGGGTGCTTGCAACTAAGGTAAATTTTGTAATATCTACAGAAATACATATATTATAATTTATAAATGCGAATGCTTAAAGGACAACATTATTATTTTATTTTAGTATTTTTGCTGCATTATTTATGCCTGTAAATCCATATACAGTATGTACGTAAATACATTTGTACATTTACTTCAATGTTGCATTAAAACATAGTCACGCATAAAGTCACCTTAATGCACATACACATACATATGTATAAAGGACACGTACGTACCCTGAAAAAAAATTTTGCTTATTGTTGACAAATCAGGTCCAAAAAACGAGTACGCTGGCAGTGCTTCTTCTGTTATGCACTCACTCTGTCTTTCATGCCCGCATGACAACACAAAAATCAGCTGTTTTCTATTTTGAACAGCCGGGTGAGTGTTGCCGTATTTGAAATAATGGGAAGACACAAAAATTTCGCTTGAAATACCCAAACTTAGTACCGATATTTATTCTCAATTTAAATTTTTAAATATATTGTTTTCTTTAAGTAAAAAAGCGACGTAGGCGAAAATTTTTAATAAAAATATGCTCAATTTTGTATTCCAAGTTTTGGTAATTATCTACTTTAGGTGACACGGTGAAAATTGGTAAATTTTCAAGAAGTGTTGTGTCAATCGACGCGTTTTGATCACATGAACACGAATTCGAAGCGGAACTTAATTTTTTAACGCAATAAAAAATTGTCAACAGAAGACGGCGGGGTAAAAACGGTTTTTTGAGTAGTGTGGTCCTGTCCCTCCTCAGGAGTCAGAGTTGCATTTCGGATGCATTTAGTAATTTTCTTGTTGAAAAGTGAAAAATAAGTAAAAGAAAATACACTTTTTTGGCAATAAATAAAGGAGTAACCATACGCAATTTTTATTTCGTGCTTACACAAACAATTTTCTAAAAGCTGCCTTCGTCGCAATTTTGTTTGCCTGTGTGGATTTTATGACGGAAAATATCAGTTGTTCACTACCCGTTGGCCCGCTATCCGTTGACCCATTCAAAAATGGTAAAAAGGGATAATTTTGAAATAAAAATTACTTTTATTTATCGTAAATTACTCCTTACTTTTGTTTTCATTGCCTAATTTCTCATTTATTTGAAAAATACGCTATCCATTTCCTATGTAAGAGGGATATGAAATAACTATTATTTCATTCAAACACTTAAATTTTTCAAATATAACATCATTTATGCAACTTTTTTATTTCATCCTGTGCGAGGTTATGCTCCGAAAAACAGAAAATAGTGATAACTGGATAATCTTTAAGTTTATTTGAAACTAAAATAAACGCATCAAATGGTTATATGTGAATTAATAACATATGCAGAAATGATAATTATTTTCAATAAATGAGCTAAACAATTATCTAATAACTCATATTTCGCTTAAGTAAACTTAAGCGGTTTTTGCTATGAACAAAGATATATTCCATTACATTTTACACTCCCATTGATTTCGTTTAATAATACAATGAAAAATACCGTTCAAATGTTTTAGTGGCTAAAAAAGTTCGTTCGGTAACACCGCAATGAGCAAAAGCAATCAGCTGACACGTTGTTATGGGAAAAATCAAAACTCGTTTGATTTCTTCGATACGGGCGGCAATGGGCGTTTATGTCAGCGTCGGTGAGATTTCGTTTACATGCAACTCCCATAAGATAGATCGTGTCAGCTGACACGGGTATGTGCGGGCGGTGATGACTGTTCACGGTGGGCAGGAAGCGACGATAGGTTGCATGAAAATGTCGACAAAAAAGAAAAGTGGGGTTGTCTTATGTGATGTTTATAGATGAAACATCCGTTGAAATTAAAATCCGAGCTGCTCCTTTTTCAAGGATATCCACATTTTTTGTTTTTTTTTTGAAAGGATCAAATATTGACGAAATCGAAAATTCGTTAAAGTCCAAATTTTTCTGATTTCAGTACATTATCTGGTAGCTAAAGGATACAAAAAAAGGTATTAAAAAGGAAACAGGACACCCGTAGTGGAAAAATCCAATGTGAACAGGACCTAAAGATAACCACTGAAATATAAAATAACACAAAAAGTACCCACTTTAATTTGCGTATAACTCCTAAAATGTTAACTCTACGAGAAAATTCCTTATGATATGTTTCATTCAGAATAAATAAAGAAATATTTCTTTAATATACAATTTTGATGTACCTGCAGTGCTTAATGTACTTTGGTGCATCTAAAGTGAAAATTTCAAAAAAAGTACATTTTTTTATGGTGCTATTTTAAGTTCAAATATTTTGCTAGTTTATGTAAATATTTTAATCTAATGATTCAACTCTCATTCCTACATATCTATACGTTAATACTAACAAAAGTTAGAGCTGAGATACGCGCTAGCTGTGCACGGTGGGCGGGAACCAACAATAGGTTGCATGGAAATATCGGAAAAATGATGGCCCAACGAATATGTGCCTAGCTGTGCGCTGGTACTAATTTTCGTTTAAAAAAAATTTTGGAGATGTTATTCACTCTTGCTGTGTGTTTATGAAGTAGATTAGAATATCATTTTACGTAAGTTTTTAGCCGGCGATCGTTTTTTCGATATATTCATGCAACCTATTCTTGCTTACCGCCCACCGTGCACAGCTAGCATGTATTTCAGCTCTAGTTCTTTTTAATATTAACGTATAACTATGTAAGAATGAGAATTGGATCATTAGATTAAAATATTTACATAAACTAGCAAAATATTTGAACTTGAAATAGCACCATAAAAAAAGTACTTTTTTTTTGAAATTTTCACTTTAGATGCACCAAAGTACATTAAGCACTGCAGGTACATCAAAATTGTATATTAATGAAATATTTCCTTATTTATTCTGAATGAAACATGTCATAAGGAATTTTCTCGTAGAGTTTAGTTTTTAGGAGTTATACGCAAATTAAAGTGGGTACTTTTTGTGTTATTTTATATTTCAGTGGTTATCTTTAGGTCCTGTTCACATTGGATTTTTCCACTACGGGTGTCCTGTTTCCTTTTTAATACCTTTTTTTGTATCCTTTAGCTACCAGATAATGTACTGAAATCAGAAAAATTTGGACTTTAACGAATTTTCGATTTCGTCAATATTTGATCCTTTCAAAAAAAACAATAAATGTGGATATCCTTGAAAAAGGAGCAGCTCGGATTTTAATTTCAACGGAAGTTTCATCTATAAACATCACATAACACAACCCCACTTTCCTTTTTTGTCGACATTTTCATGCAACCTATCGTCGCTTCCTGCCCACCGTGTGTTGGAAGCATAACTCTCTAATACTTATGTAGGCCTTATTTCGCATGGCGGATAAGCCTTTGGAAGAAGGTGTGCTCTCAGAGAGAGAATACTCCTTATGGCCTGATGACGTCAACACAGGAAAATCAGCCTTATATTAAGCCTTACGCCATACAAATTTACTACCCTTATAATTTTCAGGCTTTATTTGATAAGTCTTTAATCTGATGTTTTAATTCTTAAATAAGGCAAATATATTTTGGTGGGTACGTACGTACATGCTAACAAACATTTACAACTCAGGAAGGATATGTGAATGGGGAAATGTGAGTAGGGAAATGTGTGCAAAGGAACACAATCACCAGCAGTCTGCAGCTTCAAAAACTGTGGTACTAGGTAATACAATACAGCCCCGACTGATGGCCTATATTTATTGCTATTGTATTGCAAAGGAATATGTAGGGAAATTCTGCCTCACATATGAACATACATGCATACATATATGTATGTACATATGTACACTTGTTCATACATATTATTAGTATGGAAAACTCTGTCTATTAACTTTGTAGGGTGGAAATGCTCTCTGCACAGGTGAAATCGTTACGACATACATACATACATACATACATACATACATTCATGCGAGTAGAACGAAGGAAGTAAGCTAACAATCAGGCACTTCCCTATTGAAATTTATGAGTTTCGCCAATAAGAAGATGCATGTATGCTTACAATTGTGGCATGTTAACATATTCATATATGTATGTATATGTATGTAGGTGCAAACATATGTACATACACAGAGATTTATAAAGTGTATACCAAAGGTTAGTATTTAGGTGAATTGCTGAAAACGGCGAGATTTTTTAAACAAACTTCCCCCCTCAGGTCGCACAATGCACTTCTACTGTGGTGTGTGTCTGTGCAACTTTTGAGGGGAAATAATGTGCAGGCAGTCATTCAAAAGCGTACTTTGTTACTTGCCGCTTTCAGAGTTCTTTCTGTTTTGCTGAGGATTACTTATCAAATAGTAAAACTTAATTGGAAACGTGTACAGTACAACATTTAACGGCAGGCTACATTACATTAGGTAAAGTATTTACCCGCTAAAGGCAGATCTCCACTGCGTTGGGAGGATCAGGTCGTAAGTGGCTCGTCCTCCCTTGGTATTTGCAATTGGCGTCATGCAGCACGAAACAGAAACGAGTGGCGCGCCTTATTGGACACGGCCAAAATCTTCTAGATGATTATGCATCAATTAAGAAGAATAAGAAAGTTTATAATAGTAAAAGAGTCTTGCGAAATCAAATGGCTTACCTAATTGGGGCGAAAATAACTCTACGGACTGTAAGACAAAGCTTATTAATTGATGGATCTATTCCAGACGGCATCCACAAATGGATCACTATATATTTTAAACTTAGTAAGAGCTGTTAACTTATTGGTTAATTCAACTAATGAACTAATTATAATTTTATTAAGTTAATGGTCCAAATTGATTTTTTAATTGATTAATTATTGCTGCTTCCGCGGTTCATGGTGCGAACATATCTATTTTATTGCCGTAACTTATAACCAAATTTGTTTTCTTAGGTTCTTAAGATTCAATACGTATGTGTTGTTAAACTTATCATACAATTCAATTTGGAGAATACTTTAATGTACAAGACAAACATTTCAATCAACGTTATAGGGAAAAGGCAGATTTGTATGCTTCCCCCACAGGTATATTCGTTTACCGCAAAGGCTACAAGTAGGTGAAGGTATCAGTATATATGTACATATGTATGTATGTATAAATGTATGTACCCAACAATCATTAAAGGAAAAAATGTCAAACATTTGAGAAAATCTTAACTCTCAATTTGAGTTTCAGCGTACATTCGCAAATGATTATCCAACGTTCGCATGCAAATTGCTCTGCGCTCTTCCATACCAAAAATTAACCTTATTAGTTGAGAGTGATATAAACGGTTATTTGAAATGTATTTGAGAACTAACGTTTGATATTTGAGAATATCGTTAGGTCCCCAATTGAGAATTAAGAAAAATGTTTATTGGTTATGCATGTGTGTTCACAGTGTTGGGTACAGCAGACAAACAATAACCACTTTGTCAATTCAATTAATTAAAATTGACAAATGATGTGACGCTGACAACACAATTTAAACAGCTACTGTTATTGTTGTTGTTGTTTTTTTTCGTCGATTCGTCCTTAAGTCTTCTGTCGAATACTCGTGCACCCGCTATGGAAAAATGAAGTATGTACACACTAAACAATAATGAAAGAAAACACGACAAAGAGACTGAAAGAAAAGGAAATGTGTTTGAAATTAACAAAAGCCAAATTTTGTATAGAGTAAATTCCAAAAATAACATAAAAAAATCAAATTTACCAATAAATCAAAAAAAAAAAAAAATAAAAAAACATTGTGGACTAAATAACAAAAGTGGAATGAGAGACGCAGCAAAAGAAATGAGAAAATTTGTACATGCGTATGTATGTATGTATGTGAATTTATGTATATGGCAGGACAAACGTCAAAAATAATAATAATAGTTGATAAATCAATTGAGGTATATTTCCTTTGTTTTGTGTCTGTATTTGTTTTTGTGTTTTGCGTCTGGAATTTTATTACGTCCTTTTTATGTATGAATGGTTTTTTGTATTCGCATTTAAAACTGAAATTGGATCCATCAAATACATATCGCTAGCTTAGAGTGCAAATTGTGTAAGTCCTTTTTTCAAACTTTGTAGGAGAGAAAAAAAACAAAAAATAAAAAAATTTCGAAATAAAAAAAAAAATTTTCTGTTCATGTAAAATTTCGGACTTACACAATTTTCCCCGTTTTTTGAACTTACACAATTTGCGTATCACAGAATAACAACGAATAGAAATATGACAGCAGCCACGTCAATGTTGATAGCTACAAATTCGAAACTGTTAAGGACTTCGTCTATCTGGGAACCAGCATTAACACCAAGAATGATGTCAGCACGGAGATCCAACGAAGAATCACGCTTGCCAATAAATGCTACTTCGGACTAAGTAGGCAACTGAAAAGTAAAGTCCTCTCTCGACAAACAAAAATCACACTCTACAGGACGCTCATCGTTCCAGTCCTCATGTACGGCGCAGAAGCATGGACAATTTCAAAATCAGATGAGATGGCACTTGGAGTATTCGAGAGAAAAGTTCTTCGTAAGATTTATGGACCTTTGCGCGTTGGCGTGGGCCAACCAATATCGACGGAGATTTAACGATGAGCTGTACGAGCTTTACACAGACATCGACATTGTTCAGCGAATAAAGATCCAGCGGCTGCGTTGGGCAGGTCATGTCGTGAGAATGGACGAAGGCGCTCCGGCCAAGAAAGCATTTCTATCGAAACCCGCTGAACGCAAAAGAAAAGGGAGACCTCCACTGCGTTGGGAAAATCAGGTGGACAGCGATGCTGCCTCCCTAGGTGTTCCCAAGTGGCGCCATGCTGCACGAAACAGAAGCAATTGGCGCGCTCTGTTGGACTCGGCCAGAATCGTCTAGACGGTTAAGCGCCAATCAAGAAGAGAAGAAGAAGAAATATGACAAGTATCAGAGACTTGTTGAGCGTGGTGTGTATTTGATTTTTCTAGCGTTCCACATAAAAATACACTTTTCCATAAAAATGGACTTACACAGTTTGCACTCTAAGCTAGATATATGTATGTATGTATCTATTTAAAGTTGTCAAAATGTTCATCAATTCAATACAAACAAAGCTATGTAAATAGACACCAGGACCACCCTAATATACATATATATCTAGTATACGAGAAAGAATTTTCAGTGGCTTGAAAATTATAAGGCCAAATGAGGACATGCTAAAATCAGTAAATTGTTATTGAATCAAATTTATTGCATTAGAACCTGGCCTGTGGTGCAGTGGGTAGAGTGCTCGCCTGCTATGCCAGATGTCTCGGGTTCAAACCACGGTCCGAGCAAAACACCAAAACAATTTTTCTAATTAGTAAAAAAATCCAAAACAAAAGGAGCACACCTCGAATTGGGAGCGAAGCTCGGCCATAAAACTCGTCAGAGTTATAATAGCGCCATTGTATTATTATTATTACTATTATTATCTCTGTGAAATATAAAGATCTATCACTGAAATTTTGTAGCAGTCCAACTACGGACATAAAACAAAAAACACAAAAATTTAGGAAAATGGGCGGTGCCACGCCCACTTATTAAGGGGCAAACATTGAAAGTTTTATGAGTCATAACTCAGAAACCATTGAAGATATATCAATGAAATTTAGTACACGTGATATACTTACTTAGTCAAATGTTTGGACGAAAAATTTCCAAAATCGGTTGACGAACACGCCCACTTTTATATATGGGTCTTATAAAGTGACCTAATAAAAACATTTTAAGCGATATCTCTGTCAAATGTAAAGATATATCATTAAAATTTAATGGCAGGAGTCTAACTACGAACATAAAACAAAAATCGTAAAAATTTTGGAAAATGGGCGTGGCACCGCCTCTTTTTAGAAGCTGGAATATACGAGATTTCGGAACACATAACTCGACTAATAATTTATATATAATGACGAAACTTGGTGTGTACACTTTTATTACTCGTAGTAATACATGTTCAAAATTTTAGAGAAATCCGTTGACGACCACGCCCACTTTTATATATGGGTATTATAAAGTGGCCCAATAAAAACATTTTAAGCGATATCTTTGTCAAATATAAAGATAATTCATTGAAATTTTGTGGCATGAGTTCTACAATAGACCGGAAACCAAAAAGAAAAAAAATTTGGGAAAATGGGCGTGGCACCGCATCTTTTCAGACAAAGGAATCTACGATAATTCGGAGCCCATAACTCGACAAATAACTGAGATATTATGACGAAACTTGGTTTATACACTTTTATAGCTTGTGTTAATGGACACGCAAAAATTTATTGAAATCGGTTTATGACCACGCCTACTTTTTAACAAAGATATTTCTGGAACACCGTTTGGGAATTTGTAACGTGACATCTTTGTAACTGGAAGTCATAAAGGAATGTAATTTTGCACAAAGAATAATATTCATATGCTTAGTTGGATGATTGATAAAAATTTTGAAAATTGGCGTAGCTGCGCCCACTTTATGCGGCACTCGATTCATATAAAATGCACCCTAATCGAACAAACGCAAACAAACAATGAAAGCATACAGCTGAGTATCTAATGTTCGATTCCACTCGAACTTAGGCTTCCTTACATGTTTTTTCAGAGTATTAATACGAGTTTTGCTGAAAAGCGGGAAAACGTACCAAGTCGACTTAGTACAGTATTGTATGAAAGCGTCGATATATATTAAGGACTAATTCGGTTATAGATTTGTCCGGGAATCTAAAGAAATGAAAACCTGATTTAGTAATCCTTTTCAAAAAAAAAAAAACAAGAAATAATTGGCTTTTGTTTCGAGCATTCTTTATTTATGTATTTAATAATTACGTGAGCTCATGCTTTTTTTACTTTTTTTACCTCCATCATGCAACTCTTTAGTATTCGTCCTTATGCCATAAATTGTTGTACGTTCGATTTTAGAAAAGAGCGGCAACACAAGAGCTGGCACGCAGTAGGGAAACAGCATATTTTAATTTATTCACATGCCGCACAGTGGTTCGGCTCCATACATTTTGCGGAAAAAAATAGAAGGAGTGGTCCTAGGCCATTGAAATTTTGCAGAGAGGTTATATGTGAGCTAATTAAGAAATTTTCAAAAAATGGTTGAAATCGGTAAACCCCTAGGGGTACCTCCCTTGGACCTATAAAAAATTATTTAAATACAAATTTTAGTTTCAGCTAAAAAAAAATTAAGATATCTTCACGAAACTTGGTACATGAGTTACCCTCATTAAAGGCATTGACAGCACCAAAAATTTTTTGAAATCGGCCACTCCCTAGGGGTATCTCCCCTGGACCTATAGTAAAAATTTTTAAAGAAAAATTTTAATTTCAGCTTAAAAAATTAAGATATCTTCACGAAACTTGGCGCATAAGTTACTGTCATGAAAGATATCGACAATACCAAATATAGGCGTGATTGGCAAACAACCACGCCCACTTTTCCTATACCTTTTATTCAAAAACAAATGGAGATATACGTTTTCAGTAACTGAAAAGAGCCCTTGTAAAAATTTTATGTACTTAATGATTATATTTATAATACCTATAATCGAAAATATAACTATGTATGTATATATGGAAAGAAAAAAAACAAATATAAGAAAAATGTTTAATGATTTAGCATATCCTTGACAACACGATCCAATTCCACACACTTTTTGTTGGGTTGTCGTCTTATGGACTTTATATAATGATCAGAACTTGCCAGTAATCGATTAACAACATCTGTAGTGGTAGAAATTCTATCACTATCACCAGAAAACATAAGCCTAGAAATCATAACCCCCATTTACTAGTAAGGGTTAACTCAGAACATGATAAGGAGTTCAACTTTTCTGCTGAGAAAGTATCAATAAGTCTTCTTGTTGTGTGATCAAGTTAACTTTGCAAATTAACAGCAGAAAATGTTTCTGTTACTACAATTTCGTCGGGATAACATTTTTTTCCATCTAATACCATAAAATAAGCTGGTAAAATGTTTAAACAAATGTGTTTGTTGCTATTGTTGTTTGCAAACCGCACTGTTATGACGAATGTGTTTATCGTTATTTTTGTTTGCATTACCATTGATTCTAACAAATTAGGTGTATAATTTACCAATCTGCATTTTTATCTAATCCTCTCTGTGCCTTCATATTCGTAAACAAAAATATGTCACATAAGATGTAAACATTAATATATACGCATGAGCCTAAAAGCATGCTACATATGTCAATTTTATCAAAATTTTATGGGACTTTCGACATTTAAATAAAGTTTACATCGATTGGGGAAAATATGGGAAAAAATTTTTAACAGAAATCGATAGAAGACATTCCAAACTTTCATTTTATTACAGTTAGCGAGTGTAGCACGCTGTAGCACACAAACTTTTTGTCCATCGAAGTTAGAAAAGGTAGCATTTATGAAGTACCATATTTGCTGGCCTATATTTTTTTGAATATTTGGCCGATTGCACTGATTTTTTCTTCAATTAGTCAAGGAAATGCTATATTTTCTTTTAAACTCACAACAGGGACAATAGAGATATAAGTTATAAGGAAAATTTATAGCTAAAATTATCAAAAATTTCAAGCAGTTTTTGTTGAATAAAATTTTTCTGACTTCTGATACCATTATTTTGTAAAAAGAAATCAACTTTTTGCAAACTAGTCATGAATTGTTCATATTTGAACATATTTTTATAAGACTACATTATTAGAATCTGAAAATTAGGTATTGAAAAAAATGAATTTTTTCCGCGACTGAACCACTGTGTGCCGTGTCCTTGTCACAAAACGTCGAAGTGATGGAGAGGTCATTCATGTTGGTGAAGCACAGCATGGATTCACTGCAAACACCAAAGGCAACACCAAAATGAGGCCAACGAAATCAACGCAGCACAAGTACGGCAATAATATGGAACAAAACTGAAAACGCCACGAAAACGCGATGCACAAGGGGAAAGAAATTGGTCAAGATGTGGCAGAAGAAGAAGCAGAGAATAAGCCAGCACAAAAACTACTAAATGCAGCAATATAACAAATGTGCACGTTTTTATGGAAATTTCAATTTCACAGTTGGTTTTATTCATTTTTTCGCGCAATGTTTAGAAAGCTGTGCTGTGTGGTGGAAAATGAAAAAGAAAAGTTAAAAAATGCCAAAATTCACGAAACTATGACGCACTGACTGAAGCGTAGCTCACGCCGCAACGCACTACAGAGCAATATGGTGAGATGAAATATGTTAACCGCGAGCACAGGCTCAGGCGCCTGGGGATATGCAAAAGCAGAAAAGGAAAAAAACGTGAAATGAAAACGCTTCACGTAAAGGAAAAATCAATATTTTTTCTGGATTTCCAAATGGCCCAAACGCCGGAATACAACACGCGAAAAAACGTGAAATGTTTTCACAAAAAAAGAAAAATTGTGCAATGCTAACAACACGAGGTTTTGTGAGAAAAATGCCAGCAACTTACGAACGAAAACGAAATCCACTGCCCTAAATGTTGTTGTCCGTTTCGCGTTATCTATGTATGTATATTGGCTAAGTGCCCGGGCCAAGTGATGGATCTGAGTTTGTTTGCCAAAAATTGTGGGCCACACGCACTCATGAATAAATTTTTTCGCTTATGCCACGTTTATATACACACTCATAAAGGTATGTACATATGTATTTATGGATAAGTATTTGCAGATAAATGTACACAAAAACATACTTACTATATATGTACATATATTTGTATGTATGTATGTAGATACCTAGATACATTTATATACGAAAGCACATAAATTTATTCATTTTTGATGGCCAAATAGAACGGCATCGCTTGATAAGCGGCATTTATGTACATATGTATGTATGTATGTCCGCTGGCTTGTCTCCCTCAGTGACCACTTTTAAACGTCATGCATTTTTGGCAATTTAAATTTTATTTTTGCGCAATTTTATTATTACACTGAGAGAAAAAAAAATATATGGAGGGGTCAAAGAAATTGTTTACCTATTTTGAACACTACTTTCTTTGTTTTGAGTAAATTTTCCTTAAAACATGTTAAAAGGTTTATAAAATATTGTTGTTACATGCGTTACCATGGTTTCATATACTTGTTTTGAAAAAATTCATACATTAAAATAATGAAAAATTCTTTAAGTGCCATTCCATTCCCAACTTTCCTTGTTTTGAAGACTTGATTTCTTTAATTTTGAGAAATTAAATTCCCATACAAATCCCCATGGCAACGAATTTGTTTGAATGTTTTTTTATGTTTTTTCCACATTTTTAAGAAAATTTACACAAAACAAAGAAAATTTTGTTAGGGACGCGTGTTCAAAATAAGGAAAATTATGTCTTTGATCGAGAGAATTTTTTTTTTTGAGTGTGAATATAAGTAAATGTACATATATGTTCATACCCTGCAAAAATCATTGGATTATACATATGCTCCATTTGTGGTAGGTGGGAGTACTTTCAAAGTGACCACTAACATAGCCCAAACGACCGATTCATGTATCTGCATCGGTTCGTAGTTAGCCGAACATACCAAAAACCAAATGTTTATCACGACGACGACGATATGTGATTACATACATACCCTGTAGGCAATATCTCTAGTTCCAAACTAGGTCGCTTCTAGTGCATTTTTCGCCACTACTAGTGCGAGCTAAATCTCTTTTCCATGTCATCAACTGGCGAATTTAACACGGCGATGTCCTAGGCGGTGTCAATTGTCACCCTCTGCACTACATTTTCGATAGTTCCGAACTAGTACTAAATTCTACAGTTTACAATATGTAGCTCGTTTATTGGCACATTTTCGATAGTTCTGAACTAGCTGCAAGTACCTATAAATTCTACAGTTTTACAGCTGTCGCTTAAGTGCAGCCTTTGACACACTTCATGCAAGTGGCGCGATGGCCCACAGGCTAAAGTTGGAAACCCTCACCGACGTACGTTTCTGTGTTCCATTCGTAGAGAATTCAAGCAAAAGTCAAACCCGTAGAAACGCTGCTCATAACCATAGAAACGCTGTTTATTTTGTTTGTTTACATGGATACAATGTTGCCATTTTGTCGTCATTTCACTTTCGTTAGCTAATTTTATTATTCCATTTCATCTTTTTATACTCAGCTGTACTAGTACACAGAGTATTATAGTATTAATCACATAACGGTGGATTGTAACAGAATGAAATAATCGAGATAGATATAGACTTATATATATCAAAATGATCAGGGTGAAAAGAGAAATCGATTGAGCCATGTCCGTCCGTCCGTCCGTCCGTCCATCTGTCCGTCCGTCTGTCCGTCCGTCCGTCCGTCTGTCCGTCCGTCTGTAAACACTCTAACTCGCGCAAAAATTGAGATATTTTGATGAAATTTTAAATGCAAGTTGGTATCGAGACTGGGACGGTTGGTATTGAAAATAGGCGAAATCGGACCATGACCACGCCCACTTTTCCTATATAGAAAAAATCGGAAACTTGGTATCTCAGTCACTATTATAGCTAGAGCGATGAACTTTTACCCACGTGTTGAGCTCAGGCCCCTAGGAGGAAATTTGATAAAATTTTGGAAAATGGGCGGTGCCACGCCCACTTATTAAGGGTCAAACATGGAAAGTTTTATATGTCATAACTCAGAAACCATTGAAGATATATCGAAGAAATTTGGTACGTGTGAATTACTTACTTAGGCAAACATTTGGACGGAAAATAGTTAAAATCGGTTGACGGCCACGCCCACTTTTATATATGTATATTATAAAGTGACCTAATAAAATCATTTTAAGCGATATCTCTGTCAAATATAAAGATATGTCATTGAAATTTTGTCGAATGAGTCCGACTATGGACGTAAAACAGAAAACACAAAAATTGTGAAAAATGGGCAGTGCCACGCCCACTTATTAAGGGCCAAACATTTAAAGTTTTATGAGTCATAACTGAGAAACCGGTGAAGATATATCGATCAAATTTGGTACGCGTGATTTACTTACTTAGTCAAATGTTTGGACTAAAAATTGCCAAAATCGGTTGACGACCACGCCCACTTTTATATATGTGTATTATAAAGTGGCCTAATAAAAACATTTTAAGCGATATCTCTGTCAAATATAAAGATATGTCATTGAATTTTTATGGCAGGAGTCCAACTATGGACATAAAACGAAAAACACAAAAATTTTGGAAAATGGGCGTGGCACCGCCTCTTTTTAGTAGCAGGAATATACTAGATTTCTGAGCCCATTACTCGACGAATAATTGATATATAATGACGAAACTTGGTGCGTACACTTTTGTTACTTGTGGTAATGTTGAAAATTTTAGCGAAATCGGTTGACGACCACGCCCACTTTTATATATGGGTATTATAAAGTGGCCTAATAAAAACATTTTAAGCGATATCTTTGTCAAATATAAGATAATTCATTGAAATTTTGTGGCATGATTTCTACAATAGACCGGAAACAAAAAATAGAAAAATTTTGTAAAATGGGCGTGGCACCGCCTCTTCTTAGACAAAGGAATATACGAGATTTCTTAGCCTATAACTCGACAAATAATTGAGATATTATAACGAAACTTGGTTTATACACTTTTATAGCTTGTGTTAATAGACATGAAAAAAATTATTCAAATCGGTTTATGACCACGCCTACTTTTTAACAAGGATATTTCTGGAATACCCTTTGGGAATTTGTAACGTGACATCTTTGTAACTGGAAGTCATAAAGGAATGAAATTTTGAGCAAAGAATAATATTCATATGCTTAGTGGGATGACTGATAAAAATGTTGAAAATAGGCGTGGTTACGCCCATTTTATGCAGCACTCGCTTTATATAAAATACACCGTGATTCTATCAGACGAAAACAAACAATGAAAGCATACAGCTGAGTATCTAATGTTCGATTCCACTCGAACTTAGGCTTCCTTACTTGTTTTTTTGAACTTTGTTAACAGAACTAGAAGTAAACAACTGACCATATTTCACCTTTTTACATTCAATAATTTTCTTTTAATATATTTGGTTTTTTTAAGAATAATTTTATATTTACAAAATAAAATAAGTAAGGAAGCCTAAGTTCGAGTGGAATCGAACATTAGATACTCAGCTGTATGCTTTCATTGTTTGTTTGCGTTTGATGGAAACACGGTGTAGATACTTTATATAAATCGAGTGCTGCATAAAGTGGGCACAGCCACGCCCATTTTCTAAATTTTTATCAGTCATCCAACTAAGCTTATGAATATTATTCTTTGTGCAAAATTTCATCTCTTTATGAGTTACAAAGATGTCACGTTACAAATTCCCAAAGGGTGTTCCAGAAATATCTTTGTTAATAAAAATAGGTAAAAACACTTTTTAAGTTAAACGGTTTTATGTTATACATACATTGCAATGTTTAAGATAAATGTACTAAAAACCAAAAAATAATAAAATAGATACAGTCGTGGGAATTATAAACATTTGCATAGACTAGACTAAAATAAAACCGTGGGGCACGTCAATTGTCTACAATCGTTGATTAAAATGTTTGTTTTGTAATGTTACACTATAATTAGGCAGTTGTTCAACCGACAACGATGGACGTGTGATAAGTAGGGCTAGAATGTGGAAAAAAGCTAGCAAGCTCGATTATAAGCGAGTTTTAGGGTTTCATAGTGGTGAGCGAGTAGTACTTTTATCATATGTTTTGTCGATTAAAGACAAACTACGAGCAGTGAAACGATTCCTCGTGTGAATGTCCAACGATAAACTAGTTGCAACATCTCTTTTATTAACATGGAGTGTATAACTATTGGAATTTCCATGAGCAAGAAAATAGTAAGTATTTTCCTCACCGTCTGCGGGCCAACTGCCTAACGACGAATTAAACGATTCTTCTATCGCACATTAAGTCGATAATTTGTAGACAATTGACGTGCCCCCCGGTTTTATTTTAGTCTAGTCTATGCAAATGTTTATAATTCCCACGACTGTATCTATTTTATTATTTTTTGGTTTTTAGTACATTTATCTTAAACATTGCAATGTATGTATAACATAAAACCGTTTAACTTAAAAAGTGTTTTTACCTATTTTTATTTTCTAGTTTTTAGTTTTTATTTCGCATTCTGTTCAATTCATTTAGTGCTTCATTATTGCAAGGTTTCTTGCCCGTTAGTTTATTGCAGTCCAACGCCTCTATAGCGACCCACGCGCCACCTATCGGAAGTTTTTTTTAGGAAAATATTTCCTTTCAAGGTAGTAATACATGTTCCGAATTTCAGCCAAATCGGACCATAAATGCGATTTTTGTAAATATAGCGACCCACGCGCCACCTAGCGGAATTTTTTTTTTTAAGAAAATATTTCTTTTCAAGGTAGTAATACATGTTCCGAATTTCAGCCAAATCGGACCATAAATGCGATTTTTGTAAATATAGCGACCCACGCGCCACCTAACGGAATTTTTTTTTTAAGAAAATATTTCTTTTCAAGGTAGTAATACATGTTCCGAATTTCAGCCAAATAGGACCATAAATGCGATTTTTGTAAATATAGCGACCCACGCGCCACCTATCGGAATTTTTTTTTCATAATTTTGCATTGTCATCGGGGTTATACATGCGTGCAAAATTTCAGATTAATCGGTTGACAGGAAGAGGGTGAAATTTGAATTACTAAATTTGACCCAAGAATAAAGAATAAATAATAAAACAAACGGGGTGAGCTAAATAAAACCGTTTAAAAAGTAGGCGTGGTCATAAACCGATTTCAATAAATTTTTGCGTGTCTATTAACACAAGTTATAAAAGTGTATAAACCAAGTTTCGTCATAATATCTCAATTATTTGTCGCGTTATGGGCTCCGAAATCTCGTTGATTCCTTTGTCTGAAAAGAGGCGGTGCCACGCCCATTTTCCGAAATTTTTCTATTTTTTGTTTCCGATCTATTGTAGAACTCATGCCACAAAATTTCAATGAATTATCTTTATATTTGACAAAGATATCGCTTAAAATGTTTTTATTAGGTCACTTTATAAGACCCATATATAAAAGTGGGCGTGGCCGTCAATCGATTTTAACAATTTTTCGTCCAAACATTTGCCTAAGTATATCACGCGTACCAAATTTCATCGATATATCTTCAATGGCTTCTGAGTTATGGCTTATAAAACCCTCAATGTTTGACCCTTAATAAGTGGGCGTGGCACTGCCCATTTTTCAAAATTTCACCAAATTTTTTCATAAGGGCCTGAGCTCTACACGTGGGTGAAATTTCATCGCTCAAGATATATTAGTGGCTGAGATACCAAATTTCCGATTTTTTCTAAAAGTGGAAAAGTGGGCGTGGTCATGGTCCGATTTCGCCCATTTTCAATACCAACCGTCCCACTCTCGATACCAACTTGCATTCCAAATTTCATGAAAATATCTCAATTTTTGCGCGAGTTAGAGTGTTTACAGACGGACAGACGGACAGACGGACAGACGGACGGACGGACGGACGGACGGACGGACATGGCTCAATCGATTTCTCTTTTCACCCTGATCATTTTGATATATATAAGTCTATATCTATCTCGATTATTTCATTCTGTTACAATCCACCGTTATGTGATTAATACTATAATACTCTGTGTACTAGTACAGCTGAGTATAAATATATCATTGATACGAAAGGCTCGGACGGCAATACTGACTTCAAAGAGAGTAGTCAGCTGACACGTTTCCACGGAAAAAATCAAAACGATTTTGATTTATGCGTAACGTTTTCCGTAAACGTAGAAATTCAATGTCGGTGAGTTTGCGTTAACATGGCATTCCCATAAGCTAGTTCGTGTCAGCTGACACGGTCTTCGGGCTGCCGTCGGCGAGTAGTTCCACTATGAAGCGTTTGATAATCAATCTGGCGAGCGCGGGTTCGAATCCTGTCAGTGTCGAGGCGGATAATTTTTTTTCTTATTTTTTTTAACTAATGTTTTTTTTATTTTTTTATTTAATAAAAATTTACATAAATATTTAAAAATTAATAAAATAAAAGAAATTTAAAATAAGCCTGAGGGATCGGAAAATCATAATTAGGCGAACATTTCATATCATTAATTGAAGATGCAAATTGTACTCTTTATAAGAAATATGCAAACCCGACGGCAAATGGATGAACGAAAATAATACATGAAATTTTTGTCAATTCGAAATGGCATACAAATCAAAGTGTCTTATAATGGTGATTCAATTCACTCCTTCTGAACTGGTGAGAGTCTAACTTCAATGAAGCTAGTTCCTTTTTGACACCTTTTCGCTAGTTATTGAGTTCCCTGCAGGGTAACTACATACATACATATGTTTGTATGTATACACGTCATTCGTCGTCGTCGCGATAAACATTTGTTTTTGTTGTTATGTTCGGCTAACTGTTAGGTACTCCATCAATTAATCAAATGTAGGTACTCCATGGATTAATTTGTTTGTTATGCGGGACTGGAGTATATACTCTTTGCAATGACATGCAATGTTAAATGGAGTAATCGGTTGGTCCACAGCGAGCACTCCATGGATTAGCGACTGGAGTACTCGGTATTTTTGCAGGGTATCTACAGTTATATACATACATACATATTTAAACACATACATACATACGTATGTAAGAATTGTGATTTTTTCGGTTTCAATTCGCTGTAATGCTTCTGCTCCCCTACGCTTTCCGATTGTGTTTTGTTTTTAACTTTCAATCATTTCCATATGATGGATTGTGCTGCGATTTGTATTCCGCGCACATTGGGACCATATGGTGATTGTAAAAATGCGGATGAGTCAAACGGCAGCCGTTGGTTTTGCTAGATGAAAAATTCAGATATTAATATGAATATATTAAAATGTACTCACTTTCCATATGGACGCAATTCAGTGGCATTTCTCAATTGAGATATGAATATTACTCTCACTTAAATACGTACATATCTACATACTGTGATTGCATGAACTTAATGCGAAACAAAATATTAGTTGCAAGGCAATTTTTAATAGAAAAATTTGTATTTATCGCACATTTTATTCAATAGGGATTTAAATAGAAAATTTTTTTTTTTTGGAAAACGCTAACAAACTTTTATAATTTCAAAGAGTTTCCTTCTACTCTGAAAAAAAAACCGTTGTAAATCTAAAGACTTTCGCTGCTAAATCAACTACCTTACGCAGTTGAAATGTGCCCAACAACGCTGCGTTGTTGTTTCAAAGGTGCGAGCGTTGTTGATTCAAGTCAACCACGGAAACTGTTGGATCAAATAATAATAATAATACAATGGCGCTATTATAACTCTGACGAGTTTTATGGCCGAGCTTCCCTCCCAATTCGAGGTGTGCTCCTTTTTGTTTTTCCTACTAATTGGGTGGACCTACAGTTTTATGCCGGCTCCGAACGGCGAATGCATTTTTTGTGAGAAGCTTTTTCATGGCAGAAATACTCTCGGAGGGTATGCCGCCCACTGCCGAGAGGTGACCGCTGCTCTTAAAAAACCCAATAATTGGATTTTTACTAATTAAAAAAATTGTTTTGGTGTTTGGCTCGGACCGTGGTTTGAACCCGAGACCTCTGGCATAGCAGGCGAGCACTCTACCCACTGCACCACAGCGGCCACGCAAATACTTTTGCCTTTAAGTCAACAACGGAGATTGTTCGAAAAATTTTTCAACTAATAATAAATTTTTATTTGCATTTTACTCTTCATCTTCTCTCTACCCGGGCCCCAACTGCAAATATGTAGCCTCCGCTTGTTCTCTTCTTCTTCTCTCCTTCTTATCATTCACTGGCTGCTATCTTAATTTCTTATTCTGCCTTTTCTTCTTTATTTTATATTCTCCTCCGGATTCGAACTATGACATCAACCTGAAATTCTATCCAATCATCGCATTGTGGATCATTGAACATTATATTGAATTTAAAACCCCTTTTTAACTTCCTCTTTCCCGAAAAAGCATCTACAAATTATATGAATCATTGTAAAAACCAAATTTAAAAAAATTTGTTCTCATTAGTTCTGCTAACAACGGAAACTGTTGGGTGAAATACTTTTGCCTTTAAATTAACAACGGGGACTTTTGGAGAAATTTTTCTGCTAAAAATAAACTTTTTTTGATTTTTCTCTTCATCTTCTCTCCATCCTTATTGTTTTTGTTGGTTTTCTTACAAAAAAATGTTTTCTCACAACAAATTTTTTACAAGCAAGCAAGTTTTTGAAACAACAGCGCCCGTTTTTGAATCAATTGTTGGATCAAAAACTTTGCTGTAAAAACAAATACTTTTGCTGTTGAATCAAAGACGGAGATTCAACAGCCGAAAATTGTTGGTTTAACTAAGGGTATTTTTTTCAGAGTACGGCTAACTGCAAGATCACATTTATTTCCGCCATTTTTATATTTTTGAGTATTTTATAAGACTAAACTCAAAGACATGACCCAGTTATTGAAATACATATATGGCAAAATCACAGAAATCGAAAATTTCGAGTTAAATAGAATAAAACGAGCGTTATTTATGCTAAGCAAATACCCGTCCCGCTTCGCAGCGACGAAAAATTTTAATGAGTCTTTCACTCTACATATCCCATTTCCCTTCCCTTCCTTTCCCTTCCCTTCCCTTCCCTTCCCTTCCCTTCCCTTCCCTTCCCTTCCCTTACTTGCCATTCCCTTCCCTTTACCTTTACTCTTCACTTTGGCTCCCCTCTTCCTTTTTTATTTTCCTTATCCCTTTCCTTCCTCTATCGTTCCCTCCTACCTCTCCCTATTCTTTTTCCTCCCCAAGTATTTCTCCATATATTACTCACTTCCCCTCTCCCAACCCCTTTTCGATTCCTTTTACCGCTCCCTTTTCTAATCCATTTCCTTTCATTTTCCCATTCTCCTTTCACTTCCTCCACCATTTCAATTTCTGTTTTCTTTTCGATTTCCCTAAGAAACCGGGTTGGGCATTACATCGAAAATCTTTTAGAAACCCTAATTTCCGCGTTTGATTTGATACGAATTTCGCAAAAAAAAATTTCAAGATTATCCAAGTCCACGTTTTGGGCCATAACTGCGAAATTTCTTCACAATGCAAATACATAGTTCTATGTTGAAGTCCTGCTTAATACCTTTCATTAGATAAAAATATTGCTCGAAAACTTGCTGAGTCTCGCTGGGTCCACATATGGTCCTGTAGGCCGGGAAGCTTACACTTTTTAAAATTCTATATACCCTATTACGTGTTTTAATGTCATATGAATCTACTATGAAAACTTCATTAAGATCGGTTGATTACTTTGGGAGTCCATACAGTGTTCTGCATTCTTTTTCTTGTACAAAAAGGTATAAAAGAGGTTGTGCAGAGGCGTTTCTTTTGAAACGCGACTGATTTTGTTTCTTTGGAAACTTAACGGAACCCCGATTTTTTGTTGAAATAGCGACTTGATTCTGTGAGGGTTCTCAAATTTATCAAAAGCAAACACATATGTATGTGTCTAAAAGCCGCACCCGCGGTATTGGCAGAGTGAAATGTCCTAATTGAGTAACAACATATTCGTAGTTACGTCATTTTATTTTTAAATTTTTTCTCTCTCATTCGAAAAAACTTTCCGAGTTGCAAGAGTCGTAAGAAATTCAATGAATATAAATCGTGCCACTTCCAAAGGTAATATAATTTCCCATACATTTTAGAGTGTGTTTCAATATAGTTAAAAATTCCGCAATCAATTCGACATTTCACAGTTGCTACCCGAGAGAAGTAAGAGCTCAGAACTGTTGCAATTGAAGCTGTCATATTGTCGAAAATGTGTAGTGTTTATACGTATTGCTTAGATGTGTTGCGTTGCTATGCGAAGGCAGCAGCAGGGGGAAACGATTGCACCGCGATTGACAATTTTCTATTTATTTTCGAGTTTTCGCTTTATTTGCAATTGAATGTGCACACAAAATGTCTTTTCGGGGCAAATATTGCATCTTTGTATCCAGCAAAGTATTGAGTCTACTCTACGACAGCGAATGGGGCAAATTGTGAAAGAAAATACACACAAATAGTCAGATCAGAATACCAGCAGTGCCAACAGCAACTAAACAATGTATGTAAATTTACGTGTATGTATGTACTATGGATTCCAATCCCGAGATCCCGGGATTTCCGCCTTTTCGTCGCCCCGAAAATCCCAGTACTGCTAAAATTTTACGCCGTGATTTTCGAGATAAAATAAAGACAGAATATTCGCTTATCATAGCATAGAAAAGTTGTATTTTATATATGTAATTTTTATTGGTCCCAGATCTGTATACTAATAGCTTTTGCTATTCTGAACGAAAATATAACATTATTACATGGCAGCATTATTAACATGTGCCTTGTGCCCTTTACCCTATGCGAATGTTAAATTTTTTCTGTGATAAATGTTAAAGTAGATACTTGTGTTAAGAGCAGAAAATATTGCGCCGTAGTCGGGCCAGTTTTATATTTTGTCAATAGCCCCGAAAAATGTGTGGAATCTCTGCAGAATATAACAGAAAAATTCGAAGAAAATGCAGAGTAAGTGCGACATTTTCACCAGAATAGAAAAGTCCATTAGTCAAAGTAAGGATTATTTTTTTTTTTTTTTTTTTTTTTTTTTGAATAATTACATTTTGTTGTTGTGAAGTAGGTAACCGTTGCAAGGAAGCGTACGTTAGGTATTTTTAACATCTTTAGATTTCTTGTGGTAAAATTCATTTGATAACTTCTATTTCCTGATTTTGGCCATTTTTTCTCAAGGGCTTTTTGAATTTTCTCACATGCAAAGTAAATAATGGAAGAAAATGCAAACACTATTCAAAAAATAAAATTACCAAAAATCAGGAAAAATGTTTAAAGAGACTTGTGAGCAGGCCCGCAGAGAGCCGAGCCGGGCCCCAGGGACAGTTCGCGTTTACGGGCCCCCTAAAAAATAAATGGTATTTCAGTTAAAATTTCCAACAAATATCCCTTAATAAGTTACTTATATTGAAAAATTCAGCATCTTCATAGGAGTACTCATTTAAAGCAAGTGAGTCTTTAAATTATACAAATTTTGATTAAAAATTATCAACTGATCGAAAGCCTTCTTGTTAATATTTTAGAAGTACCAACTGTACAGGCAAATGTTCTGTTCACCAGATGAATTCCATTTTTCTTTGTTGGTTGTATTTTTTAAAGTAAGTCTTAAGTATTATTTACATTCCTACTTTATTTTGTTACTATTGAAATAATTTTTGTTTTAAATAAAAAAATCGCATTAAAAATAATTTTTTTTACATTTTACAGTTGTCTCGAAAAATATATTCACTTTTTTCAACCCAAAATCAAAATAATTAATTTCCAAATCCTGGGACAAATCCCGGAATCACATGATTATAAAAACCTCTCAAAAATTCCGTGAAATGTGAAAATTGGAGTCCCTAGTACAAAATTTTGAAAATGATAGCACATGTCAACGTTTTACAAATTTGCAGCAAAGCAAATTGGAACTGCTGCACTTCACAACATACCGGCAAACAACCAACGTCGCATTTACATATGTATGTACATAAAACCCAATTCGATGCAAAATGACCCTTAATGGATGACGCTGTTAGCGAAAAATTTAAATATCTTTGTTGCAATGAAAAATCGCCCATGGCAAGGAATCATTGTATAGTAGAAATCGAAAAGAGATGGGGGAAGTGTACGTACATATGTGGGTGGTTGTGATAGGGCTTGCAAAATAAGATATACTTAGGTAAAGGTATTGATAACTTTTAGATACCCCTCACCATCTCGATGCATCGGAACAAAAATTCTACGTAAGAGGAAATAAAATGTGTCTGTTCTTTCGAGATCCAGTAGTGAAATATATGTAAATCTGTGCATGATTTGATGACCTTTTTCCATACCTGGTTGACTTTTAATTACAGAGATGTTACGAATTTCTAAAGAGAGCGTTTTAAATATTTTTTTGAAAAGTAGGCGTCACTATATACCGTATTCGCTTAATTTTTGTACACATATTACTAGGAATGGTGAAAGGGGTAACGCACCCTTCGTCATAATATTTATGTATGTTATTTCTCGAGTTAGAGGCGTTTGTCTAAGAAGAGGCTAAGTTTCACACATAAAAAATTTCATCGGTGTATGTAGGTACATATCTGTTACGGATTCTGAATTATGACTTATACAACTTTTAAAATTCGTCTAATAAGTGGGCGTGGTACCGGCCATTTTCGAATATTTCAGCATATTTTTTTATAGCGACATGAGTCTTGCGGAAACTTGCAGAAAAATTGAAATATTTTGATACATAGATGATATGGTTATCATCCGATTTTTCCCATTTTCAATAACAACCTACTCTACCGATAAGAATCTGTGTATCAAAATATTTAAATTTTTCTGCAAGTTTCCGCAAGAGAGTTTAAAGACGGACAGACGAACGGGCGGACATGGCTCAAATGATTTTTTCTTTTTACCCTGATCCTTCTGATATACATATATATGTATGTATGTATATATATGTATAAGTCCATATCTATATCGATTATTTCATGGTGCTACGTACTATCTACCGTTATGTGATCAAAACTATAATACTCTGTGTACTATGTAGCTACACACTCATAGAAAAAAGGCGTTTTAAATTCAAAAATAAAACTTTTATTTTCATAATGCACGTTTTAAACCAGACCATTTTTATTTAAAAAATGAAAACTTTTAAATTAAAAATTAAATTTTTGAAGTAAAAATGTATTTTGGATTTAAAAAAAAGATAGTTAAATTAAAAAGAAAATGAATGTTTATTCAAAAATTCGCTGAGAGTAACAAATTTTTTGGTAAGAAAATATTTTTTGTGAGAAATCCAGCAAAAAAAATAATGAGAATAATTTGTTTTTAATTTTGTTTTTACAATGATTCATATAATTCATAGATTCTTTCTTAGGAAAAAGGCGAAGAAAGAAAGAAGAGAACAAGCGGTGGCTACATTTTTGTAGTTGAGACTCGGATGGAGAGAAGATGAAGAGAATGCCATTGGATTTAATTTCAGGTTAATTTCATGGTTCGGATCCGGAAGAGAATATAAAATAGAGAACGCTGCAATGGAGCAGCATTTTTTTTCTCATGGTGCTTAAAATAAAAATAAACATATTTAAATTTAAAATGCTTTTTCTTGATTTCACAATTTTACAATGAACATTTGTAAAATAAAAATTTTGGTATTTACATCACTTTTAAATACGTGTTTGCCCATTTTTAGCACATTTTCATATGTTATTATAATTTTTTTCCCTGAGTGCAGCTGAGTATAAAAGAGAATATCGACCAAACATCCGTTTATTTTCTCTTGTCGTGAAATATTATTATAAGTAGATCTTGGTATTCTAATTGGTTTAAATATTTATGTACATACCTACGAGCAAGGATGGGCATTTTTGCATTACCATTCAAAGTGCATTACCATTCAATAGTGAATGGTACACACAAAGAAAAAGAGAGGTAAATCTAACCGAAAAAGACGATTAAAATTGCAGTGACCGAAAAACATTGTAAATCAAACCGACAAAAAATTGTTATTATGAAAGTTCGTGAAAATAGTTCGGGTACCATTAAAAATAGTTAGCTTACCATCAAAAATAGTTCGTGTACCACGAAAATAGTTCGTGTACCACGAAAATTGTTTTTTAACCATGAAAAATAGTTCGTGTACCACGAAAAATTGTTTTTTAACCATGAAAAATAGTTCGTGTACCACGAAAAAGGGTTTTTTTACAATGAAAAATAGTTTTTTTTACCATTAAAAATAGTTACTTTACCATGGAAAATAGTTTTATTACAATGCAAAATAGTTACTTTACCATGGAAAATAGTTTGTGTACTATCAAAATGGTAAAACTACTATTTTTTACCTCCAAAAGTTGTCCACTTACCATTTTAATAGTTACTTTGCTAAAATAAAAAGAAGTCATTGATTTGAAATATGTAAATATATTATTATTTATTACTTTTAATTTAATAAGTACATATTTTTATGTGTTTTACTATTGTAAATTAAGACAAAGATATGCAGATATATATAATTTATAAATGTATAGTCTTAAAAAAACTTTGGACGAATATACGTAATTCCATTAGGGGAAAGAGTTGTATTAAGAGGTGAATAATATAATTCGGAAAAGTCCAATAGATAAAATTGGTCTGTACTTTTTATAATTGGAAATGACTGAAAATGATCTGAAAACATTGCAATTGTGTGTTCAACACATACGAAAATTACTTTGTTGTTTTCAAGTACAATAATGTCTTTGATTTCAAATAATTTCAAAGATTTTGACATCAGGAAATATCCAATTTTATAAGTAGTACCTTTTATTTCAACTTTTGTTATAAAATTGTAGCTTTCATTTATCAATATTTCGCATTCAAAAGAACTTATATTTACTACTTTATTACTGTAATATTTGTTTTTAAATTTTTCTTTAGATTGGTTTTCGAAAATTAAGTTTCTATTTAGTCCTTTATTCAAAAGTAACCGATTTGAAAACGTCATCATACATTTAACAGCGATTGACAAAGGTGCATTCCTTCTAGAGGTAATACAATTGGTATACGATTTAATTTCTCTATGCTTTGACTCGAACCTAAAACACCATAAATGCTTAAGAGGTCCTACATTTTTTATTATTGTAGCGTAATGAAGTAGAAAGTGAAATTTCGGTTTTAACGTCGGGCCAAATAGTTGTACGTAAATCGTGTGATGGTTCTTAATTTGTAACTTTAATTTATTTAGGGACTCATCGTCGAACTCTGTTTTTAAAATCTCGTCTATAATTTCAATTAATGTACAAAAAAGTTTCCAATATTTATTGTGTAGTGGTATTAAATCTCCAATTATTATTGGAAGAAAATGGCAAAATGTCCACATTTCTCGTGCTGACATATTAAGTTTTTGACATTTCAAATGTGATATTTTAATTTCTGGAGATCTATTACTTAACTCAATTTCACCGTATTGAAATTGATTTTTTCGATCATTTAAAATTTCAATTGTAAAAAATTTTTCGGATTCAATAAAATGGAGTAATATTTTCGAAACGTCATATCGGCAAACACCTTCAAAAATATCATGCATAATATCCCCGGTAAGATTATTTACCACATGAAATGAATTAATATCATTGAAAATGGAATTCTCAGATATACCAGTTAACTTTATTCGCTTCTCTGGTATATCTTCTGTAGCAAGGTTTTCTGCATAGTTTAACTCATTCCGAAGTTTGCTCTCTATTTCCTCGACCATGTACGAAGTTTCTTCTTTATTGCATAAACAATATCGACAAAAGTAATTAGATGAAAAGCTTTTAGTGTAGCCGAGAATACTATTTAAACCTAAGTTATCACCCACAACTAGTGCTAGTACAAAATAAATTTTTTTGGTTGTATTATCATAGCTAATGTCAATTCCCTCTTCTTCAAGACTTTTTATTTTTTCTACTAGTAATTTCAATGATGCGTCATTTCCAAACTCTTTATGTTTACTTCTGAAGAAAAGCGCTGGGAATATATTTTCTAGTCGCGATTGGTAGTGCTGCGGCAAAGTAGGGAAACTGTAATAAAAAGCAGCTATTGATTGTGTTCCTCTGTGGGAACCTAAAGGATTATTAATTTCAAAATCGTCAAAATAGATAATGTAAGGAATTGCTGTTTTATCGCTGAATAAACTCATTTTAGATTTCCATAATTTTCCATTAACAATGTTTTTTAATTCATTATCATTTGCAAGGAATTTCTGCGTATTTTCCAAAGTATCTTTTAATATATTAGGAAGTTCGAAGAAATGTTTAATTTGAAATCATAATGGCATTAGTATACCCTTACTGTGTTGCTCTGTTAACAAAATTTCATGGTGATGAACTACAGGCGCAATTCTATTATCAATGTCGAATTCTTGTGGGTCTTCAAAGCACTTTCTTATTTTCAGTTCCTTTAAAAATTTGTAAAATGTTTTACAGTTTGAAAAGGGATCTCTTAAAAACGAAACTAAATTTCTGATTTGGATTTTTTTTTGTTCTGCAAAATCGAATATAATATTTTCTAAAAAGTGTGCTATTGGCAAAAGCAAATCATTTGTTATATCATCAATTAGTCGTTCTGCATCAGATCGAGCGAAATTTGATTGACTGTGCAATTTACTCAAAAATAGTAGCGCAATATTTTCGAACTCAGCATGAGAGAATTCGTATATTTCTTGACGTTCTTGATTACATTGCCGTTGGTTTATTTGTAGTGGAAAATTACACTGCTCTACAGCCAAAAAATACTCTGAACGCGACCATCCTTTCTATATGTAAAATCGGTCGCTGATTCCGAAAATCGGGTTCATTTTTAATTCTATGGGAAGGTTTTTGAAATATCGGCAATTTACCGTTATTTGGCCAATGAGTCCACTTAATCCTGTATATCTCTTTAACACAGTGAGTTATCTTCCTTAGGGTCACACCAAACGAAAGAAAATTAAATTTCCTTTTCACGGCTCCTATAACATTTTTCTCTAGTTCTTATAGTTTCTGAAATATTGACGATTAAATTTGAATTTTTTCGATTTTTAACGATTTTTTGAAGAAAAAATTTACTTTGTCAGGCAATATCTTTAAAACCAATGTTTTCACCTTCGGTTTTACTCCTTTGCGTGAAGCTCCATTCCATTTCCAAAAAAATAAGCTATCAACGAAGAAAATCCATGGTAAACTGGAAAAGTTATAGGCGATCAAGTAAATACAACCAAGTCGCGCAATGCCTCTGCACGGGTACATTCTATGCATATTGTACCAATACCTACACATCTGCAGAAGCAGCACATTGGCAGCGCAGTAGATACAAGCGCGTTTACGGGTATAACATGCATAGAATATACCCGTGCAGAGGCACTGCGCGACTTGGCTGTATTTACTTGATCGCCTATAACTTTTCCATTTTACCATGGATTTTCTTCGTTGATAGCTTATCTTTTTCCAAATAGAATGGAGCTTCACGTAAAAGAGTAAAACCGAAGGTGAAGACATTGGTTTTAAAGATATTGTCTGACAAAGTCAATTTTTTCTTCAAAAAATCGTAAAAAATCGAAAAAATTCAAATTTAATCGTCAATATTTCAGAAACTATACGAGTTAGAGAAAAATGTTATAGGAACCGTAAAAAGGAAATTTAATTTTCTTTCGTTTGGTGTCACCCTAAGGAAGATAACTCACTGTGTTAAAGAGATATACTGGATTAAGTGGACCCATTGGCCAAATAACGGTAAATTGCCGATATCTCAAAAACCTTCCCATAGAATTAAAAATGAACCCGATTTTCGGAATCAGAGACCGATTTTACATATAGATAGGATAGTCACGTCCAAAGTACAGACAAAAAATTTCATTTTGTGATCCAGTGTTATTATTTTCGGATTCACTCTCTGAACGCCTCTGAACATTTGGAATTATATTAGAAATGCATGAATTCGCTTTCTTAAAGTGGCTTTTAAAAGTTCGCGAGCACTGATAATAATGACAGCAATGTGGACAGTAAAAAGTACTAGATGATGTTAAATTGTGAAAATTTTTTAGATGATTTACGAGTATATCAACATCTTCAAAATTGTTGTTGCATACAAAACACAAAATCATTTTAGACAAAAAATAATAACTATTACATACATATATACTATTTAATAATAATTATTGAATATTAAAGCTGTTAAGATTTATGTGACTACGTTTATATATGTATTTTATACATCACATTAAGTCGCTCAGCAAACAAAGGACATTTGGAGAAGTTTTATCTTCAGTCAATTCAATGGAATAAAAATATCTTTGGACAAACGTCCAAAACTCAATACTGTCGTGTGGATATTTTAAATGTAATACATGGAAAGTCTTAAAACATATGTCTAAAGCGCTTAAAAATGAAGGAAGCTCATACTTAATTTCGTCATAGTAAACATAAAATTTGCAATTACTTAAATCACTGCCAATTGCGATAATTAGTGGTTGCAATGTCTCACCGCGCGCATAGAGTGATTTTTTCAGATTATCCAATTTATTTTCGACATCGTTCACAGCACTAACTTGTAGTAAAAACGAGAGCTGAGAATCTTTGATAGTGCTTCTAATAACCGTTTTGTCACCTGCCTTCCGCTTTATATTAGGTCGTAGTATAACGTGCAGTAACAATGCTATAATTTGATCTGAACCTTTAATACAAGTATATTTATTATAAAAATCATTTAATCTTATTATTACCAATGTTAACAAACCTTTATCAATCTCATTAACTTTTTTCAAGTGCTGAAGATTTTGAATATCCTTTACCCTCTTATTCAAAATTGGTATAATTTTTGTTTTAAAACCTTGCCATTTCTCTGTTAGCTGTGAGCAATTCTGATGTAGAGCATTGAAGTCAATATTTATCTGCAATAAAGGAAATCATTATTAAATTTTTAGTTTTAAATTCTGTAGCAACCATTTTTTACAGCCAACCGACTTTAGAATAATATTGTGAAGGTTGGAACTAGCTCAAAAATTTTTCTGAGTTTTCTGAAATGTACATAGGTATTTATTTTTTTGTATGTTATGGAAGAAATTGATCAAAAAGTAAAATTCAGGGAAATTTTTGAGCTACTTCCAACTTCCATATCTATTATTATACTAAAGTTGATTGGGTTTCACTAGACTAAAAAGTATTTGTTTTTTTTCTCAAATTTGACATCAATTTGTATGAAGAAACTCTCAAAATTTTGAGAAAAGATTTCGAAAAACAATTGTTTTTTTTTTTATTATTATGACGCATTATTTTCATATATAATAGTATTTCAAGAGGAAGTTTTTGTATTTATTGGGTCATTTAATAAAAAATAAAATGCTTTTCGAAATATTTTCTCAAATTTTGAAAGTTTTTTCGTACAAATTGATGTCAAATTTGAGAAAAATAATTTTTTTTTAATATGACCCATTTGATTGTAAATTCAAACTAATCAATCAATTCTGATAAGCTTAAACGTAAAACTAAGAAATCCAATTACCAGATTGTATCCACATGATTGGGAAAAAAGTTTCCAGGTCTGTAAAGTTTTCGCTGATGTGCTACCACTTGAGTTCAAAATTTCTTGTCGTCTGATTTTGAAGGTTTTTTTCCAATTTGCTTCAACTGTGCTCCACGGAGAATCAAAAAGTTTGAGCCAGTCATAGGCAGCTGCATAAAAAAATATGAAATCATTACAAAACAAAAGCTATTGTGGTGGCATTACATTTTTCATCCTCGAAAGTAAACGTATATTCTTCTGTCGGTGATGCCTCAGGAACTGAACTCTCTAGGTCCACTAATTCACCGGATTTCCTCAATCTCTTCAATGTGTTGTAATATTTATCGTACAAGCGGCCTGCTGGTCTCAAGGTAATAGGATCTTTGTGGTAGTAAATCGACTGAAAATACATACATAGGTGAAAATTTAGAAAATAGTTTTGTAATGAATAAATAATTTACCTTGTCGTCTTTAAACCTGTTTGCAATATCTTGCGCAATAGATTGGAATGTATTTCGGCATATTTTGATTTTTCTTTTAATAAACCACGACACAGTGGCATCAATTAGGATCTTCCTCCCGGCGTCATCTAGTTTGTCCAGTCGCAGAACATACTCGCCAGTTGGATGGGCACTTAACACTTGCTGCAAATCCTTAAAAATTGTAGTTATTTATAACTTGTTTTATGTTTTGTAGGGCTTGTGAGGTGCTTCCTATATAAACTTACGAAGTCATGTGAAGATGAACTGGATGTTTGTGAGCATGAAGGAGATTCGATGCCATTGTTGATCCGCTGTCGCCACTGCTGCACAAAGTCAATAAACTCAGAATTGGCGGATGCTGTATCGCACGTCGACACGCTGCCATACCCCTGAAGGAATTTTGCAACAAAAAAACTTCTTCATGAAATGTTCACAGAGGGATTCACAATACTTACGTTTGTTTTCCTCCAAGTTATGAGTTTATGGCGGAATTCCGCTCTAGCACCAATGGTGTCGTTTTTAAACAAATCAGCAAGGTCAGACTCCGTCAGATATTGCAAATTTTTCAACGTTATTGCTTGCGCTAGAATTTCACTAAATTAACTAAAAACTACAACAATGACATATTTGCAATTTACCTTTAAATTCAGCGATTTTATGTGAAAATCCCCACTCCAAAATCAATTTACAAAATTCTGTATCTTCTGGATCAGGATTATCCATATCATCCGCCTCCACAGCACGCAAAACATTTATCGAAAACAATTCACTATTGTTAAAGTTCATCAGCACTATATTTTATATATTTTAATTAATTTAATTTCACTTCACTGCACCTACGCAAATAACAACGTACACGAAACGTTTGCAACTGAATATGAAAGAAGAAAAGAAGAAACAAAGCATCAAAAGTGCCGTTATTCTTATCGCATAAACTATCTTTTCGGTTAAATTAACAATCAAAATAGTAGAGTTACAATTTTATCCGGTTAGTTTTACTATTTCTGTGGTTAAAAATAGTAACTTTACCATTTTGTAGGTTGGACATACCAATTTTTTGTGGTTAGATTTATGTGCTACAATTCTAACGATTAGTTTAACTATTTTTGTGGTTATTCTCATCATGAAGAGGGAAGAAGGAGAGAAGAGAATTACGTGAAAACTATCTTTTCGGTTAGATTAACTATCAAAATAGTAAAGATACAATTTTATTCGGTTGGTTTTACTTTTTCAGTGGGTAAAAATAGTAACTTTACCATTTTTCAGGTGGGCTATACCATTTTTTGTAGTTAAATTTATGTTCTACAATTCTAACGATTAGTTTAACTATTTTTGCGGTTAAAAATGTCTAGATTCGTTTAACAATTTTTCGTCGATTATATTAACAACGTGAATTGTACTTGTTGTTTGTGTTTTCAATGTAAAATAGAAAAATGGTTTATTTACAACCTTTTTCGGTTAGATTAACCTATCTTTTTTCTTTCTGTGTAGTGCAAAATTGGTTTGCATTACCATTCAGTAGGGAATGGGAATGCAAATTTTGTTTGCATTACCATTCAGTAGTGAATGGGAATGAAAATGTGGTTTGCATTACCATTCAGTAGTGAATGGGAATGCAAATGTGGTTCGCATTACCATTCAGTAGTGAATGGGAATGCAAATGTGGTTTGCATTACCATTCAGTAGTGAATGGTAATGCAAATGTGATTTGCACTACCATTCAATAGTGAATGCGAATGCAAAGGTGAATGCATTCCCATTCATTGCATTCCCACTGCAAATGTGATTTGCACTGGACTAGTACTCTATTCGGAAAAGTTGGTCTGAGAGGCATCCTCTTTCATAATAACTAGCGTTTGTTCGTGTTGAGTAAAATTTTTGTAAATTTGTTGACCTGTGTAATTATAACCTCAGAAGGTGAAAGAAATACTTTTACTTACAGGTATAACATAGAACATATGTACATATTACCATGCCGTGTTGGTTTCCCTTTACTTTGCTAAGCCTAATTCCATATTTATAATATCCCATAAACTTCCTTTCCGTTAATAAATAGATTAGCCACTTAATACCTTAACTATGGTCACAGGTTTTAACTGCTATTAAATGATGAATGGTTGTCCAAATCACTCGCACTCATTTTTAATTAATAGTCCAAATCACATTTGCAGTGGGAATGCAATAAATGGGAATGCATTCACCTTTGCATTCGCATTCACTATTGAATGGTAGTGCAAGCCACATTTGCATTCCCATTCACTACTGAATGGTAATGCGAACCACATTTGCATTCCCATTCACTACTGAATGGTAATGCAAACCACATTTTCATTCCCATTCACTACTGAATGGTAATGCAAACCAAATTTGCATTCCCATTCGCTACTGAATGGTAATGCAAATCAATTTTGCACTACCACTCATCATTGATTGGTGGCTGCAAGGCTGAATGCAATCCAAATTGAATGCAGCTTGCCCAACCCTGCCTACGAGTAGGTTTCAATATCAATCAATACAAAATCAATAATATCAATTAATTTTATTTAACGACTACATTTCTATATTCATTTATTTGCTTTAAGTGTTTCCTGATCTTTAATTGACTAGCTTCTAAATTTATAGTCACTAAAAATAAAGTAAGTTTTTACATACAATTATGCACATACATATATACTTATAGACATTATGCGCATAGCTATTTACATACATATGTAGATAGGTATCCACTTACGTACATATATATGTACACGTAAACAGATAGTTTTCCAATAGATACATACATATGTACATACACCGAAGCTTAAGAGAAATCTTAAGTTCAAAGCACAAACCCTTATTTATTTAGCAAATAAAAGGAAATTACAAAAGCAATGTTAAGCGAAGCAAAACAGACAGCCAACCAACCAACGGACGAGCAGACGAAAAATAAGCCACAAACAAATACCATATACTTAGACAAAATTGGTAGGTATTCAAGCAATAAACAGTCGGCTTTTCGCATAAAGTGAAATTTCTTCAAACAATTTGTTTACTTTCTAAATTGTTAATTAAGGATACCACATTAAAGAAAGTGCTTGAGTGCACTTGAACGAGGAGAATTATTTACTGGCGTTGGCTCAAAGGTCAATTTCAAGTTGAGTTGTGTTGTGGCGATAATTGGGTGGGCCAGCAAGTAGGACGTTGGAGTCGGGATAAAAAGAGATGAAAACAAGTAAGGAAGCCTAAGTTCGAGTGGAATCGAACATTAGATACTCAGCTGTATGCTTTCATTGTTTGTTTGCGTTTGATGGAAACACGGTGTATTTTATATAAAGCGAGTGCTGCACAAAGTGGGCGTAGCCACGCCCATTTTCAACATTTTTATCAGTCGATCAACTAAGCATATGAATATTATTCTTTGTGCAAAATTTCATTTCTTTTTGACTTCTAGTTACAAAGACTTCACGTTACAAATTCCAAAAGGGTGTTCCAGAAATATCTTTGTTAAAAGGTAGGCGTGGTCATAAACCGATTTCAAGAAATTTTTGCGTGTATATTACCACAAGTTATAAAACGTATAAACAAAGTTTCGTCATAATATCTCAATTATTTTTGGAGTTATAGGCTAAGAAATCTCGTATATTCCTGCTTCTAAAAGAAGGCGGTGCCACGCCCATTTTCCAAAATTTTTACGGTTTTTGTCTTACGTTCATAGTTAGACTCCTGCCATAAAAGTTTAATGATATATCTTTATATTTGACAGAGATATCGCTTAAAATGTTTTTATTAGGTCACTTTATAAGACCCATATATAAAAGTGGGCGTGGTCGTCAACCGATTTTGGAAATTTTTCGTTCAAACATTTGCCTAAGTAAGTATATCACGCGTACTAAATTTCATTGATATATCTTCAATGGTTTCTGAGTTATGACTCATAAAGCTTTCAATATTTGCCCCTTAATAAGTGAGCGTGGCACCGCCCATTTTCTAAAATTTCACCAAATTTCTTCATAGGGGCCTGAGCTCAACACGTGGGTAAAATTTCATCGCTCTAGCTATATTAGTGGCTGAGATACCAAATTTCCGATTGTTTCTATATAGGAAAAGTGGGCGTGGTCATGGTCCGATTTCGCCCATTTTCAATACCAACCGTCCCAGTCTCGATACCAACTTGCATTTCAAATTTCATCAAAATATATCAATTTTTGCGCGAGTTAGAGTGTTTACAGACGGACGGACAGACGGACGGACGGACGGACAGACGGACGGACGGACGGACAGACGGACGGACGGACGGACATGGCTCAATCGATTTCTCTTTTCACCCTGATCATTTTGATATATATAAGTCTATATCTATCTCGATTATTTCATTCTGTTACAATCCACCGTTATGTGATTAAAACTATAATACTCTGTGTACTAGTACAGCTGAGTATAAATAAATAGCAGGGAATAATTAGTATTTGGAAAAAGGTATGTACATATGTATTTAAGTTCGAGCGAAACCAAATATAAAATAAAGTGCTGATATCTTCTGATCTTAATGGAAAGCTATTTTTTTAAAGTAGCTAGAGTCGAATACATATCTTTCGCAAAAACATCTTACGTAGAGTTACATTATTTGGCTTTTCGAACCAAATTTGAAATAAATTAGATAAACAGGTCTGAAAAATATTTTCTGTAACTGCCCTTTATTTCGAGAGGCACATATGAATTAAAAATTATTAACGATGTAAGCCGATATAAACTTAAGCGTTATGTCATTCTGTTTCTTAAAGATTTTAATTATGTATGCAGAACTTTCACCAAACTTGTCATAACTGTGCCACAATTTCTTGCCATAGCGAGGCACGCAAATATAAAGTTTGAGAAAAAAAGCATTTCTGAAGAAAAACAATTTTTTTTCCGTTAAGATTTTTCTCGATTTGATGCAATTTCTTTCTCTTTGCATAGCTACCTTCGGCATGCATGCACTCCGCACAATGACACCCAATCACATTTACATACATGCATACATACACACATTCAAACATCCTTGAAGAAGTTGAAACAATAGAAGAATTCCCTGCGGCCATGCAACACAATGCAACGCAATATAGCAACGAAACATTGAATGAAATAAATGGATTTTTGCAGCTGTTCGTTAGAGAATGAATCAGAGTGGAATGGCAAAGGGTCTAGGGGGAAATACTTGCACAACTGGCACACCGCGGTCGCTTCGCTTTCACTGCTTTCACTGTCATCTTCCTTCCACCTGCGTCATCTGTACTTGTACTAGAACAACTTGCCAATGTCACCGACATTCGAAAGCATTATTCTCGTTCACTATTCTTCGCTCTTGATTTCATAAACTTGTAATTCGTTTTTGATGTCGCGAAATCTAAATTCAGGTTTCTTTATATTGCATCTTATACAATATCTAGGTATTCTTTGATACATACATACATATGCACCTTGTACATATGTACATACATACATGCATTCAGCATCTTTATACCGCATGGCTTTTAACAGCGTAGCTGCAACAATACATTTGCCATATTTACTCATTCAATTGTACATTTCATTTCATTTTACAAGAATAAAATTATAAAAATTTATGAATCACTTTTGCTTCTCATGGGCTATGCTCTCTCTCTAAAACGTATTCACGTTCACTGATTTAATAACCAGCTGGCACCCACGATTTTCAGAAATATAAACCAATGTTGTATTAAAACAAAAGTCTTGGCTTTGACGTCAGCAGGCCCGCAGAGAGCCGGGCCGGGCCCCTGGGACAGTTTGCTTTTACGGGTCCCCCTAAAAACTAAACTCAATCTAGTAAAAAAAATAACATACAAAAATTTTTCAATTCACATTGGAAAACATTTTCTAATGAACGGTATTGCGTTGAATTCGAAGATAGGGGAGACATCTATTGACAAAAATTTGAAACCATTTCACTTATTCACAATAGAAACAAGTAAAAGCGCGGCTGTCTTCGGCCGTACCGAAGACTTCATACCTTTCATGAGTGGGGAAATGAAAAGTTACCTATGTATGTACATAGCCGGATTAAGTTTAATTTATAATTTTAATTCTGTGGGTTCATTTATGGAAAGATTTATTAGAAAAAATGGTGTCTTGGCTATTTAAATGGAGGAGTTATACACCAAAATGTCCATATCTGAACAATCGGTTGTATGGGAGCTATATGTATTTTCGGTAATCCCGTTTGGGCCCATATGTGTACAAATACTTCAAAATTTCACACCGTTAGCTGTTAAAATGGAGGAGTTATACACCCAAAAGTGCATATCTGAACAATCGGTTGTATGGGAGCTATATGTTATAGTGGTCCGATCTTGACAATTTTCGGTAATCCCGTTTGGGCCCATATGGGTACAAATACTTCAAAATTTCACGCCGTTAGCTGTTAAAATGGAGGAGTTATACACCAAAATGTCCATATCTGAACAATCGGTTGTATGGGAGCTATATGTTATAGTGGTCCGATCTTAACAATTTTCGGTAATCCCGTTTGGGCCCATATGTGTACAAATACTTCAAAATTTCACACCGTTAGCTGTTAAAATGGAGGAGTTATACACCAAAATGTGCATATCTGAACAATCGGTTGTATGGGAGCTATATGTTATAGTGGTCCGATCTTGACAATTTTCGGTAATCCCGTTTGGGCCCATATGGGTACAAATACTTCAAAATTTCACGCCGTTAGCTGTTAAAATGGAGGAGTTATACACCAAAATGTCCATATCTGAACAATCGGTTGTAGGGGAGCTATATGTTATAGTGGTCCGATCTTGACAATTTTCAGTAACCCTGTTTGGGCCCATATGGGTACAAATACTTCAAAATTTCACGCCGTTAGCTGCTAAAGTGGAGGAGTTATACACCAAAATGTGTATATCTGAACAATCGGTTGTAGGGGAGCTATAGGTTATAGTGGTCCGATCTTAACAATTTTCGGCAATCTCGTTTGGGTCCATATGGGTGCAAATACTTCAAAATTTCAGGCCGTTAGCTGTTAAAATGGAGGAGTTATACACCAAAATGTGTATATCTGAATAATCGGATGTTGTGGAACTATATGTTATAGTGGTCCGATCTTGACAATTTTCGGTAACCTTGTTTGGGCCAAAATGGGCACGTCTATTTCAAAGTTTCATGTCCTTAGCTGTATAAATGGGGAAGTTATGCACAAATTACATCAAAAAATTTCATGTATATCTGAATAATCGGTTGTTTTCTATATGTTATAGTGGTCCGATTCGGCCGGTTCCGACAAATGATCAGCTGCATATAACAACATACCTGTATTCCAAATTTCATTCAGATATCTCAAAAACTGAGGGACTAGTTTGCGTTCACACAGACGGACGGACGGACAGACGGACAGACGGACAGACGGACATGGCTTAATCGACTCAGCTCGTGATTCTGACCATATCGGTATATATTTTGGTGGGTCCCCCACGCTTCCTTCTGGTACTTTCGACAAAAATTTTTTGGCACAAAGTTATAATACCATTTCATTCTCATGAAAGGTATAAAAATTGGCATAATCAGTAAAGATCAGTTTAATGAGTAGCTGGCATACTCTCTAAAGGTCTCTTAAAGTCTCTAACATTTTGTATGGAAACTGTCAGCCAAGAGAGCGGAATCGAGTATAAGCGAGCAGAGAAGTGCCCAATAAAACACTCCTAATATTAGTATGGTGATTTGGTTAAGTTAAACACTTCAATTTTAAAACGATTTTTTGTACACTCAGAGAAAAGTTGCATACTAAAAACAAGCTGTGTCGTACTTTAATTAAGAATTACAGAAATTGAGGGAAAATAAATCAAATTTAAGTTTCTCCAATCTTGAATCAAGAACGGTACTCTTGAAACAGGATAAAAATATGAAAAGGTCTTCGTTTAAGAATGGAATTCTTGATTTAAAAATATTATAAGCAGTGTTTTTAAAAAATACATATACATATACACATACAGCCTTATTCATAAAAAAATATCAAAGCTTTATAAACAGTTTATCAATCAAATAAGCAAAATCATTATTCATAAACGCTTTATAAATTTAAAATTCTCTTAAAAAGCAGATAAAATGGAAACAAATTTATAACAAGCTTTACCCTTGTATAAGGTCTTTATAAAACAATTACTTCAAAATAAAACAAAATTTTCAATTCCAAAAAAAAAAAAAAATTAAAAGAAGCGCCCAGTATAGAACAGATGGAAAACAGCACATATGTATTTCCTACCGAATATTCAGTAGAGATTGCCGCTGTGGTGCAGTGGGTAAAGTGCTCGCCTGCTACACCAGAGGTCTCGAGTTCTAACCCCAGTCCGAGCAAACACCAACAACATTTTTCAAATTAGTAAAAGTCCAATTGTTGGGTTTTTTGAGAGCAGCGGTCACCTCTCGGCAGTTAGCGGCACACCCTCCGAGTGTATTTCTGCCAGGAAAAAGCTTCTCACAAAAAATGCATTCGCCGTTCGGAGCCGGCATAAAACTGTAGGTCCACCCAATTAGTAGGGAAAACAAAAGTTAAGGAGCACATCTCGAATTGGGAGAGAAGCTCGGCCATAAAACTCGTCAGAGTTATAAACGTGCCAGTGTATTATTACCTACTAGGTAATACCTAGCAGTAGTGATCAGATGGAAAACTGCACATATTTCCTAATGAATATTCAGCAGAGATGTAGTTCCAAAATCTGAACTTTCCCTTTCGTTTTTATACAGAGGTATCGTTGAAATTCAACTACCTAAAAACTGCCGAACGAAGAGGCATAATTTCTGTATGAAAACATCTGAAGAGGCAGGGAGGAATTCCATAGAAAAAGCTAGTACATTGAGCCTTCAGGGAAAAGTTCAATAGCCCTGATATCTTCACTGTGTGTTCAGCAAATATTTCAGTCTTCAATACGTATTCAATTAATTTTTCAGGCAATGGCTTTTGAACCCAGTTTCAAGGTATTGTTCATACTGCATATGCACTTCTTACCTCGAATACTTCCCGGTATGTACATACTACACAAATGGAAATGTGAGCATAATATTTTTTAGATGTTGTAAGAAAAATGACTGAGGGCACCTTCCGCAAGGAAAAAAGGTATCGTGTAAGGCCTGACGCATTATTGTTGCCCAACGACGGTGTAAAAAAAGTAAATTTGGTGAAAGTTGATATCTCAATGGATAAACGAGGTTTAGGGACTTCAGCAATATTGCAGGTACTAGTGGCTTTGCGATGTTAGGGTCGACGAGTGAGATATATGTGTCATTAAAATCTATTTGAACTGCTACATATGTTTGCATGTATTCTATAATCCCAACATATTCAAGACGACGCAGGTGATCCCCACGGGCTAAGTCAGACTACTGTATCCCGTATTTGTATTTGGGGGCTGTACAAATGGATTTGAAATGACCAACAAAACATTATCCACCGTCCAATTATATTATCTATTTGTATCTGTCGTTCGCTAATAAACGCAAGTAAAACACGACCATAAACAAATACAATATTTATTTTCAGCGAAAAAGGTTTTGCAAATAGTGTACACAGCTTTCGAATTTTCGAGATTTGCGTAAACACACTCCAAGTAGGTGAGATTATCTTCTCTACTTTTAGCGTGACTAGTAGTGGATTTATCCGTAGCGGCATCTGAATTGTGCCGTGAGTTTTGTACAATGCAAAGAGTATTTTCAAATTCAAAAGAGGCAAATGGTATCTATTTCGCAGAGGTTTAAATTGTATAAGGTTGGCGGCGGCACTTGCTAAGCAAGTCCATTTGTCTCCTCTACTGCGTCTTTTCTTCTGTATTACACTTTTATTTTCCGCATCCATTTTTGTATTGCATATTTGTTAATTTTAAAATTGTAATTTTTTGTCAAGTTGACATTTTTTGTAACCAACATTGCCACATTTATTTTGAATTTGGACAGCAAAAACCTTATAAATCAATGATAGTAATAAAACCTTTATAAAACGTTTATGAATAATGTACATTATAACTGCTTTATAAAGTTAAAATAAGTTTTTACTATTGAGCGTTTATAATGTATTATAGGATTTTTTTATGAATAAGGCTGATAGTATGTATGTAATTTTCGAATGTTGTTATTTTTTTGTGAAAATGGAAAATTATTTATTAAAAAAAAAAATAACAAAGCAAGATGGAAAAAGTATATCATAAATATATATGCATAATGCATATGTTCCATTGGACGAGTGCCAGGCGTATGCACGTATTGACGAATCAGGATGGAACTCGTCGATGAGTACTTATATACATAGTATGTATGTAAAAACGCTGCGCTTAAATTCGGACCAAATAGTTCACAAAGCGGAGGACGACGAAAGCCTGAGAAAAATTTGGGGGCCGTTTTCTCATATAAGGGTGAGTTATCCGGTCGAGTTATGTGCCCGATCGATTTGAGTGGTTAGACCCATTTTTTATATAAATTTAGGTGATTTATCAACTAGGTTGACTTAGCGCAAATACTCGCGAGTAATTTTTATTTTTTTCCTAAAAAAGTTACTCATACGGCTCGTCATACGAATGTTTTGTATGTGGTTTGTACGGAAATATAACAAAATTTATTTGTAAAAACAATATATGTAATTGCGCTTAGGAATCCTATTAGATATGTAAGTAATCCTCTTATGATGGATATAAAAATAGGTGTTTCTACAGTTGGATCTCGGACTAGTATAACTACATAAATATGCGCTTTTTAACATATAATCGGTAATCGATTATAATTTAAGTTTTTATAATAATTTTTAATTTTTATCTTTTATTTCAGATTCTCAAGATTATTTATCAATCGTAATATTCAACGAATTTCGTTTCTGAAATAACTCTGGGAAGCTGAATTGTTGATTTAAAATCTTTTATTACAATTAAATATCTGTAATAGTTATAGTTGTAGTTATAGTTATGTATAACAATATCTGAATATATAAATATTTTTGGGTTTATAATATACAATTTTGTATGTAATGACTGAATTATATATTATATATATTACTATATATATATGTATGTAAATATCTGAAAAAATCTGAAAATAAAATACAATACACAAAAATAACCACTTTTACGTTTTATTTTTGTTAGGTGGGTTAAAAATTTCGAATTTTGAATTTCGAAAAAGTGGAAAATCAAGAATAAGTATTCTTAAAACGAAGTTGAAAATTCTACGCATAAGAATGAACATTCTGAAATCAATCATGGGCAATGCTGAATATGAGTTTATATAAGCTTATTTCAAAACAGAAAACTCTTAATATAAGCGTTTTAAAAATGAGAATATATTCTTGATTTTAGCATTTTCAAGCTTAACAGACTTTCATAACGGTTTCGGCTTGATTCAAGCCCGCTATACTTAAATTTAGGTTGCTTTTTCTCTGAGTGTAGCAACAAAATACCTATGTATGTATCTATAAAATCCTAGTTCGAGTACTGTCAACACTGCTTTGCCTTTCCGGGCCCCAAAAAAATCTTCCGGGCGCCAGGGCGATCCCCTGACTGCACCGCCCTCTCCGCGGTCCTGGACGTCAGGTTGTTTGCTGTGGAATTATTCTGCCTATGAGAAGGCAGTAAGAGAGATCAGCAAGTTTAAGATTGTGGCATACAAACTTTGCCACTTTTTTTCAAGAAAAACAAGTAAGAGCGCGGCTGTCTTCGGCCGTACCGAAGACTTCATACCTTTCATGAGTGGGGAAATGAAAAGCTACCTATGTATGTTGTACATAGCCTGATTTAGTATAATTTATAATGTCAATTTTGTGGGTTATTTATGGAGCTATTTATTAGAAAAAATGGTGTCTGGGCTATTTAAATGGGGAAGTTATACACCAAAATGTGTATATCTGAACAATCGGTTGTAGGGCAGCTATATGTTATAGTGGTCCGATCTTGATAATTTTCGGTAACCTTCTTTGGGTCAATATGGATACAAATACCCCAAAGTTTCGTGTCCTTAGCTGTAAGAAGGGAGAAGTTATACCCCAAAATGTGTATATCTGAACAATCGGTTGTATGGGAGATATATGTTATAGTGATCCGATCTTAACAATTTTCGGTAACCTTGTTTAGGCCAACATGTATACAAATACTTCAAAATTTCATGTCCTTAATTGTTTAAATGGGGAAGTTATACACCAAAATATGTATATCTGAACAATCGGTTGTATGTCAGCCAGTGGCGGATCCACGGGGGGGGGGGGTTTGGGGTTTCGCACTTGTCGTCCACTTGTAGGTAGTTGAAAGAAATACAATTAAAGTACAGCGTTTGACATGCACAATGTAAATGGCTCGTTGGCGTAGCTGTAGCGCCTTTGATTCGCATTTTGTCGATCGCGGTTCGAATCCTGCCTGCGGTTGGTATTTTTTTTTTTGTTTTTTTTTTTTATTTATTTAAAAATTAAAAAAATATTTAAAAATGAATAAAAAAATATATATTTTATTCATGTATACTGGGCACACCACATAACATCCACAATATGTACCTACATGCGAAAAAAGTTCATGTAGGTACCTTTGGACGCACGTGCATAAAATAAAATTTGTCAAATGCTATTCGTAAATTGCCAAAGCGCAAATTTATTTTCTTTTCTTTCTTAAGTCCATATGACACTAGATACGTTTTTTTTTCTGGTATTCTACCAGGTTTTTTGTGTGAAGGAGATGGTCAAATAGAGTTTTGCGTTGGTGCAAGCGAGCAAGCTATATTGAAAAAAACCAAGGTAGGTTTTTTGGCATTCGGTCATTTTTTCTTACAATTGTTTCAATTTGACAACTAGAAAATAAATTATATTTAAAATAAAAAATATGTATATGAAAATACAAATTTTAAATTTGCCACTTGTAAGCTTCTGCTTTGGCCGCAAGGGTAAAGAAGAAGTCCGGAAGAAAAATTATATTGCGTACTGGCTTCCCTTTATAACATGGAATACACAGCTATCCTTCCCTTTGGGTTTCATAACTTTTTTATTTCAGTAATTTAAATTCAAATTTCCAAAAAAAATTAATTTTGAAATAAATATTATTTTGATTTAGTTTGAAGTTTAATGTCAATCAAATTGCTTTTGAGTGAGTATTTGTCTCTTTTCAACCTACAGGAGAATTGTTTTTGTATTTTGACTTCAGGTGGGTTTTCCAAACCAAAAAAACCAAGGAAAAAATGTAGTGTCATATAGGCATTATCCCTATTTTTATCGGGATTGTACAGAATTAATTTGGTCAGAAATGTCTGAATCGTTGGAGAAATTGCCTTTTTCAGAAGCATTTCGCAATTCTTGTTTAATTTAATCTTTTAAAAATTTGAGTATATAAACACAAGAACTTCAATAAAGTAAAAATTCTATTAAAAATATAAATATAACCAAAAAGTACTACATACATATATTCTTATTTATTTTGGCTTTAAATGCAAGGGTAAGTGAAATTGATGATCAATTTGCCACCAATACCATACGATACTCATTCGCACGTACCAATGCAAAAATATACTTACATACGTTAGACATGTTATTTAGAACTTCAACTGAAATCTCCTGCACTTTATGTGATGACATACATATTGTTAATTTGGAGGGTTTTGAGTTTGGTGTTTTTAAGGTCCGGGAAAGGCGCAACTAGTATATAGAATAATAATAGTAGGTGGTATTAGTCCATATTTTCACCAGCGTCTGCCCTTAAAAAACATCTTCCAAAAAAAGAAATTTTCAAAACCCCCCCCCTTGCCGAAATCCTGGATCCGCGCCTGATGGCAGCTATATTTTATAGTGGTCCGATCTTGATAATTTTCGGTAACCTTCTTTGGGTCAATATGGATACAAATACCCCAAAGTTTCGTGTCCTTAGCTGTAAGAAGGGAGAAGTTATACCCCAAAATGTGTATAACTGAACAATCGGTTGTATGGGAGCTATATGTTATAGTGGTCCGATTCGGCCAATTCCGACAAATGATCGATTGAGCATCAAAACTCACCCGTGTTCCAAATTTCAATCAAATATCTCAAAAACTGAGGGACTAGTTTGCGTTCACACAGACGGACGGACGGACAGACGGACATGGCTTGAACGACTCAGCTCATGATTCTGATTATATCGGTATATATATTGATGGGTCTGTCACGCTTCCTTCTAGTACTTTCAAGATTTGATTTTGGCACAAAGTTATAATACCATTTCATTCCCATGAAAGGTATAATAATTAATAAAAATGTCCTTAAAAAAATTAGCAACTGGGTATTTAAGGTCTTTTTCAGCAGACTTATTATTTATGTAAGTTGCTCTATTGCAATCCTTTTCACTAATATAGTAAATGTAAGTAGTTGTATTTGCAGTAAATTTTAATTCTGAACGACAAATAATGGAGGCCTAATTCTATGATGTATTGTGGAACGATCCTCCGTCATCCCTTGTCATTCTATAGTTAGAACTGAAAGCCATTTGAGTCGTGGTCAATACACACAAAACGTCCACCGACTTTTATTTTCATCTGCAACAGATATATATGTATACATATCTACATATATATGAACCTAGTTCTCCTATTTTATAACGCCACAGACTTTACCAGGCCACATTCATGTGAAGTAGGCATGACAATCCCGGGATCCCGGTATTTTTCACACCTGAAAATCTTGGGATTAGCTTATATTGATGATCAAGTTCCAAGTCGTTTTTAGTTCTTTACGTTGAAATTGCGCTCTTTAACCAAAAACTGAATGATTTTGTTTTCTTTTTAATAATTTCAAGCTTAATAGATTTTTGCAGAGTCCAGTCAATCGATTTCATTTTCCGTTTTGATAAGCGTATCTAGCATATCTAGTAAGGTTATGAACCTATACATATGTACATAGTACGTATATCACCGCAGGGCATACTCAACTCGAGTATTTCCTAGTGTCCGTATTATATTTTCAATTGAGAGCAATACAAAGGCCAAATATCAAAAGTGGGAAGAAAGCAATAAAACCGCATACTTACCATGATTCTTATAGAATAACTACTGTTGTATTAAACAAAAACATCAAAAATAGAAGGTAAATAAAAGCCAGAAAAATGGAGCTAACAAAAGAAACAGAAAAATCTGCTTGTTTTCAAAGCGAAAACAAACAAAAAATTAAAACAGGTAATATAAAAAATATCGACGTTATGAACCTACTTTCATTTATACAAAGTGTAGTTATTAACAGAACAAAAGATGAAATTGACGTTGCAGTAATCGTAATTTCGAGGATTTTGTGTTTCGCTTTTCGTTTGAGAAGATTTTTATTTTCCAATTTGTTGTAAGTAAATTCGATGTACTTTCGTCTCAAACCCCAAACTGCTATGCTCATGCTGTGATTGCCTTCTCACATACCACAAATCCTTTTTTCACTCTTCCACTTTTATGTTAATACCTACTAAAGGCCTTTGTTTTATTATTTGTGGTTTTTATTGATAGACTAAAGTAAAATAAATGAACAAAGCCGTTTAAGATCCTTACAGACAAAACAAGAAACCAAATGAGAAAATATAAAAAAGGAAAATAGTGGAAGAAGAATAAATGTAGACAAAGGGCATCATATTATAAGTATCTTCAAAGTCAGGCAATAAATAATAAATTAAAAATACTTACCAGATGGAATGAGAAACAAATAGAGGAATGTAAGATGTATGGGAAATAAGGAGTTGTAAGCTGCTCCCCAGAATTAAAAGGGGAAGGATATTTAAAGGCAACACTGTGATTCTGATTACTAAATTATGACAATAACAAAAAGTCAAGAATATTATTTGTCTTTTTAAGTAGTTAAAGCCATATGTAGTTCTTTAAGAAACAAAAGTTTCTAATAAATAAAAAAATATTGTAAGTCCTAGGTTATTATGCCTCTATGCTATGGTGGGACGAGTGATCAAATTTCATGTAAGAGATTACAGATTCGATTTTTCTTCCGGGGAATCATCAAAATAAAACACCACTGTTATACTTTTAAAAAATAATGCTTACCCATTGACAGTGGTTTTCGTGTCCGTTATGAATTTATATCTGCAGTGGAAAAGTTTTTTACAAAAATAAAACCTTGGCAATGGTAAAATGTTTGAAACTGCGACATTACAACCGCTAGGTATTGAAAACGCTACTAAAAAGTCATACCATATCATGTCTGCAAACCATTTAGATTGATAAAAAAGCTGACGTCGAGAGATAATACACAAAAGCGTTTTGTTAAGGTACCGCGGTAACATGGACTGAATGTAATCTAGTAGAATTATTCTTTGCAATTAACTAAACTATTTTCACAAATAAAATCAAAAGCCGTCCGACTATATTCTATCCCAATCATCAACGTTAGGCTACTTCTTGATCACTTGAGTGAATTAATTTTAATTAACTGCAATTTTCTTTTTAGAATTATTGTTATTAGCAAAACAAATTAAACTCAAGCAGCTTAAGAAAATTCTTAAAAATTATAAGCAGAAAAACAGAAAGGGAAATATTTTATTTGATTGAAAATATTTTCTTATCCAAAGAGCATCAGTTTTTCCTTTTTATTTTTAACGAAACAAAGCAGACGAACTCATGCATGTGAAATAATTCAGCGTTTGAGTATTGAAGCTGTAGCACTTAAAGGGCAACAAAATTGTAGAAACAAAATAACAAATACAAAACGGTTTTCTCAAGCAATCGCTAGCTTAGAGTGCAAAGTGGCTAAGTTCACTTTTATGAAAAATTAAATTTTTAAGTATAACGCTAGAAAAATAAAATACGCGTCACACTAAACAGGTCTGCGTTATTTTTAATATTTCTACTCGTTTTCATTCAGTGATACGCAAATTGTCTAATGCTAAATTATTTACATGAACAGAATTTCTCTGGCGCAGGTTATAACCTAACTAATGTTGATGTTTACAGCAGTGGGAATTAAAATAGTCTAATAGCATTGACAGACGGTGGCGATAATGCGGAATATCTAGCTAATTCGGAGTTAACTTGAGCCTTAACTGGAGCTAATCCGGAATATCTTTTAGCGGATTAGGGCACTTTTTAGCGGATTAGGGCACTTTGCAGTGACATCGCTGGCGAAAAAGAAGAATACAAGGCAGATCTAGGAAGGTAGGCGCATAGGCGAATTTAGAAATTTCCAATGTATTTTGTTATTGTAATTGGTAGAGTTTAATGTTGAAATGGATATTTCGCCTTTGTTGAAATCTTAATTCGCTTGGGACTCGCCATTCCTATTGGACATGATGTGAATTCGCTTTGATATGATATTTGACATTACACTCTACATTTGGAAATAAAAAAAGAAGTTTTCAATTCGCCGCTGCGCCTACCTTCCTCCAGCTGTTTTGCTAATCCGCAATATTTGCTGTCTGTCAGGGTAAAATTTTAATCGAATTAAGTATTGCGTATTTATATTTTCAAAATATTCACTTATTCATATAGCCTTTTTTTGATTTTTATCTCTCCCGTAAAGTCGGAAAAAAGGCGCTTATCCACTTTGCACTCCAAGCTAGCGATATGTATATGTATACGATTTTCTGTACTAATGTATAAAAGTATGTATGAAAAAACCGACTCATAATTTCCGCTTCATAACACCAGTAACTACATAAACATACATTTTATGTCCAGTCTAACTGACGAACAAACAACCCACCCGCTGAGGAAAGAAAAAATTATGTGAATGCATACCATGCCACAACCACGAATGTGCAATTTTTCCAATTTTGAGTTAGGCGATTTTCCTGATCAATCTGTGTATGCTCTACATTTTTGTAAAACCCCCAGTACCTTTGTGCACTGGAAGCCACCAAAATTTTCAATGCCAGTTACACGAATGTGTAAATCAGTAATAAAAATTGAGCCAGAAACACGAATGTGCCACAATTTTTATAAAAATTTTAAGGCTAACAGCGGGGTGCGCGATGATCTGCATGAGCCTGACCTTTCAGAAGACTCTGATGTTGAAGATTAGGAATAGTTTCACAAATAAAATATGAATTTGAATTGAATGTATTTGTTTTACTTACTTTTGGAAATTTATTTTCAAGAATTTTTTTTGATTTTTGTTGGGCCAGAAACACGAATGTGCCAAATCTCGAAGATTAGAAGGAATAGAAGCATAAAAGCTATATCAGGCCACCGAGCTAAAGAAGGTTCTAATTTGCAGATATACTTTTATATTAGAAACAAATTTTTAAAATTTTGCGAGAAGAATAAACTTTAAAACTCGATTTCCCAACATTTTCATTTTAGCACATTCGTGGATCTGGCAGGAGGCCGACGATATGTACATACATACATACATCTTATTTTATTGCACTTGAAAATTTGGCCGACGTCCTCATGGAATTTTTCATGCGCCATATTTTAAATGCATTTGTTTCTTTTCAATTTTTCTTTGTCCGGCCAATGGCCGCGGTGTCTAAGCCGCCGCCCGACGCGTCGAAAACCAGCCAGCCAAATAAGCTGATGCTCAAGTTCAAGTACCACTTTGAGTGCAAGTTATGTGCACTTAATCCAATTAAGTTAAAAACTTTGTTTTGCAAAAAAAAAAAATGATGGACATTAGACTGGGTGGACCTCAGTCCGCCCCTAAATTTAAAGCTTATGTTTGAGAGGGTTGCGAGACAACTTTTATTTTTATTTTTTCCTTCGAATTACCGCCGAAATTGTTTTTAACATAAGCATGAAGCACTAATCTTTAAAGTACCAGAAGGAGGCGTGACAGACCCACCAAAATATATACCGACTAGCTGATGCCCGCGACTTTGTCTGCGGAACTTAATATCTCAATGCAATGGGTTCGTTTTTTATACCCGATTTCTCCATCACATAACAAACACGCGTCAAAAAAATTAACAAAAACGGACCATAAATACGGATATTCTAAATAGCTCGACTCCACCGCCACCTAGCGGGTTATTTTTTTGCAACAGAGTTTTTAAAAACAAAAAACAAATCTTATACTTGACACCTGAAAGTCCAAATCGATAGACACGTGAGGCAAACAAAGTTTCGCTTAGTTGATTGCTCTTAAGTTTTTTTGTTAATGTAAAATTGCAAATTGCATCTGTAGCTCAGAAAATTATAATACAAGTTAAAAATTTTGACTTGAATCCATTTTGAAATTTTCTCAACTTTCTGAACTAAAACAGAAAAAGTTATAGAAAATGCATAGCTGTGGTGCAGTGGTTAGAGTGCTCGCCTACTATACCACGGGTATCGGGTTCTAACCACAGTCCAGACAAACACCAAACAATTTTTATAATTAACTAAAATCCCAATTATTGGGTTTTTAGAAATAGCGGTCTCCTCTCGGCTGTGGTCGGCATACCATCCGAGTGTATTTCTATCCTGAAAAAGCTTCTCACAAAAAATGCATTCACCGTAAGGTAAGCTAAATGATTGTGCTTTTAAAGACGATTCTTAGAATTTATTTCTGTTCAACTAGGCAAACCTTTGTTAGTCCTGAGATGGCAGTGTTCTGAAAGCAAATTCGACTAATTAACCAATTAAAAAGTACTAGGTAAAATTTTAAAGCTGAGTGAGTATACATTAGGGTGGGGCGATTTACTAATCTATATCGCGCCATCGAAATTCGGATTCCTCTCATTTTTCGGAGTAGAAAACTCCTCCACAACATTTGTCTAAAATTAAGTTTGATGTTCCACAATTTGGTTTTATGAACCAAGACGAATTTTTGAAAATAAAAATTGGGCAAAAATCGAAAAAAGTTATCCAGGCCAATGTGCATATCGAATTGAAGCAGAATTGTATGCTGAATCCAGACATGAAATCAGAATGAAAATCGGATGATACGTTTTCGAGATATAGCCCGATTTCCGGTTATGGAGGCTGAATGCCCAAAATCGCATATTTTCGCGATTATTTTTTGCTGTGTACAATATATCTTAAATATTTTTGCGAATTTCTTAAATGTAAGTCAATACAATATACATATAAACAGTATTTTAAAATATTAATTTATCTTTCGGTATAGGAAAACTAGAATGTACACTTTTTTCCTTCGCCCAAAATCGCGATATGGGTTCTCTACGTTATAGTCATCCGATACCGATAATTTTCGCCGACAGCGCTTTGTGTACAATAAATGCTCCAAATCCGAAATTTTAGAATTTTAGCAGCAAAAATTGAAGAGTTATTCCCCATAACGTAGACTTATGCTCCTTGAAAACTGCTTATTGCTTCCAATACTCGTAGTACGCTATGGCGTATTAGTAACCTTGAGTTGAATAAAGTAAAAAAACAGCACACGTCTACGTTTTGGGGTATAACTCTTCAATTTTTGCAACTAAAATTCTGAAATTTCAGCCAGTGATGCCAGATAATCTCCGCTGAAATTCCCACAGAAATTGGAAAAAAATCCCTAATTTCCCACATTTTAAATACAAAAATCCCACAAAATTCCCACCGAATTTAAAGTGTTTATTTCAATAATATAAGAATATATAACAGGAAAATACAGTTTTTTAATAGATAAAAGTATCAGTTGTACAAATTATTTGCATTGTGCAAGTGGATATGAGTTTTGTTGATTTTAAGGTTGAAGCAATTGATATTTTTGGATTGAAAGACAAATCTTACTTTACTTACACTATTTAACATATAACTAGATAGTTTGTTTCGCTTTTTACATTTAACATTCGTTACAATTGAAAATATTCTTTCTGATTCAGCGTTTGGATGGGGTAATGTGAGTACAATTTCAACCAATTGCCTTAGATTATGAAACAAAAAATTGTGATTATAGTTTTTAAATTTTATTATTTTACTCCACAATACATCAACAGGTAATTTTTTTTAAATCGCCTTTTTGTGTTTCTGTTAAAACTATACAAATACTTTTGTATTCCGATTCTATGAGATCAGGATTAAGATTTAATTTTTTAGTTAGAGCAAGAAGTCATACTCGTACACGATTGTTTTTAGAGAAATCAAAAACAATTTCGGGATCTAGAAACTGCAATTCTTCGAAAACACCGTCAAATGGAAAACGTGATATTATCTGCAAAGTAGAAACTTCATAAAAGCACAAACACTTTTTTTGAATACAATCTATTTCTTGCAATTTTCAACCCCAGTGTCTTAGCTTCTTGACCTACGTCAAATTCATTCAAAAATCTATTTTAAGTTATACTATAAATTATACATATGTAGGTATGTAACAGTTCTGCAACCAAAAAATCCCTTTTTTATATGGACGATAACAAAATGTCCCTTTTTTCCCTCTTTAAAAATTTTGCAGTGAAATATCCCTCAAAAAGGGAAATTTCCCTCAATCTGGCACCACTGATTTCAGCGTAAAAGTTTGCTTCAATTCGATGTGCATATTGGCCTGGATATATTTTTTTTTTCGATTTTTGCCCAAATTTTATTTACAAAAATACGTCTTGGTCCATAAAAAACAAATTCCGGAACATCAAAATTAATTTTAGACAAATGTCGTGGAGGAGTTTTCTACTCAGAAAAATGAGAGGAATGCGAATTTCGACGGCGCAGTATCGATTAATTTCCCTCCATACAAATCGCCCCACCCTAGTATAAATACATAAATAATAATCATTTTCAATTGGCTGTGCCTATTACGTCCTTTGACGTAATCGTAACTGTTGCTTACGGTAACTGAAAATCTAAGTAATGTACAATGTAATTACAGCCCAAGGACCCGATAAACATCGAAGCTAACAATTAGCTGTTAGGTGAACATATAATAATAATAATACAACAGAGCTGTAAACTGATTCAATCATTTGCGATTCGAAATCAGTGAATTTGTTTGGTAATGATTCAATTTTTTCATTCTTGTTTCGGAATGCGGTATTGAAAATTTTAACTCAGCACTCATCCAAACGAGACATACATTCAGCATTCAATATTTCCAATCATTGAATTTAACTCAAATGCTCATTCAGTTGATTCAAATCATTAAGTGAATGGATTCCCCATTCAGTTCCAATCATTCAGTACAAATTGTTTGAAACAACCCTCGTTGCTACAGTAACGAGCAGTTATTTATTGTTTGATAGGCAAGAGGGGATTTCAAAACAAAGGGTGGGGACGAAAATTTGAGCGAGCTGTGCCTGTATTAGTGAGCACAAATTGTTTGAAACAACCCTCGTTGCTACAGTAACGATCAGTTGTTTATTGTTTGATAGGCAAGAGGGGATTTCAAAACAAAGGGGTGGGGACGAAAATTTGAGCGAGTTGTGCCTGTATTAGTGAGCACAATGAGGGAAAAATTATTCAGTAATTGACAATTGAATTTTTTTGTTGCTCACAAAATTTTCCATTAACCCTATGCGGTCTAATATTCGCTTCACTCCCTACTATTTATCAAAAAAGCTTTAAAGACATAAAAGTAGGTAACATACGTAAGTGTAGATAAATTCACAAAAATCTTCGATTTTCGATTAGATTTTTTACTAATGAATTCATTTTTTATCATAGTATAGATCTTTCCACCTCGCTGTACATATTATAGAAACATCTCGAGAACCTCACATAAGAAAGTTACGGTTAAAGTCAATAGGCTGTTTAAAATTCTAGAAATGGATACAATGGATGTGAACCTAGAATCATTAAAACCTTAAGTTGTGATGGGAATCACTTGATTTGAATAGACTTTTGAATGTAGGAAAAACCCAAATCGAACGATCTTCGCGACCTACAAACCGCACACACGTAAATGTTCGGGACCCCTTCTTCGTTTTTTGCTTCGTTGAACTAATTCACACTAAACTTTATTTTAGATATAAATAATAAAACTTTAATGGGTTAATTTTCTGTATCTCATGAATTATTACCAGGGATGCCAACTTTCAGTTTCAATTTAAAAATTTTTTCGGTGGATTTTGTTTAAATTTATTTAAAAATAATTTCACGCTTAAATTGCTTATAAAATATTTAAGTAAATAAATTCTATGAAGCAGTAAAATGATCCATAAACTTCTTAATATTATAAATGGTTTAATAGCTAATTTATGTCTCTGGTCCCTGAAAATATTCAAAGGTTTGGCGTTGAAATTATTTTTATTTTCTTCTGCTCTCCTCATTTAGTAAGTTATTTTATTTATTAATTTTACACAAAACCAATTCAGCTTCCAAACATGTTAATTACTCATTTATCCTATTTTTCATATCTTAAGAGTATTCTTATATCGCTAGAGAACTTACATATAAAATTTAGTTGAGATATCTCAACTTACGGTACCGACAGACGATTTCATATTTCGTCGTACCATACGAAAACTAGCACATTTAAAATTTCTGACGAAAGCTGGCAAATAAAAAATTGTGTACGAAAAGTAGCACATTTGACTTCGGCTGATGAAAAGTAGGACTTTACATTTTTGGCGTATGGTACGACGATTTATTCTGAGCATTTTGATTTGTACATTCATATATGTATTCTAATTCGCATATACCCTTGTAATGCACTGCCAGGAGATCAAATTTAGTATATTTTCACATATATAATCAACAATAGTAAAACAAAAAAAATACCCAAAATTGATATCTGCAATCAGTAGCTGTGGCAACTCTTACTCAGAAGTTTTTACATTTCAAAAAACCACCCCATTTTACTATTTAAATTTAAAAAAAACTCTCAGTTTTGTCAAAATGAAGTGCACTGTGTGCAATATCAAATAAATTGTGTAGTCCAGAATTTTATTATGCATATCACTTTAAAGCCCAAATTACATCAGCGATGTGGCAGCGGGCAGCGACGGTTTTCGAAATCAGCTGATGCGTCTAATATGAGCAGTGACTGCCAGACCAAACACAATAGAGCGTTCGCAGTATTTGGCAGTGACTTCTTTATATATTCGGTCTGTTTCCTTTTACCTTGGACACGTGGTGACATAAATTTACTTACCATTTTCATGTTCACTTTTTTCAATAAAAATAATCAATCTTGTTTCATTTTTTCCTCTGCTCTTTCTTCTTCTTTGCTTTTGCATCCCGCCAGCAATATTTGCTAGTGGAAATTAATTAAGTAAAAATTAAATTATCTCCCGCTTGCTGGCATCAAAGTACGGAAACACAAAATTAGTAAAAAATATATTACATTGGATAGTACGGAAACAGACATTAGTTCACATCAACACTTAGAAGTTGGCTGCGATCCAAGGCAGCAGCAGCGAATTTAAGCCCAAATTACATCAGCGATGTGGCAGCGGGCAGCGACGGTTTTCGGAATCAGCTGATACGTCTAATATGAGCAGTCACTGCCAGACCAAACACAATAGAGCGTTCGCAGTATTTGGCAGTGACTTCTTTATATATTAGGTTTGTTTCCTTTTACCTTGGACACGTGGTGACATAAATTTACTTACCATTTTTATGTCTACTTTTTTCAATTAAAATAATCAATCTTGTTTCATTTTTTCCTCTGCTCTTTCTTCTTCTTTGCTTTTGCATCCCGCCAGCAATATTTGCTAGTGGAAATTAATTAAGTAAAAATTAAATTCTCTCCCGCTTGCTGGCATCAAAGTACGGAAACACAAAATTAGTAAAAAATATATTACATTGGATAGTACGGAAACAGACATAAGTTCACATCAACACTTTGAAGTTGGCTGCGATTCAAGGCAGCGGCTGCGAATTTAGAATTTGGGCTAAACGGAGCGGTGCTGCCAGCTGCCTCTGCTGTATTATGTGCCGCTTCATTACCAACCGTAGTTTCTAAAAATCAGCTGATTTCGAAAAACAGTCGCTGCCACAGCCACAGCGCTATTGTAATTCCGGCTTAAAATAAGAAGTTGGAGGAGAAAATAAAATATCAACAAAACTCATGCACATACATATTATCGTATGATTAACACAGGAAAGAAACTAACAACAAATTTCGAAGGCAGGCAATGGCTCAGCGGTTAAAGCTGTAGTAACTGTACTGCAGATGTCGCAGGTAGAGGGATCTAAGGTGAAACAGCTGTAGTTACATCCATGCTTAATAATTGGTTGCTAGTTTCTAAAAAATAAAAAATATAACATGGGCCTGTGCTCGTTAAATAAATAAATAATCGGTTGATACCGATAGCTTTATGACTACCGTTACTATTACTGAATCACTAATTAAATACATATATTGTTTCCAATAAGTTTGATTGATCAGCTATTTTATAACGGTACTGTTAACGCATCACTAATTTAAGCTTTATGCCGAGCTCCTCTCCCAATTCGAGGTGTGCCCCTTAACTTTTGTTTTTCCTAACAATTAGGAGGACCTACAGTTTTATGCCGGCTCCGAACGGCGAATGCATTTTTTGAGAAGCTTTTGATGACAGAAATACACTCGGAGAATATGCCGCCCACTGCCGAGAGGTGACCGCTATTTCTAAAAACCCAATAATTGCGCTTTAATCAATTAGAAATTTTTTTTTGGTATTTTTCCGGACTGGGTTTTGAACCCGAGACCTTTCGTATAGCAAGCGAGCATTTTACCCACTGTACCATAGCGGCCACTTGGTGTTATACAAAATGTGCATTAATTAAAATAAAATAAAATTAGTAAATTTTAATAAAAAAATTAAGCTGAGGAATCTACTTTCTGATACCAATGTAGGAGATATTATGCGAATAGCTGTAGCAAAGAAAATATCTCCTAATAAAGAGGAGCTAAAGAAAGAAAGGTAACGGAAATGACATTTTTAATGTTTATTTCCTGTCATGATATTTCATTATTCTTTGAATTTCGTTAATATACATATAAAATGTATCTATTAAAATCAGTTCATTCCAGATATGAATTAACAAAATATTTTTATTTTCAAATAAAAAATGTTTAAATTATATTAACAATACACAGAGCCAAAATACCACCTAAAATGCCCTATAAATTAGAACAAAGTTTAGCGGATTTCTCTATGCTTTCTCTCCAATAAGATGCCCGTCTTATTATTACTGGATATTTCATTTTAATAAAACTAAGTAGATAATTTGTAAAACTAATATGAAAACCTTTTCAATATAATTAAGAAGATGACCCGTGGATTTTAGATGAAATCATTTTCAGTAAAATTTAAGAGATAACCTATAAAACTAAGATGAAAACCTATTAAATAAAATTTAGAAGATGACTCCTAGAATAAATATGGAAACTTTTCACATAAATTTAGCAGATAACCTGTAAAATTAAGAAGAAACCCTGTTTAATATTATTAAGAAGAGAATCTTGATTTTCATCGGAAAACATAATTAGTCAACTAGTATTTTCCTAGGACTTATTCAGACAAAGGGCAACATTTCATTTCATATAAGTGCAGATGGACATAATAAACTCTTTATACCAAGTGCTTCACTAATCGTTTGAGAATTGTAGAAATGTGCAAAGCCGTAGTGAAATTGACGAAAGGAGGAAACACATAAGAGCTCTTTTAAAAATAAAAAGTTCTCCCTTTTAATTTCTTGAACATGTTATTGCACACATACAAAAAAAGTGGCTGATGCAATAACTGTTATGCACATTTCTAGTATGTACGAGTATATCCATACATGTACGTATGTTAAGACGTTTATAGCAAAATTTTAATTAATAAGGGCTCTTTTAAAAATAAAAAGTTTTCCTTTTTATTAAATTCAAAAAGGTTCTAGTAAAAATTAGAGGATGTCCTTATTGATTTGCTTTATACAAATTTTCTCATAAAAACAAGCAGATTTCTTCTAACAATTTAATTTTTTTGACAAAATGACATAAAAAATTAATAAATAAAAAGTTATCTCCTCGTTTTCAGACGGTATCCTTTTCAATAAATTTAAAAATAAATTCAAGCTAAAATCCAGAAGAATTTCTAGCAAAAATTTCTTCAATTTTGTCCCCTCTCCCTCTCCTCGGCCAAATAGCTTTTTTAGGTGGCAGTCTCTTTGATTGTAGGTGAACTTTTTGGCTCTGTGTATTTTATTGATTTTGTCACACTGTGCTCATTCTTATATCTATGACACAAATATGTACTACTAAGCACGTACGTATTCGGGGGTTTTCTGGGGGTTCCATCTCCCTCAGAAATTTAGGGATTTCCACATTAATTTTTAATACTACTGAAAATTGAATGTGGTGCTTTATTATGCCCCGATTTCTGTACCTTTTTTACGAAGAAGTTTTTTCCATAATTTTGTTTTATTTTTCATTTTATAAGGAATTTTTCCTTGTATATTTACAAATATAAATTTTTCTTCGATATTTAAATTTTTAACTGTGGTTTTGGGTACATATTTACTTATATTCAGCCATCGTTCAAACATTTACATATGCATTCAAATATGTATAAATATGGTGAACATAAATATTCGAAAAAAATCAAGGCCCCCCCTGAAATATTTTTTTGGTGGCCTTATTTGGTTTTTGAAGTTTGACTATAAAAATTTTTTTTGGGAGTCAAGCAAACATATAATCTTTAAATACCCACCTGTGGGATTCCATTGCAAGGGAAAACTACAACATATCGACGGCTGAGAATAAGATCGCCCTATTTCAAAAATTGTTTCAAAAATGCCCTATTCCAAAAATTGTTTGAATAACGTCCTTTTTTAAATTTTGCTAAGATATTCACGTATACAGTATATTGACCAATATTTGAGGATGGTAAATATTTTAATCGATTTTAATATTTTAAATGATTTCTCATATAGCCTTAAATTTTACAACTCCCTTTATCATGTCGGTAAGTATATTTTCGTTTTCTCAATTTCTTTTTCCACTTATTAGATAGATAAATTTATGAAGTTATCTGCAATTTAATCTTTCGCTCGCATATTGTCTTTTAGTTATGGTTTCATTTTTTGTTCAAATCGAAATAAAAAGTTAGAAAAATTAACAATAGCTACCTCCAATATTACCTTTTATAATACATATACATATGTATGTACATATTTATGTACACTGTGAATAAATCAGCTAGACATTTCTCCATACATGTATTTAAGTATGTAGTCCTTCCTTGTTATTAAATTCCACAGGCGGGTATCTAATATCTCCTTATTCCTGAACTGAAATTCCGCTCTAAAAAAATAAAAAATATTTTTTAAACTTCAAAAGAAGTAGCCAATGGCGTACAGGCTGAGATACAAAAGGAATGCCCATTTTTTTTAGAAATAATACTCCATTTTCTATGGTATTCCCCAATAATCTCCACTATCATACGAAATATCTGGATTTTCATTTTCTAAAAAATAAATTCATTTATCGTCGGTGATACTGCAAACCGTGCTATGTCGCCGTAACTAATTTTTTTTGGAGGAATAAAAAACTTTATATATTTTTACTCTTCGTGATGTTTTTTACATTCTTATAGTATATAAGAAGCAAAGTTATATATGAAAGCAAAATCTATGTGATTGGCAAAAGAGTAAACACGTTTTTTTCGTGTGTTCAGCAAGAAGTGAAAAGTGACATGGAACGTATTGCAGTATCGCCGACGTTATGTAACTAATGCAACAATTGAAATATGTATATACATAGTAAACAAATAAAATCACAATAAACAAAATTCAATGACAAAATGTATCTACAATATTTTTCATATATTTTTCTTCAGGAAGAAAACTTTACCCACCGTAATTTTCTCCAACTAATTTGTGAAATATTGATTTTATGTCGTACTATCAAGGCCCGGTTATACTTGCATCGCATAGCAAAGCAGGGCAGAGCATAACATATAGCGCATAGAGCTGATTATACTTCGCATAGCCGTGCAACTATGGTTCAATAATAAAGATTTTCGCATCCCCACATTCGTACATACATACATACACACTCCATGTAAATTGTTTGTGTATTCTGTAGTGCTTCTGCCAAAATCATAGTTCGCCTTTGTATAAATCAGGGACCCAACCAGTTATGACTTTTATGATAAAAGTTACGATCAAAAAGTTATTTTTTGACTCTAATTTTTTTCGGCAGACTTTAACTGTTAAAAGTTGACTTTTATTTTTTCAGTCAAATAATAGTTAAAATGTGACTTTTATTTTTTCCGGCAAAAATAAAAGAAAATTTGAAATTACAAAGAGACCGTTAGCCCAACTAGGGTAAATTTGGTATCAGTGGACTCGTCGTAAGTCCTAGATTCCAACGACATATAATACATGTATATACATACAATTATATACATATATTATGACCAAAGATGTAATTTATGTTATTGTATCGCACGTTTTATGCAATAGGGATTTAACTCAAAAAAGTTTTTTTTGGGAAAACGCAAATAAAGTTTTATAATTTCAAATAGTTTCCTTCTACGGCTAACTACAAAATCACTTCTATTTCCGCCATTTTTATCTTTTTGAGTATTTTATAAGACTAGACTCAAAGGCACTAACCAGTTATTGAAATATATGGCAAAATCCCAGAAATCGAAAATTTCGAGTTAAATCCCTATTGCATAAAACGGGCGGTATGATGAAAATATCAAGCACTTCTTAGAAAAAAAAACTGCCAAAAATCAAAACGATTTCCCAGAAAGCTAAAAGTTACTCTTTGTTAGGCTAGAATTATTTGGTCTATAAGACCGTATACTCAGAAGTTTTCTAAAAAATAAAAAAAAATTATACAAATATATACATATATTATGACTAGGGAAGCTAAAAATATGCACGAAAAATTTCAAAATATGCATGCTAGTATGCCCGAAAAATAACTGAAATATGCTCGTAAATTGACATAAGTTTGTCATAAGCACCATTATTAAAATAAGAAAAGTAGAAAAAAGGCAAAAATCAGCTGTTTAGTAAGTTAACCTGTATAAATTAGCCTTGCGTGGAACCCTTCGCACACTCACATATTCGTGTTGCCAAATGTGAAATCGCATAGCACATAACACAGAAATCAAATTTCGTATGTGACAGTTCTTGTGCGCTGCTCTGCTATGCAAATATAACCGGACCTTCAATCATAAATACCATATTTGCTATAAATTTGGCAAGCTTATACAATAAAATATTTTTTTTTTATTCCGAAGTTCAAACTTCACTACAGGTTTGAAAGCAAAATTAATTTAAATTGTTATATACACGCTTTAACCAATTTCAAACAAATATCCACACGAAAAAATCTATCCCTAAATGTTTCCGAAAATCCCTTAAAATGGGTGGAGTCTCCATATCTGGCAACCTAGAGTAAAGCTCTGCCATGCTCTCTTATTTACAAACACATATGCAAAAGAAACATATAAGTATACGACTGTTTCTTACCCCTCGGTTCAAATTTTGTTCCCCTAACCTCTATATCTTGGCTTGGCCCCTCTGCTATTGAATTAAAAAAACTGATTCAATTCATCCCATTCACATTCACATTCCCTACTGAATGGTTTCCCCGCATTCAAAATCACACTCATTGAATTTTTTATTGGAAATTTACAATCCTTTTGAAAACCGATTTCAATATTTAGAATCAGGCACTCACTTTTTTGAAAAGAATTATGAATGAATGAAATCGACATTGATTCAATCAGTTTACAGCTCTGTAATACAATGGCGCTATTATAACTCTGACGAGTTTTATGGCCGAGCTTCTCTCCCAATTCGAGGTGTGCTCCTTTTTGTTTTTCCTACTAATTGGGTGGACCTACAGTTTTATGCCGGCTCCGAACGGCGAATGCATTTTTTGTGAGAAGCTTTTTCATGGCAGAAATACTCTCGGAGGGTATGCCGCCCACTGCCGAGAGGTGACCGCTGATCTTAAAAAACCCAATAATTGGATTTTTACTAATTGAAAAATTGTTTTGGTGTTTAGCTCGGACCGTGGTTTGAACCCGAGACCTCTGACACAGCAGGCGAGCACTCTACCCACTGCACCACAGCGGCCCACCCACCCAGGTGAACATATGAAACGAAATAATCGTCGAATAGTCTAGTCATATTTGAAGTTGAGGCTGGAGTCATACATGTATACATACGACAATATTTACATACATATGTACATACATACATGCACGGGAAGCACAAATTTGAATACAATTAAAAGTTAACTCCCCTCATTAGGGAAGGGTTTTAATAGAATTTCGATATAAACGCAATAATTACCTGAGTAAGTATTTTCGTTCATACCGTACCTTATCAAGTGAGTATGTTAAGCATTGATGGGGTAGTGGGAGAAAATAATGGGGATTTTGTTGCCGGAAACAAGTATACCTCACTTTTTTGTAATAGATACTTAATACATAAATGACAGAAACAGGTAGCACAAATTTCTTCCTCCGTATTCATGAAAAGTATGAAATTTTCGGTACGGTCGAAGACAATCGCAATCTTATCTGCTTGTTTCTAACTAGTTGGTTTTGGCAACTTTAGTTAAAAGCAGAAAGAACAGCACACAAATGTACAGTTTAAAAATATGTAACTACCGATAGGCGAAATTATTAAACAAAATTTTCCAGCAAGGCAAGAATTCGATTTTCGAAAATCAATGTAAAGGAAGGCATTACGAGGTTAGGGTAAAGTGGTGTGATGTATGATGGGATGTATGCAAAATCAGTCATGCTGAATTTTATTTGCTGACGCACTGCAAACAAACGAAAGATGAGCCAGGGAATATGAGATGAGCTCTTTGGATTTGATGGTATCAGGACGAGGGGTACAGAAAAATTTTGCAGCACGAGCAGATGACGGAAGCTTTCAAGCAAACAGACAAACAGAATTGAAGGTTTGGTATCTGGAATTGTAAATGCAAAATAAATGGATTTTATAGAATTTTTGTTTCAATCAGCCAGAAGAGGCATACCAAAATCATATGACAAAACAATAAAACCAAAAACAAAAAGTCAATGCTAAACTGCGATAATCACAAGCGACCACACAGCATATTTCCATTTGTATTATTTGTAATATTTAGTTGTTGTTGTCTCATCACATCATCAATTTCAGTGAATTTGGGGTACACCGCCGGATTCCCTTTGTTTGTATTTGTTTTTAATTTCCGACCTGAAATCCTGCAGTTGTCAGCAGTCAAATCAAAACGGCTCACTTCAACTCTTTATTTCAAATGCTCCGCTGCAACCAAAACTCCGCTCTTACTAATTATCCGGCTAACTGCTGATTGCAGCAAACTTAGAGAACTCTAGCCAACACATTTGCAATTGCAGAATTATGCTTGCATATGCATAAATGTTAATGCGTACATAAGTATGTAAGTATGTACCTATATGCAACCTAATAAAATGGAGTAGTTGCTGATGATGTGCTGCTTTGCTGCTCATATTTACTATGTTGGCTACGTCATATCAACCGATTAACCTTGCGCTTAATGAGTACTGAACAGACATGCTGTTGTTATTGCAACAATGACGAGCAGATAGCACCCGTCAGGCGTTTTCATCACTGATTTTACATCAAGTACAAAAGTTGTTGCTAAATCATTATTCACGTAAACGAAATTCATATAACCCGTAGAGAGTTTTTAATGGCATAAATTAAAAGATATGTATGTAATATTTTCAATTCCTACATTACAATAATAATAGACAATAATGTGTAAGCAACTCCCATATTTTCTAGATTATAATTTACATATGTATGTATGTATGTATTAAATAAGTAAAATGAGCAAATATCTTTTGTTGGAAATTTATTTCAACTAACAGAAACTTTAAAGCACGCACTTCATTAGCATAGTTTAGAAGAACACAAGCAAGCTAAAGGCAGATGCATCGTTCGAGTTCTGAATTTTTCTGCTATGTGGTTGTTTTTGTGTTTTCGGAGTGTGAGAGGATTTCCGAAAAGCTCTGAACTCTTTTTATTAACTCAAATTAAACTTTAGTTCTTAACCCGAACGATGAATCCGGCTTAAGGGCTGCGAAATTACCTTTCAAAGAAATTTAAGTAGCAAACAGCCGTTCGCTATGGGCTCTAAAACCTTTCTTTATTTGCCTTTTTTTCTTCCACGTTTTGTTTTTTTTACCCACATTTTTATTGAAATAACACTAATTTACAGCCAAAAAATACCCAGAAATTCAGGTATGGGGGAGGATAGGTAATAGTCTGCTGAGCTCGGAACTATCTAATTTTTATACTCAGCTGTACTAGTACACAGAGTATTATAGTTTTGATTTCCTAACGGTGGATTGTAACCGAATGAAATAATCGAGATAGATATAGACTTATATATATCAAAATGATCAGGGTGAAAAGAGAAATCGATTGAGCCATGTCCGTCCGTCTGTCCGTCTGTCCGTCTGTGAGCACGATAACTCGCGCAAAAATTGAGATATTTTGATGAAATTTGAAATGTAAGTTGGTATCAAGACAGGAACGGATGGTATTGAAAATGGGCGAAATCGGACCATGACCACGCCCACCTCCCCTATATGGTAAAAATCGGAAATTTTGTATCTCAGTCACTAATAGAGCTAGAGTGATAAAATTTTACACACGTATTGAGCTCAGGCCCTTATGAAGAAATATGGTGAAATTTTGGAAAATGGGCGGTGCCACGCCCACTTATTAAGGGGCAAACATTGAAAGTTTTATGAGTCATAACTCAGAAACCGTTGAAGATATATCGATGAATTTTGGTAGGCGTGATATACTTACTTAGGCAAATGTTTGGACGGAAAATTGCCAAAATCGGTTGACGACCACGCCCACTTTTATATATGGGTATTATAAAGTGACCTAATAAAAGCATTTTAAGCGATATCTCTGTCAAATATAAAGATATATCATTGAAATTTTATGGAAGGTGTCCAACTATGGACGTAAAACAAAAAATTCAAAAATTTTGGAAAATGGGCGTGGCACCGCCTCCTTTTAGAAGCAGGAATATACGAGATTTCTGAGCCCATAACTCGACAAATAATTGAGATATTATGACGAAACTTGGTTTATACACTTTTATAACTTGTGTTAATAGACACGCAAAAATTTATTGAAATCGGTTTATGACCACGCCTACTTTTTAACAAAGATATTTCTGGAACACCCTTTGGGAATTTGTAACAAGACTTCTTTGTAACTAGAAGTCATAAAGGAATGAAATTTTGCACAAAGAATAATATTCATATGCTTAGTTGGATGACTGATAAAAATGTTGAAAATGGGCGTGGCTACGCGCACTTTATGCGGCACTCGCTTTATATAAAATACACCCTATATCGAACAAACGCAAACAAACAATGAAAGCATACAGCTGAGTATCTAATGTTCGATTCCACTCGAACTTAGGCTTCCTTACTTGTTTTTTTAATTTTTGGTATGGTTAAGTTTTTGAGATAACGACAATTTTGAGTTGCTATGGTTACCACTTTATTAAAAAATTATTTTCGCGGAAGTGGAAAATTGCAAGAAAACTTAAAAACTTGCTAAGTTGTTCTTCATGGGAAGCTCTCGAAGTTTTTATTATATAAAAATTTCAAATTGTATATATTTCAAAACTGGCTATGTGAAATTTTTTCGATAACACTGGTCGACAAGTTTTTGTTACAGAAATAAAATTCTACTTTTGTAAAAGATTTCGGTGCGCTGAATCCGAATCTGAAGTTAGATTTTTGCTAATACGTACAGTTTTTGAGATATTCATGTTTAAAGAGGCAAAAAACGCGATTTTAGGCTATATTCACTCCTCAATATCTTTTAAATTACTTACTTATTTTAAAAATTGATTAAAGCTGTTGAAAACGCGGACATTTCTCTTGAAGAAACCGTTTTAATATTTCCGATATCTTTCTTGTAACTTGCAATATTGCACATTAAGCTTCATTAGTTTTGGAATATTTTCTCCATACAAAAAAAATTAAAAATTTTGAAGCAAGTTTTTAGGCAGTTTATTATATTATGGACGTGTGTAAGTGGCTTCGTAAAAAAAATTGTTCTGCTGAGCAACTACAAAATTTGATTGCGCCTATAACAGGCTACAAATGCTGCCGTTGTTTTCGACGAAAAATACCTTATTGTGCAAAAACATGTATTACTACATACTTAAATTAGATATCCGAAAAATTAAAACGTTGTCTTCAAGAGAAATGGCCGAGCTTTCAATAGCTTTAATCAATTTTTAATATAAATAAGTAATTTAAAAGATATTGAGGAGTGAATATAGCCAAAAACCGCGTTTTTCGCCCATTTGGGCATGAATATCTAAAAATCTGTACGTATCACAGAAAATCTGACTTCAGATTCGGATTCAGCGCACCGAAATCCTTTAGAAAAGTAGAATTTTATTTCTGTAACAAAAATTTGTTGAAATTTTGTCGACCAGTGTAATGAATGTTTGGTGGATTATGTAACAGTAATACAATGTCCATTAAGAATTGATTGCAAAATCCTTCCATATTCTCAGAAATTGCAATAAATACGATTACACTTTGAAAAGTCTCTTTAGATTTTATATGTACACATACAAAATTCTATTTTTGTTTTTTCTACTTTGTGGCTTATTATGAAAAATTCCAAGGATGGAAAATAATTATTATTTTTAAAATTTTGACCAAAAAAATCAGTATGTTCCCACTATCGCAAAATAAATTTGGATATACCACTATATTTATCTCTGTATAATCTGCGGCTATCTGCAATGATTTTTATTTTAAGAGTTTTATCCATAAAAATCGAAAGTAATAATTACAGCCTGATTTTTATTTTTTCGATCGAAAGTAATTATTATTATGTAATTTTAATTTTTTTGATCACTAATAAGTATTATTCTTGGATTTTAATTTTTTTACTCAAGCATAATTATTATTTCTTGATTTTTACTTTTTGCATCAAAAATAATTATTATACTTGATTTTTATTTTTTCCCCCAAGGCATAATGATTATGTGTAATTTTTTATTTTTTTACTCAAGAATAAAAATTATGGTCTGATTTTTATTTTATTATTCATAAAATAAAACTCAAAAGGTCATACAGCCTTAACCATTAGGATTTTTGGCTTAAAATTTTGCATGCACACACCTTCTACTCTGCTCTAACTACTTCCGAAGATAAATCGTTGGAAATTTTGTTATAAATGGTGGAAAAAAGGTGTTGAAGTATGCATCTAATTTGCTTTAAAATTCATACAAAAATTTTACTTATACGCCACGGCAATATGCTCATATATAAAACTAGCTTATATCCTTGGGTTTCACGCCTTGGGTAGATATCAATTTTTTTCTTGTGCAAAATCCTAACTTTTCCATACATAAATCTAAAAATACCTTGAAATTCCGGGAATTTGCGCGGTTTTTGGTGTAGCTCCATCCAGTTTTTGGAAAAGTGAAATTTTTTTTCAGATTACTTACTCTAAAACACCCTATTTTTATATTCCGGAGAAGGAGAGAGGATCTAAAAACACGAATCAAATGTACATATGTCTGAAGATATGCATCAAGTTGCGTCCTAAACGGATTGGCCGATAAATACATCTTACACACGCATTGAAATACAATAGAATTTTCTGAAATACAGCTGGAAAGGGTGCATAAAAAATTTAAAGTTATTCTTTTTTCATTTATTTTGCATATTTTATAGAAACGCGGCGTGAAACCCAAGGATATAAACTAGTTTTACATATGAGCGTATTGCCGTGGCGTATACGTAACATTTTTGTATGAATTTTAAAGCAAATTACATGCATACTTCAACACCTTTTTTCCACCATTTATAACAAAATTTCCAACGATTTATCTTCGGAAGTAGTTAGAGCAGAGTAGAAGGTGTGTGCATGCAAAATTTTAAGCCAAAAATCCTCTGGGTTCAGGCTGTATGACGTTTTGAGTTTTATTTTATGAATAATAAAATAAAAATCAGACCATAATTTTTATTCTTGAGTAAAAAAATAAAAAATTACACATAATCATTATGCCTTGAGGGAAAAAATAAAAATCAAGTATAATAATTATTTTTGATGCAAAAAGTAAAAATCAAGAAATAATAATTATGATCGAGTAAAAAAATTAAAATCCAAGAATCTATATATTAATAGGCTAACATTTTTTCCATACAAACAATTGCCAGGCTGTTTAGCACATTTAACATACTCATATCCACATAAAATTGATATGGATGTGTTCGTATGAGTCAGGAGCAGTGCATAGGCATATAATTTTTTTCATAAATTATTTAATTTGTTTATAATTAATAAATAAAGTTTTTAGTTAAGAGAAAGAGATATCGTAAAAATGTTTTCAAATATCGTAAACACAGTTGAAGAGTTGCTTTAATTTCAAAGCACTCTCTCTCTCTCTTCCTTCTTGATGTGAACATTGGCAGCGTTGCCACTTAAAAAATTTAAAATTTACCAAAATACAAAATTAAAGTAACCAAAACCAGAAACAGGTAACCAATATAAATTAGCGCTGCTGTGTCCGTGTGAATCGCTTGGCTTTGTCAGTGGTAGGTAGGTAGATAGACATGTACTTACAAATGCTTGCATGCATAGCCGTGCAAATGCAAATATCTTCACTTCGCTTCGTTGCTGTTGTTGTTGTTGTTGTTTTCTGCAACAATACGACAAATAGGCAAAATAAAAAGGACCAACCTGTTTGAACATGTATGCAAATGTATGGATATGCATACCTACATCTACCTATTTAATTTTCTGAGCAATATTGGTATCAAATGAGGCTCAAGATTTTGAGCAGGACTTCGATATGAAGCTCTTTTAATTGTGACCTCTAGGCCGGGTTTCCAGATATAGGTCAAAACGAGGACCGGATAATCCTTGAATGTTTCTGAGCAAAATTGGTATCAAATGAAAGGTTTTGAGCAGGCCTTCTATAGGGAGCTCTACTCTTTATGATTCCTAGGTCGGGTCCCGAGATATGGGAAAAAAGAGGACCAGGATGATCCTTGAATGTTTCTGAGCAATATTGGTATCAAATGAAAGGTTTTGAGCAGGGTTTTCACATAGAGATCTATTCATTATGAGTCCTAGGTCGGGTCCCCAAATATGGGTCTAAATGTGACTCCGGATTAACCCGGAATGTTTCTGAGCAATATTGGTATCAAATGAAAGGTGTTGAGCAGGACTTCTGCACGGAGCTCTACTCTTTATGATTCCTAGGCCGGGTCTCCAGATATGGGTCAAACGTGGACTCGGATGATCTTGCATGTTTCTGAGCAATACAAAGCAAAACAAAATAAAAAATCAAAAGTCAAATACCAAAAACCAAAACAAACAAAAACAACAAAATAGTAGCAGTCACAAATGACAACAAAAAATTACAAAAACGATAGTCGCCTTTTAATCCATAGAAAACCAGGAAAAAAAGGAATAAGGAAAAGGGAATAAATATCCCATTCCGAAACTGTTTACACATCAATGTTCATGAATACCCGTTATTCACGCTTTAATTTTTTTATTTTCATTTATTTATTATTTTATTTCTTTTTATTTTTTATTTCCATTTATTTATTATATTATTTCTTTTTATTTAAATATTTTGTTCTTTTTATTTCAATTTTACTCAATTCGTCTTTGTTATACTTTATTACTTTATTTTTATTTGTACCATTTTTGATTTACTTCGTTTTTGCTTCGTTAGCAAATGTGCCCATTATCTATATATTAATAGGCCATTGGCGTAGTAACGGGGGGGGTTTTGGGGACAAAACCCCCCCCGAAAGATTTGTTTTGACCATAAAACCATCTTTAACTAAGAGATGCTTTATTAGCATACATTTCTTTTTCAGGAAAAAATCAATGAGAATAGTAATTTTTCGAAATTGGTAATTCGAAATTTAGCGCTTTTTCACGAAGTATTATTTATAATTCTGCCGCTGTGGTGCAGTGGGTAGAGTGCTCGCCTGCTATGCCAGAGGTCTCGGGTTCAAACCACGGTCCGAGCCAAACAAATTTTTCTAATTAGTAAAAATCCAATTATTGGGTTTTTTAAGAGCAGCGGTCACCTCTCGGCAGTGGGCGGCATACCCTCCGAGAGTATTTCTGCCATGAAAAAGCTTCTCACAAAAAATGCATTCGCCGTTCGGAGCCGGCATAAAACTGTAGGTCCACCCAATTAGTAGGAAAAACAAAAAAAGGAGCACACCTCGAATTGGGAGAGAAAGCTCGGCCATAAAACTCGTCAGAGTTATAATAGCGCCATTGTATTATATTATATTATTATTATTATTTATAATTCTAGCGTTTGTTGAGCCGTAGGAAAGTGCAAGAACCGCAGGAATTTTACCACAATTTACATTCTTTGTACTTATATTCGCTCTTTTTTGGTAAAATTCCTACGGTTCCTGCACTTTCCTACGGCTCAACAAACGCTACAATTATTATACGGTATTGCTGTTATTAACATGCTAATAACAGAAAAGTAACGCCAATTATTCAAATTTCAAGTTTTCTTTCAATTACTTATCATCTTAATCAAATAATATTAGTATAAACTACAATGGGAATTAGCACAATAGATCTCATTATAATAATAATACAATGGGAATAAATATAATAATAATACAATGGGAATAAATATGCAATGTATAAGAGTAACTGAACTTGAGATTTTACTTAATGTCTGTCAAAATGGAATATTAAAAAACTAAATTATATAAGAAAATTATTATTTATAACCGTAGCACATAGGTAGATTTTCAAGTTTTATGCGGCCAAAAATATTTTATTGTGTACATCTATTCGAAATTGCTTGTTTAATGCAAAATTTTAATAATTTGTGTTAAAAGTCGATTTTATTGAAAAATATATACAGTGACTCAAAAAAAATCATACGCCAGTGTTTTTAAATTTATTTCAAAGAGTTCTCGAAAATTTGACTCTCTTATTTTCGTTTAAAAATGTAAAAAAATTTTCAATAAAAATCGCCTTAAGCAGGATTTCTAAGCTTATGGGAAAAATCCGAAAAATCGTAGAAATTTCTAAAAGTGGATTAAAAATTTCAAAGCGAGGCCAGAATTTATAGAAGATTTTGAGGAGATTTCTAAGTGTACTGTTATGTAGCCAACCAATTTTAGTGTAAAAAGTGCAATTCTCAATGCTGTAAAAATTTCCGTCGATTTTAGAAATTTTTTTCTGTAGGGTGTTTGCCTTATATGTACGTGAGACCGTTTCAATTAAAATTTCCGAAAAGCCAATGAAATTTTTCAAAAAGTTGAATGCTGCATATTATTATATTACAATTGAATGAGCTGCAAAATTGCATACTCAAAAATCTTCTAAAAAATGTAGCTTTATAATTCTTAGCCCTTTTTATGATAAGTACTTCCTTGACTTTTAAAAATTGGAAATACTAAAAATACTGCCTAAAAAGTTAACAATAATCGCTGCTAAATATCTGGGTTACTTTTGAGCATCACTTACATTAACCAAGATATGCGTTAGAAATATAAACATTAAAATTAAATATAAAACACAAAAAGAAAATTATTGTAGGTACATATGAAAAACCCTGTATCTAGTAGTGAAGTGCGGCTTTGTGCGACGCAATTTTTTGTCGGCAAAATACTAATTGTACTAGATATCATGTCCGAGGGTTAATTTGACTGAGTCTGAAAGAGCAACATAACAAAATCAATTTTTAACATGAAAACGAGTGATAATTTTTTTTAAAATATCCCAACTTTAGATTTATTGGAAACCAAGGATATTATTGAAAAGTGTTAATAATTACTTGAAGCTTTAGGATTCATCACGATTACTTAAATGAAATGCTTTAAATAATAAATATTCAAGTTGAAACTAGCACTTAAAAATATGTAAGAAAAAAAACAAAAAAATTTACTTCAGATATGCTAAGTTTCGACCATCTGGGGCAAGTGCAGAGTATGAGGTCGGGAAAAAAGTGATGAATTATTGTTCCCCATTCTATTTCCCCATTCTATTTCCAATGCGCGTAGATTTCCAGAAGAGAATATGAGACTTACTTTTGAAGTATAGTTAAAGGCCCTTGGCAACTGAAAATCTGGCATGTCAAGCAGTGTGTATATGTGAGTTTTTTTATGTGTGTTAGTGCAATCGGCAGTCGTCGTGCTACACGTTCTTGTTGTCGGGCTCGCATTGATGATAATCAAATCTTTTAGATATTTGCGTCAATCACCCGACACTCACACATATGTATACACTGCTTAACATTCCAGATTTTAAGTGGCCAAGAGCCTCAAGAGTTTGATATATGTATAATAAGCGATATTTGTGTACTAAAATGTAAAATTATAGTCTGAAAAAAAATTACATTTCGCTAGCTTGGAGTGCAAGCTGTGTAAGTCCACTTTTATGAAAAAGTGTATTTTTATTTAGAACGCTAAAAAAATCAGATACGCACCGCGCTAAGCAATTCTGAGATACTTGTCATATTTCTACTCGTTGTTATTCAGTGACACGCAAATTGTGTAAGTCCAAAAAGCGAAGAAAATTGTGTAAGTCCAAAATATTTATATGAACAGAAAATTTTTTTTCATTTCGAATTTTGTTTGTTTTTTGTTTTTTGTCTCTCCTACAAAGTTTTAAAAAAGGACTTACACAATTTGCATTCTAAGCTAGCGATTTTTATCATTTGTAAAAAAAATGTAGTTTTTTTTGGTAATTTTAATTTTGGTAAATTTTATACATTGGCTGTGACCCCCCCCGAAAAATTCTCTTACTACGCCACTGTAATAGGCTAACATTTTTTCCATACAAACAATTGCCAGGCTGTTTTGCACATTTAACATACTCATATCCACATAAAATTGATATGGATGTGTTCGTATGAGTGAGGAGCAGTGCATAGGCATATAATTTTTTCTATAAATTATTTAATTTCTTTATAATTAATAAATAAAGTTTTTAGTTTTGTACCATTTTTGATTTACTTCGTTTTTGCTTCGTTGGCAAATGTGCCCACTATCTATATATTAATAGGCTAACATTTTTCCCATACAAACAATTGCCAGGCTCTTTTGCACATTTAACATACTCATATCCACATAAAATTGATATGGATGTGTTCGTATGAGTCAGGAGCAGTGCATAGGCATATAATTTTTTCTATAAATTATTTAATTTCTTTATGATTAATAAATAAAACTTTTAGTTAAGATAAATAGATATCGTAAACGTGTTTACAACTATCGTAAACACAGTTGAAGAGTCGCTTTAATTTAAAAGCGCTCACCACCGGGCCTACCTTGATAGAACTGCCTTGATTTTGACCATGATTTCGCGTCGGACCGTGATCAAAAGGGCAAATCAGTGTTGCGGTACAACTGGAATTTGGAAGGTGTTGCTTATCTCCGCGAAAAGGAATAATTTTTGTACCAATACAAAGTTGAAAAAATAAATTGCATGGTCGAATTTCGACCACCGGCGATACTAGTAATACTTATTAGGGATCAAAAAAATTAAAATTACATAATAATAATTACTTCCGATCGAAAAAATAACACTTACAAAATAATAATTAAGTTTAATAAGAAAAATATAAATCGAAGAATAATGATTATACGGTGATTTATATTGTTTCGCTTATAATGATTACCGTCCCTGAAAAATTCACATAGGGACTTTTGAGAGTGGACTACTCATACATACATACATATGTAGGTACACTCCCTGCAGCGAAATCAACTAGTTGTAAACTAATTGACAACTAGTTGGCCATACAGCTCAACTAGTCAGCCATCTATCTTTTTTCCATATTAGCAACTGGTATTTTTAACACGGTGATGACCTAGGAAATGGCAATTGTCAGTATCCACACCAAAGTCATACCACTTGACTGACTAGTCAGTATCCGCACCAACATCATACCACTTGACTGACTAGTCAGTATACACACCAGAATCATACCAATTTGCTGAGTAGTCAGTGTAGATATCAGAACTATACCAGTTGACTGACTAGTTTTAGATGCTACTCCAATGAAAATAAAAATTGCAAAATAAAGTTTCTAATACATTTATTTTGTTATTAATATGATATTTAAATTAAAGAATTCAGGCACATTAGATTGTGATCTTGCATATTAAATATTTAGGTAAATTAACATTAACATTGTGAATAAGTAACACGTTGACCATTCTAAGCTTGACATTTATATTGATGATTTTCCGACTTTATACAAACATATCATGTACTTTTTTCTATGGCTGAAGTAGTATCTAATATACAGGGCTATATTAACATCTCAAACTATGTTATATTTGTGGCATTCCCTCATTTAATGGTCTAACAATTTGCAACCAACTAAATCTACAAGGAGACTACTACGCAGGGTTCGAATACTACAACAACAATAAAGAAGTTGCTTTACTTTTACTGCATACGTGTTCATTGCAACCTCCAGAAACCGCGGATACATTCGTTTTTAATTTAAAACCCTTTTTTTTGGGAAAACTTCTTGTTTCATAACTAATCTCAATTTGTTCCCTATGAAACTAGTTGGGCAACTCCCATAATTTGTCTAGTCAGTTAACTGGTAGGTTTGCTGACTAGTTTGGACTTTCGCTGCAGGGCTTTTTCTTATAACTTTGGATTGGATTGTCCGATAGATAAGATAGGTACTTAATACTTGAAAATCCAAAACTCGGCGAAAGTTACCTACTAATTGGACTTATTACAGTATTGTTTGGAATCATTGATATGATATATTTATGTACAAATATATTGCGTCTAATATTTGTTAAGTTGATGAAATTTCACCCTCTTTTTTAGTAGGGACCGTCACCGCTCAATACCCAATCTTTATATATATTACGCTAAGCGATTTTTTGTAAACACCATAACTTTTACACCGTTATAGCGATTTTAGAAAATGTGGTGTCAGATGAAAGAGCTTGACCTGTAGATGTGCAGGAAGGTTTAATTTTTTTGAAAAGGGTTGCCAGATGTCTGAAAATTAAATTTTACTGTATAGTTTGTTTGATTTTAAAATTTTTGGTACCATATGAAGGGGCTTGACCTGATATTGAGCTATTTAATAAAAATTTTTCAAAAAGGGTTGCCACCTGTTCAAAAATTCAGTTTTACGCTATAGTTTGTTTGATTTTTAAATTTGAGGTGTCGTATGAAAGGACTTGGCATGAAAATGAGTAGGTAATTTATTAAAATTTTTACAAAAAGGGTACCACCTGTTAAAAATCCATTTTTACCCTACAGTTTATCTTATCTTTATATATATTACGCTAAACGATTTTTTGTAAGCACCATAACTTTTACACCGTTATACCGATTTTCGAAAATGTGGTGTCAGATGAAAGAGCTTGACCTGTAGATGTGCAGGAAGGTTTAATTTTTTTGAAAGGGGTTGCCAGATGTTTGAAAATTTAGTTTTACTGTATAGTTTGTTTGATTTTAAAATTTTTGGTGCCATATGAAGGGGCTTGACCTGATATTGAGCTATTTAATAAAAATTTTTCAAAAAGGGTTGCCACCTGTTCAAAAATTCAGTTTTACGCTATAGTTTGTTTGATTTTTAAATTTGAGGTGTCGTATGAAAGGACTTGGCATGGAAATGAGTAGGTAATTTATTAAAATTTTTACAAAAAGGGTACCACCTGTTAAAAATCCATTTTTACCCTACAGTTTATCTTATCTTTATATATATTACGCTAAACGATTTTTTGTAAGCACCATAACTTTTACACCGTTATACCGATTTTCGAAAATGTGGTGTCAGATGAAAGAGCTTGACCTGTAGATGTGCAGGAAGGTTTAATTTTTTTGAAAAGGGTTGCCAGATGTTTGAAAATTTAGTTTTACTGTATAGTTTGTTTGATTTTAAAATTTTTGGTGCCATATGAAGGGGCTTGACCTGATATTGAGCTATTTAATAAAAATTTTTCAAAAAGGGTTGCCACCTGTTCAAAAATTCAGTTTTACGCTATAGTTTGTTTGATTTTTAAATTTGAGGTGTCGTATGAAAGCACTTGGCATGAAAATGAGTAGGTAATTTATTAAAATTTTTACAAAAAGGGTACCACCTGTTAAAAATCCATTTTTACCCTACAGTTTATCTTATCTTTATATATATTACGCTAAACGATTTTTTGTAAGCACCATAACTTTTACACCGTTATACCGATTTTCGAAAATGTGGTGTCAGATGAAAGAGCTTGACCTGTAGATGTGCAGGAAGGTTTAATTTTTTTGAAAAGGGTTGCCAGATGTTTGAAAATTTAGTTTTACTGTATAGTTTGTTTGATTTTAAAATTTTTGGTGCCATATGAAGGGGCTTGACCTGATATTGAGCTATTTAATAAAAATTTTTCAAAAAGGGTTGCCACCTGTTCAAAAATTCAGTTTTACGCTATAGTTTGTTTGATTTTTAAATTTGAGGTGTCGTATGAAAGGACTTGGCATGGAAATGAGTAGGTAATTTATTAAAATTTTTACAAAAAGGGTACCACCTGTTAAAAAATCCATTTTTACCCTACAGTTTATCTTATCTTTATATATATTACGCTAAGCGATTTTTTGTAAACACCATAACTTTTACACCGTTATAGCGATTTTAGAAAATGTGGTGTCAGATGAAAGAGCTTGACCTGTAGATGTGCAGGAAGGTTTAATTTTTTTGAAAAGGGTTGCCAGATGTCTGAAAATTTAATTTTACTGTATAGTTTGTTTGATTTTAAAATTTTTGGTACCATATGAAGGGGCTTGACCTGATATTGAGCTATTTAATAAAAAATTTTCAAAAAGGGTTGCCACCTGTTCAAAAAATCAGTTTTACGCTATAGTTTGTTTGATTTTTAAATTTGAGGTGTCGTATGAAAGGACTTGGCATGGAAATGAGTAGGTAATTTATTAAAATTTTTACAAAAAGGGTACCACCTGTTAAAAAATCCATTTTTACCCTACAGTTTATCTTATCATATATATTATTTCTAATTGGTGTTTTATAAATATTCCTTCTTCTGCTCACATAATTTACCAAAATTAATAAGTAAGGCATCGTTTTAAAGGTATTAATTAGCTATGCATGCGAAACGGTGTTTTATTGGGCGTGGTACTTTATATGAAATGTAAGGGGGGTAAAAGGGGGGTTGCCGTGGAGTGTTATGGAACCCACATAAAATGTACATCAAATTAAAGGGAATCAAAATACCTATCCAATGGTATACAAACATTCGAAATCGGTTAAGTAGTTTTTAAGTAATTGCAATTTAAAAAATGCATAATATAAATTTTGACCTTTAATAACTTTTGTTGTTGTTGTTTCCAAAAAAAAATTCACTTTAATGCTCAACTTAGGCTGTTTATCAATCCTCATACTTCGTTTTTTTGATTTCATAATTTTAGAAATTTCACATTTGTACCAGATCGTGCTATTTTTTTCAACTTTGTGGGGCTGGGGGCACCTCCAAACATGCGAGTAGGTCAATAAAATTTTACAGGCTTATTTCTGGGCTAGAAAGGTGCCGTTCTGGCTTTGGAACAAATTGAGTTTCCAAAAAAAAATTTTCACTCCACCTTAATATATACGAGTATATCAAAACGATCAGAATGAAAAAAAAATGATTGAACCATGTCCGTCCGTCCGGCCGTATACACTCTAACTTGCGCAAAAATAGAAATATTTTAATGAAATTTGGTACACAGATTCTAATGGGAACAGAGAAAGTTGGGGTTGAAAATAAGGCATATGTGTGTATTTCGAAAAACACGTAAAACATGATAATTCAGTCACTAATAAAGCCCGAGTGATGAAATGACGTTATGCCGTTATGAGGAAACGTGCTGAAATTTTGAAAAATGGGCCAAGAGGAGCAAATTTTCAAAGATTTATAAGTAAAAACTCAAGAACTGTAACAGATAAATCGAGTAAGCTTGGACTACTGATTTGCTTGCCAAGGCAAACGTGTGGAAAAAAAATTACCCAAGTCGGCAGGGACCACGTATGTACATCTGTATATATAAAAATATATGTAAAATATATAAAAATATAATACACTTACATATATCATATATATTATTTCTAATTAGTGTTTTATAAATATCCCTTTTTCTGCTCACATAATTTACCAAAATTAATAAGTAAGGCATCGTTTTAAAGGTATTAATTAGCTGTGCATACGAAACGGTGTTTTATTGGGCGTGGTACTTTTTTTAATAAAATAAAGTTTAAATTTAAACTAAAAGATTTGCGCCTAAAACTATGCCTTCAGAATTATTTTATTTTTACAAGAGTGCAGAGTTAAATACAAATTTCAAATGTAGATGTCGCTCCAGTTGAACAGTCGTGTATATCGAGCCGTATGCGCCGGAAAGATGTAAAAGCCAAATTCAAAAATGTTCAGGAGAAGGTTTTTTAAAAAATTTTTTACTTTCATTTCTTTATTTCGATTTCTTTTTGTTGCTTTTCGACAATTTTTAACAACTTTAACTACCAAAAATATAAAACTATACTTTTCTAAAACGAAATTTAACGCTGATCCCGAATAGCATATCCATTTTTTGTGGCAGACCCTGTTTCTAAGATATCGGTAAAAATGTAGAAAAAAACCGTATATACAAGGCATTGACATACATAAGTGCATAAACAAATTAGCCACCGTAGCGATTTGGCATCTAATAAGAACTGGTAAAGAGAATTCCAACAAACATTTTTTGCCTTTGCGCTTAAAAATTGGTCAAGTAGTTTGCTTACAATGGCGATGAATAAGATAAAGAATTAATTGAATAAAAAAATTAATGGATTTCGCGATTTTAAGGAAAGGATAAATAATGAGGGATATAAGTACTTTTGATTATTCTTTTGTAATTTTCTGGATTTGTCTCCCATCATATCCTTGTTCCAAGATCTTTGATATCGCCTTTCAAAAACTATTAAGTTCTGATGAAATCTCTCATCATGTTCATCACTTTCAGCATCTACGTTTGGAGGGAAATTATCGAGATTCAAGAAATTAATTTTGAAGAAATTTTAGATATACACAACCAGTTTGTTTAAAACTGCTCTAAGCAGTAACAAAAGGGGCCTTAACTATCTTGAAATCATTAGAACTTTATTCCAAAATTATGGAGCAATAAAATGCAATTTGCCGCACAAGAAAACCATCGGTCATCGATATGTAATAAAATACAAAGTAGAAGTCTTCAAAGTGATAAAACCCTTGGTTAAATTCCAACAAAACCCCGTTAAATTTGTTTATTAGTCAATAGTCTTCAATAATTTGAAAAGAAAAAAAGACGTAAAAGCCACTTCGTACTCACAAAAAAAGTAAACAAACTGAACTTATGTACTTACATCAAAATTGCTTTTCATAACGGTACATTTTTCAGACATAAAATTTCTGGAGAAGGTGTGGGTGATGACAAGTAAGCCATTTCTACAAAAAAGTGAAAATCGGAAATCATGGCCTTTACATCTTTCCGGCGCATACGGCTCGATATTTTAAAATCCTTTTATAAGCTTCAGCTGTATGTTTGTATGTAAACATCACATTATTTTAGGCGAACACGTGTGTATTTATACTTACGCTGAATGGGGGTTTTTCAGCATGGGATGTTCTTAATTATACACAGCTGTACGTATCACATAATAGCTGAGGTCCCGTGGCAGTGATCCAGATCCGGATACAAATTTTGCAAGCAAATGCAACATCAATTTTGTGATCCCGACATTTATCTGGATCAAAAATATCTATTACAACCTATACGGATCCGAAATTGATCCAGATAAATATCAGGATCACAAAATTTTTGTTGCATTTGCTTGCAAAATTCGTATCCGGATCTGGATCACTGCCACGGGAACTCAGCTTATATGTATATGTATTTATACTGTTGATCAAATAACGGTTGTACGTAAGACCATAAAATAATTGAGATAGATATGACTTACATAAATCAAAACAATCAGGATGAAAAAAAAAATGATTGAACGACCGGCCGTACAGAATCTAGCTGGCGAAAAAATAGAAATATTTTTATTAAATTTGGTACACAGATTCTAATGGGATCAGAAAAGGTTGGGGTTGGAAATAAGGCATATGTGTGTATTTCGAAAAATACGTAAAACATGATAATTAAGTCACTAAAAAAGCCCGAGTGATGGAATTTCATGCATGCAATGACCTTATGCCGTTATGAGGAAATATGCTGAAATTTAAAAAAATGGGCCAAGAGGGGCAAATTTTCAAAGATTTATAAGTCAAAACTCAGGAACTGTAGATAAATCGATTAAGCTTTGGCCACTGATTTGCTTGCCAAGGCAAACGTGTGGAAAAAATTACCCAAGTCGACAGGGACCACATATCTGTACATAAAAATATATGTAAAATATAAACATATGGGTAATTCATTGAAAGTTCCATAAGTTCCACCAAACCAAATAAATAACAAGTTTTTTTAAAATGGGCGTGACCGCACAAACCATACCGACTAGCGCCACGTATGTTTTCTTATTTTTTGCGCAAGATGCGCACGGGTCCGGCTAGTCTTTATATATATTACGCTAAACGATTTTTTGTAAGCACCATAACTTTTACACCGTTATACCGATTTTCGAAAATGTGGTGTCAGATGAAAGAGCTTGACCTGTAGATGTGCAGGAAGGTTTAATTTTTTTGAAAAGGGTTGCCAGATGTTTGAAAATTTAGTTTTACTGTATAGTTTGTTTGATTTTAAAATTTTTGGTGCCATATGAAAGACTTGACCTGATATTGAGTAATTTAATAAAAAAATTACATAAAGGGTTGCCACCTGTTGAAAAATTAAGTTTTACGTTATAGTTTGTTTGATTTTTAAACTTGATGTGTCATGTGAAAGGGCTTGGCAAGGAAATGAGTAATTTATTAAAATGTTTACAAAAAGGGTGCCACCTGTTCAAAAATCCATTTTTACGCTACAGTTTATCTCACTTTTAAATTTGAAGTGTCATGCAAGGCCTAGCACTGAAGATGGGTAATAAAAGGAAAGGGAAGAGGAAAATGAAAGGGACGAATAAGGCGAAGGACAGGAAGCGAAAGAGGAAATATGAAAAATAAAATGGATAAAGGGAAAATAAAGCGCAAATAAAGGGGAAAGCGGAAGAGAAAGAGAACTAGAAAGAAGAGGAGGTGCGCGCCAAATGGCCTTTTGTAGGTCGCTTTAAGGTTACCATAGTCTAGAAAAATATTCGGCACAAAACTTCACTATGGGGCTCCTTGGTCAAAATCTATGTATAAAAAATCTAGGTCCACAGAAAATAAAAATGACCAGTATCTATGAAGGTATATCAAAAAATTTTCAAATGTGGCAATAAGTGGTCTTCCACCCTCAAATTTTCGCACAGTGTAATTGAAAGCCACAGCATCGCGTGGCCGGGTTTACAAGTTATCATTAATTTACGTCGAATAGGCCCGAAATTGTGTTCAGCTAAGTTTATATTTTCTATGTTCATCACTAAATCACATCATAAGCCGTAAGAAGATATGTATGTAAGTATACCAACTATCTGTGTACTACTTATAGATACCGTCTGCCCTCTTCGTCATGCCGGCAACTTTTGTTATTTCGTACTTCCATCTACGAGTATGTTGCTCAAATTCTTGTTTTTTTTTTTGCATTTATGAAAAATATGTGTGAGGCGCACCGCTCTGCAGCCAATTAGAGATTTCAAAAATGTGTGTGCCTTAGTATCGTATCGTTCAAAAGTTTTTCGTAGATATCCTGTTCAAGCTTCCTTCCTGCTGTTCGCCAGCTAAGCTATTTGGCAGCATCGGCAAATTATGTTTTGCGGTGAAGTTTTTCAGTTAATTTGTGGCTTTGAATACCTGAAGAATTTTAAAATTGTTTCATGTGGGGTCGGTGAGAGCAATGGAAGGCATTTATGACTATTCATTTTTTGTTCTTATGCATTCGAGGCGTTGTTGTTATCATTTTTGTAGATATCTGAGGTATAGCAAAGCAACAAAGTAAATTTGGAAGTTCAAGTTAATTAAGGCTATCATGTTCATATGGGCAATACAATCCCAGTTGGGAAGGGGGTCGTGCATGACCTTGCGGGCGCATGAAAAGATGTACGAAAAATTTGCATTAAAATATGTGTTCCAAAAAAAAAATTTTGATTTCATCCAAACTCTATGTTGTGTGGCTGCCAACTTACAGGAAATCGGATACAATCTGGAATGCAACCCAAGGTAGGCGAAGAGTTAAGGCATCGGCTTTCAGCTATACCTTCTAACTTATACGAAATCGGATGCACTCTAGAATAAAACTCAAGGTAGGCGATGAGTTCAGGTATCGGCTCTCAGCTATACCTTCTAACTTGTAGGAAATCGAATGCATTCTAGAATAAAACTCAAGTTAAACGAAGAGGTATCGGGCCAGCTATAACATTGAATCGAAAAAACAATTATGAGAATCAGGTTTTCTTTCGTTTTGTTTTTTCAACGATGACAATTCACAGAGTCCTTTTCGAATAAATGGACATACAAAAGCATCACTAAAGACCAATGTAATGTTAAATGTCCCACCATATGAAGGCACTGCAAAAGCGGCTCTCATCCGAACATTCCTTTTTGCCTTACCTTGGCAGGGAAAAGTGGATGCATGACTTTCTTAGGACATCACAATGAAAAAAAATTATGCATTCTGGAATGTATAGATCCTACGGCCTTTATATCCATTTATAAATGACCATACATTAACTATTCCAACAGGGAATGTTTTATGCAGGATAGATGTGTGGGTGAATATGATGGAATTCGTCGATTGCGCAAATCAAACGGCAGGATGGCATTGTCTAGAGATCTGCCTGAACTCAAAATCAGTGAAGGGTAGTAGAATGGCGATGAAGACAGACAGCGATGGAACTCTTAGCTCTTCCTTTACTTTTCTCTGGCCGGTTTTTAAAGTTGTGACGTCACGATAGACTAGGAACGAGATATCAAAACAACACAAGTGTAATATTTTTGACTCAGTACACTAAAAAAAATAACTACTCAGATTATGGCAAAAATGGGAATGTTGCGACGATAAAGACATATTTTCATTGTTTTGAATACCAGAAAACGTCGTTTTTATTCCTTGATTTGAAGAAAATCGTACATCAAAACATTGAAAATATGTCCTTAGCACCGAATCATTCCAACTTTTTCATAATCTGAGTAAGTTGTTTTTTAAGTTTACGATACGATATTTTCCTCGAGTAATGATGTTGTAAGCATCTTTAAGGATCGGTTTGTCATCGTAGCATAGGAAATCATTGAATCTTGTGTAGATCTACGCTGATCTTTTTAACCAAGTGTGCATTTTTCTATTTATTATCAAAAAATATTGAACCACCCTCATGTGCCTCCATAAATAAGCATGCGCTTGCACGAATATGGCAGTAAGTGATGAGTGGTCCGTTCGATAGTGGATCAAATCCACTCGTAAGCTGTTGCTACGTAAATACTAAAACTTTGATTGTGCCATAACAACGTTAAGCGCCTCAAAATATGCAACATTATTTCAAATATGTATACATATGCGCAACAACCACCAGGCAAAGCACTTTTATTATAAATGGATTTGAAAATGTTTTTTTTTTTGGAATGGTATGCACAAGAAATATGGACTTATTCACATACATACATACATACATAAATACACATGAGTGTACATATGTAATAAGGAAGGCAAATAGATTAAACGTCAATAACGAGAAGTGTATATACATTTGAAAATATATGCATACACATATGAGCATAGAACATTATTATATCGCCATCCGAATCTTCCAAGCACTTTTACATAACAAACAACAAACCATGCAAGCGCACAGGAAATATTCTTTTGCTTGCTGGCACTGATGTCCTTGCCATTTCCATTTCCATTTTCTCCATTTGCCCATTTCCACTTCCAACTCTGTTGGTACTACAGTTCAACAAATCATTGCTGTTTTGTCACTGGCAGTTGCCATAAAAATACCACACCAATGACGATTTCAAAATTGCCAACTATTGCGATGACATTTGTAATGTGGCTGGCGAAAGTGTTTTTCCTCCACTTTTTACTTCTGTTTGTTTACGCAGTCAGCAATGAAAAGGAGTGTTGGAAATTGTTACGTATGTAGGTATGTATATGTTTTTATGTACATACATACATATGTTTGTACCAAAAGGGTAAATATAATTGAATTGCATAGAGCTGCGATCGGCAGAGCAGTGAGACGGCGATGGCGACGAGGACGACAAGCGACAACTCATAGACCAAATGCAATAAGATATTCCATGCTGTAAGTAAAGAACCTGGCCGGCATGCCAAGTGGCTGTACTGAGTTCATTCGGGTTTGTGTATGCGGTGGCGCGCGCATTTATTTGTACAATATGGCAGGGCGACCCTTTTAGCGGAGCGTTAACAATAAATAAGTTTCTGGCATGCAAATGTACCGCTAACATATTAAAATTTGGGCTTGGAGGGTTTGGTTGCTGGGGAAATAGTCCAGAAAAGCAAAGCAAATAAATTTAATGTACCCAAACGGATGATGATATCCAGCTATTAAATGTCTGTAGATGTGCAAGTAAATAAACGAGACTGTAGACAAAGTTACTTTGGTAGTTTTCCGCTGAGTCAAAAATGTACAATACGTAGATTCTACATGTTCGTAGGTATGTAAATATGTAATATCTGGCAGTGGATTTTGCGCGGATTTCAGCGACTGAGGGTGTAACAGTAAATAAGAATTATTTTCGGGTTTTGTGTGGCTACATTACTTGGCATTGGGTTGAAAAATCAAAAAAACTTCGCCGGAAACCGAAATGACGGAAAACAGGTTAATAAAGAAGATAAAGTATAAACAAATACAATAATTCGAGACAAGCACTTGTTTTAATTAAATAATTCTTTTGGTGTGTGAAATTTGATAAAAGCAAATCTCTTCGAAGTAAATGTGTGCATGTTTTATTTAAAACGAAACATTCTATCCACTGATTCTAGTTCTAATTGAATTGAGAAAGCTCAATATAAAACAGAAACAGATTTGCGACAACCCGTTTACTGAAAAGGTCGGCATAGTCATTTAATTTATTAAGAAAACTCATGGTAAAGTGACACGAGAAATATGCAAATACAATTTAAATGGGACCAACTAAGATATGTAGGTATGGAAGTCAACTTTGATTTGCATTTTCCCTCTTTAGCAATCTGGCCAATTAAATCATCGAAAAGCTATGCGTGAAATTATTGTCCCGCCTCCATCTCCTACGAAACTGTTGGAAAAGTATTACCTTATAGGAGCGGAATAATGTCCTAAACTAATACTGCAACGCAAGTGAACGAAATATTATAAGCAATTGATCATTTGTTAGAACCATATTGGAGCACTATAAGATATACACATTTAGCTCACATACGGCTGCTAAGATATAGACATTAATATTCGTTCTGCTATGTAGCAAAGTCGGCTAAGACCGGATACAGCTTAAAGCAGCCGCAGCTTTGCGCACATCTAACGCCTTTAAGCAGTATCTTCGCCTCGATGACTCCATCGTTGCACATACATACCTTGAAGATTTTATGAGGTCATCAACGTGTGCAGTAAGCTGCGTTGGGTTGTAGCAGCATAAAATTATCGAAAAAGATATGCTGGCTGAGAAATTAATCTGTGAAGGGTTTGGTGGCTTCGAAGGGGCGGCACAATGGATAACTTTATTTCTAAACATTCGTTAGTGAGAAAGCTATTTTTTTTTAAATGTGTGTTTGCGGATACTGTAAAAACTTTCGGCTAGCCTTTGGCATATTTTTCTCCTGACAGTTCATGTACACTTCAAAGAAATTTCCCCTTAAGGAGACTTATGCGAGGAGTACCGTCATTTTCAATTAATTTGGTAACGCCTGTTTTATCAAACTTCGATTCCAATCACTAACTAAAATTGTATTACTTTTTACAGAACTTTACATTCTGATTGCCATTTTTTTACTTTATTTAGGCATGAGAGAAGTCGAATCGTGCACATCGTCATTAGTGGAGTGATAAAGTCTATTATCGATTTTGAATCATTTTGTGAATTTAAACACTATTTATAAAGTGGAAAAAAAACAACAATCAGATACGTTCATATATAGATATATATATATATATAAACATATAAACAAAAAAAAGTCAATTTCATAGTTTAAATTGCATTTTTATATAACTTTGTAAGTGAATTTAACACGTGGAACTTAACGCGTGAATAAATGTATGGCCAGAGCTGGCATTTAGAGCAAGGCCATCAGCTGCAGAGAGCAGTTGATATCATCAATGAATTAAATATTCTCGGACAATACTCAATACAAACAACAAATACAAATGAAGATCACCCAATCAATATGACATCTATGCAAGAGCAGAATGCTTTACCTGCTTCTGCTGCTAATGATATTGTTATGAGCAACGAAAGTGATAACAAAGTAGATTGGCAAATTGCAACAACCAAGCGACGTCAATTGGGCTCACCCACTACTAATTACAACCGTTCAAAGAAAGAGAACAGCGCATGCGCAGTAGGAACCATTATCAGCAACAACAACAACAACAATGATAACGAGAGCAACAACAACAGCCATATCACAAACAGGTTTTCCGGCTTACAAGACGAGTCGGATAATGATAATGCAATGCAGAACCAAGTAGACATCGTTGAAGAGACAAAACCACCACCAATTGTTATTCCAAATGTACAAGATATTAGCGGTATGATTAAGTTTATTGAAAATATTATAAATAATAAGTCGTGCTAAGCACTAAAAACTCTTTCAAGTAAAATTGTTAACGTTGTTTGGTATATACATAAAATAAATACCAACAACAATGTTCATTGCGAACTGCCTACAACAAAAATTCAGCACGTTTGTGGAGAATATATGCAAAAGCATATACACACTAACGTTAATGTTGAAAATGAAAAAGGCAAAAGTGGGGAAAATCCAACAGCTTGCACAGAGTCTCAATGGCCGAGTGTGTTTATCCGTTGGGTCATTGCGGCTGAAGTTGGAATGGACTCGGGTTCAATCCCCGGTGCATCCACTTCCGAAAAGAGTGCTGATGATCGAAAATGGTTTTTCGTGAAATAGCTATACACTCAACCTTCGCTGTAAATAGTTGTTGAATTTTTTTCCACTTACCCCAACAATTAAAAATTGAATTAAAAATAAAAATTTCGTGCTAAGCACTAAAAACTCTTTCAAGTCTGAATTTAGTTATAAAGCTTTAAGAGATGGCCAAATTCGAGTAATGGTCAAGTCTGTAAATTCGTATAGAACCCTGGTAGCTAATATGAGAGAAACGAGTATTGAATATCATACATATCAGCTTAAACAAGAACGTGCGTATAGAGTTGTGTTAAAAAACTTACACTATTCTACTCCAATTGAGGAAATTAAAAGAGAAATTGAAGCTCTGGGGTTTCAAGTTAGGAACGTTTGTAATATACGAAGTAGATACACAAATATGCCGCTGGGTATGCACTTTGTTGATCTAGAACCGAACAACAACAACAAAAACATATTTGACATAAAATATTTAGGGAATGCTGTTGTTAAAGTAGACCCCCCTAAAAAGGTAACAGATGTTGTACAATGCCATAGGTGTCAAGAATTTGGACATACAAAATCTTACTGCACGAAGCCTTACAGATGTGTGAAATGTGGGCTTGATCACGCGACGGCTGTATGTGAAAAAAACAATGATACACCTGCCAGATGCGTTAACTGTTTGCAAAACCATCCAGCTAACTACAAGGGATGCAAGGTGTACCAAAACCTTGCCAAAAAGCCAAACATGTCAGATAAAAGACAAACTTTACCATCACACTCCTATAACCCCCAAAGTTTTCCCCATCTCAATAGCACACAGCAAGAAAATACATTTGTTAATCCAAATGCGAGTACATCATATGCCCAATGTTTACGGGGTAATCCTGAACAAAATAATAACAATAATATCCTAAAAAAAATCGAAAGTTTGATTGCCACTCAACTTGAGTTAACTCAAAGTCTAATAAAAATGATGTCAACTTTATTGGAAAAGCTATGCAAGTAAACATTCGAATTGCGATTTGGAATGCCAATGGTCTGAATAACCATACCGAAGAAGTAAAAATGTTCCTGAATTTAAATAATATAGATATTATGTTAGTGTCAGAAACGCACTTCTCAAGTAAGTCGTACTTTAGAATCATTGGCTATGATCTTATCTGTGCTAACCATCCGCAAAACAAAGCTCATGGAGGTGCGGCTGTCTTGATTAGATCAAGGATAAAATACGATGTATTAGAGGAAGTGTGTGAGCAATACGTGCAAGCAGCTGGGGTTAAAATTAAATGCGGCACTCAAGATTTATCTATATATTCTGCGTACTTTCCTCCAAGATGTAGCATAAAAAAGGATCAATATATTAACATTTTTAAGCTATTTGGTTCCAAATTTTTTGTAGGCGGTGACTATAATGCTAAACACCCTATGTGGGGATCTAGGCTTATAAATCCAAAGGGCAAAGAGCTAGAAAGCTGTATCTGTCAACGAAATTTTTCCGTCTTATCTACAGGCACACCAACGTATTGGCCAAGCGATCCAAGGAAGATCCCGGATCTCCTTGATTTTGTAGTTTATTCCGGTATACCTAGTTCAAAGCTAAGTATACAAAATTGTAATGAGCTCAGCTCAGATCACTCCCCGTTAATTGTAACATACAATGATAGTATCCACCTCTCTGCTAAGAAATATCAGATTCTGAACAAGAAAACTGACATTGAATCCTTTCAATATTGGATCGATAAAAACATTGACTTAAGTGTGCCACTAGAAACAGGTGCTCAACTGGACACAGCTATAGAATCATTCACTAATCTCATACATGAGGCTGCGTATTTGTCTAGTCCGATAAAAAAAAATCCCACTCCCAATCATAATATGCAAGTTCCAGTTGATGTATTGCAGCTTATTCGTACTAAAAGAAGATTGAGAAAAGTCTGGCAGGAAAATAGGTATCCGACGGATAAAAGAGCGCTTAATAAAGTTACTAAAGATCTGAAAGCAAAGCTTTCTGATTTAAGAAATCAGTCCTTCAGTACCTTCATGAAGAATCTTGACCCTACAAAAAACGACGAGCATAGTCTCTGGAAAGCCACGAAGTACCTAAAGCGACCAATAAAACGTAATGTTCCTGTAAAAAATGCAGATGGAGTATGGTGCAGGAGTGATGATACCAAGGCAGAAGCGTTTGCTAAACACCTTTATCAGACATTTCAGCCTAACTTATCAATAGATATCAGTTATGATGCCGAGGTCTCACGCTTCCTGGATGCGCCATGTCAAATGGATTTTCCAATCAGCCGAATTACGATTAGTGAGGTTTCTGATGAGGTGGTTAGGCTAAGTAATTGCAAATCACCCGGATATGATTGTGTTGACAGTAAAGCTGTTAAAGCTCTTCCTGAGAAAGCTATTACATTTCTAACTGAAGTATACAACGCTATCCTCAATATAAACCACTACCCTACCCAATGGAAGTGTGCCGCAATAATTATGGTCCCAAAACCTAATAAGCCCGAAAACTCTGTAAAATCCTACCGTCCTATTAGTTTGCTGGTAACATTTTCGAAAATATTCGAACGAATATTTTTGCGAAGAATGTTGCCCGTAGTTGAGGATTATAATATCATACCTGAACACCAGTTTGGGTTTAGAATAAGACATGGCACACCCGAACAATGTCATCGGATTTTAAATGTAATCACAGATGCCTTGGAAACTAAAAAATACTGTTCGGCAGCTTTCCTTGACGTGCAACAAGCATTCGACAGAGTGTGGCACTCGGGTCTCCTTTTCAAAATAAAGAAACTTTTACCAGCACACTTCTATTTGGTACTCAAGTCGTATTTGAATGATAGACATTTCTTTGTAAGACACAAGGATGCCACATCTGAAATATATAAGATTAATGATGGTGTACCGCAAGGTAGTGTTTTAGGTCCAGTTTTATATACCATATTTACATCCGATATGCCATCAACAGAACAAGTAGAGGTGGCGACTTATGCTGACGATACAGCCTTCATCGCTTCTAGCGAGTCTCCTGCAGAAGCGTCCTCTCTGCTACAAAATCAGCTTGCCGCCCTGGAATCTTGGCTCAATAGATGGAAGATTAAAGTAAACCCAGAGAAGTCAACCCATATTACATTTGCATTGAGGAAAGAACAATGCCCTCCAGTATTTTTAAACAATAGCCAGATTCCCACAAGTGACACAGTCAAGTATTTAGGGATGCATCTTGATCGCCGCCTGACTTGGAAAAACCACATTAAGGCTAAGCAACAACAGCTAAAAATTAAAACAAAGCGGATGTACTGGCTACTTGGTCGAAAATCGCAACTTAGTCTAGAAAATAAAGTGAGACTATACAAAGCTATTCTTAAGCCTATATGGACCTACGGCATCCAACTTTGGGGTACGGCCAGCAAATCCAATGTTCAAATTCTGCAGCGTTACCAATCCAAAACATTAAGACTTATTGTTAAAGCACCTTGGTTTGTCACCAATGAATCTATCCACAAGGATTTGGATATTCCATTTGTAAAAAGTGAAATTTCCAAATACAGTAGTAGATATCTCACGCGTCTATCTAACCATGAAAATCCAGCTGCTATCTGCTTATTAGATACAACTGAGGAAACTATTAGGCTAAAATGCACTCACATACTAGACTTGCCATTCCTCTAATTTGTTTGCCCCTAAATTCAAATAATTAAGATTGAAAAAAAAAATTTGGATAAAAGTTAAATCATGAAGTACCAAATTAAGCTAAGCAACATGTAAACACATTTTTTTTTTTTTTTTTTACTATTCCTTACTTATTAATAAGCACATTGTATATACTTTCTTATGTAGTTTACACATGTGTAAATCTACCTCTGCTATTTTATTCTAAGATCTGATTTGCTTAATGTCTTCTGGTAGATAGATTGCAAATAAAAGTGTATTAAAAAATTTAGGCATGAATATATATACGAATGTATGTCTGTACATTAAGTGTATTGTATACATACATACGTACGTTCATGACCAACTGATGTTAAGCGATAAAACCTTTCACATCCCTCCAAATGTGGCATTAACGCGGAATGCGTGTGACAAATAAAATACACACACGAAATCTAATGATTCAGATGTTAAATATTTTCGTCATTGTATTGACCCTCTACTTTTAAATCAGCAAAGACTAAGCGATAATTCAAGTAAATTGTTACAGAACCCGTAAAATTACAATGAAGGTAAAGCGGGTTTGGGCGGGTATTTGAATGTGGGCGCGTACCCTAAATTAAACAAATGTCACAGGTTTTGAAGAGGCGGCTTACACGCACCGTTTCCATACAATCAACTACTGATAAACAAAAATATATATGTATCTAAATACATATGTCACTCCAAAGAGTGGTATAAGGGGAATTAATAAATAAGGAATTCATGGATGGCGCTGCACATAGGTAGATTTTCAAGTTTTATGCGGCCAAAATTGAATTTTGTGAAGTTGTTACAATTACAGAAAAAAACATACCCATATATTGGAAATAGACTGGGGAACAATAATTCGTCGCTTTTTTCGCGACCTCATACTTTGCACTTGCTCCCAGATGGTCAACGTGAATATTTATTATTTAAAGCATTTCATTTAAGTAATCGTGATTGATCCTAAAGCTTTAAGTAATTATTAACACTTTTCAATAATAACCTTGATTTCCAATAATTCTAAGTTTATAGTTTTATGCTTTTAAAGTTGGGATAATTAAAAAAAAATATCACTCTTTTTCGTGTTCAAAATTGATTTTGTTATGTAGCTCTGTCAGACTCAGTCAAATTAACCCTCAAACATGATATCTAGTACAATTAGTATTTTTCCGACAAAAAATTACGTCGCACAAAGCCGCACTTCACCACTAGATACAGGGTTTTTCATATGTACCTACAATAATTTTCTTTTTTGTGTTTTATATTTGATTTTAATGTTTATATATCTAACGCATATCTTGGTTAATTTAGGTGATGCTCGAAGAAACCGAGATATTTATGGTACCCTGACATAATCCCAAGGGGCATAATCCCAAATTTTTTATTTGGGATTATGTCACTCCCCCTAGGGTGACATAATCCCAACTTTTTTACTTGGGCTTATGTCACTCTAGGCGTAGTGACATAATCCCAATTGGGATAATGTCATTTTCAAGCCCAAAAAAACATTTCAGATTTTTTCTTAGATTTTATTACATTAAGCAAAAAAATTAAAGCTGACAATAAAGTTAATGTTGTTATACAATAATACATTGAGTATATGTATAAGATGAAATATGTATGTACTTAAATACACATGTTCTCAAAAAATTACTTTAAAACTAAAAAATTACTTTAAAATTACATATATTTACATACATATCTACAGACTTTTTTCAATAAAACGATAGGTATATAAATATTTGTGTACATTGTACATATGTCTATAAAAAGATGAAAATTTGGAAGAAGAAATCGCGCGATTTTTATTCCAAATTTTCGCCTGCGGCGCTTTTTTTCTAATAGATCGATAGGTATATACATATGTATGTACATATGTCTATAAAAAGATGAAAATTTGGAAGAAAAAATCGCGCGATTTTTGATTCCAAATTTTCGCCTGCGGCGCCTTTTTTTTAATAGACCGATAGGTATATACATATGTCTATAAAAAGATGAAAATTTGGAAGAAAAAATCGCGCTTTGTTTTAATAGATCGATAGGTATATAAATATGTACATATGTCTATAAAAAATAAAAATTTGGAAGCAAAAATCGCGATTTTGCTTCGCACTAGTACCTACTCGAGTGATTTGGTATTCTGGCTCCCTTTTATTTGGGATTATGTCACTCCCACATAGGTGACATAATCCCAAGTAAAAAAATTGGGATTATGTCACACCATGGTGAGTGACGTAATCCCAAATTTTAAAATTGGGGTTATGCCACTTGGGATTAAATCACGGCACCGATATTTATCACCGATTAATGTTAACTTTTTAGGCAGTATTTTTAGTATTTCCAATTTTTCAAAGTCTAGGAAATACTTATCATAAAAAGGGGCTAAGAATTCTAAACCTAAATTTTTTTTTAGAAGATTTTTGAGTATGCAGTTTTGCAGCTCATTCAATTTTAATATAATAATATTCAACTTTTTGAAAATTTTTATTGGCTTTTCGGAAATTTTAATTGGAACGGTCTCACGTACATATATGGTAAGCACCCTACAGAAAAAAATTTCTAAAATCGACGTAATTTTTCAGAACATTGAGAATTGCACTTTTGATACTATAGTTGGTTGGCTACATAACAGTATATTTAGAAATCTCCTCAAAATTTTCTATAAATTCTGGCCGCGCTTTGAAATTTTTAATCCACTTTTAGAAATTTGTACGATTTTTCGGATTTTTTCCATAAGCTTAGAAATCCTGATTAAAACGATTTTTATTGAAAAATTGTCTGCATTTTTAAACGAAAATAAGAAAGTAAAAATTTCGGCAGAACTCTTTGAAATAAATTTAAAAACTCTGGCGTATGATTTTGTTTTGAGTCACTGTATATATTTTTCAATAAAATCGACTTTTAACACAAATTATTAAAATTTTGCATTAAACAAGCAATTTGGAATATATGAAGACAATAAAATATTTTTGGCCGCATAAAACTTGAAAATCTACCTATGTGCGCTGCTTATTGTATTACGTATTAACATTAATACATAGAGCTCCAGTGTTGCGAGTTACTATTTTAATGTTTCATTTACTTATTGTATTTATATTTTATATACCTTATTATAGGGTAATTAAACTCCGCATAAGCCCATATAAAAAGGATTTATGTAAGTCCTAAGGACTTATGTAAGCCTTAGGAACAGGGGTTGTTCTCAGAGAGGGGGCGTCCCTTATGAATTGATGGCATCAATACAGAAAAAATCATGCAGAAAAAAGGCATGCCTTATACAGTTTACATTTGTTAAATATTTCAGGTATAAAACCTTATGAAATAAGCCACATATAAGGCGTACAATTTTTGGAGGGTGCACACCCATATTTTTCGATGAGTTTGTTAAATGCCGCACTGCATACATGCCTACATACATACATACGTACGTATTTAAGTATGGTATATAAACAGCATGGTAAACAATAGAAAAACAAGTAAGGAAGCCTAAGTTCGAGTGGAATCGAACATTAGATACTCAGCTGTATGCTTTCATTGTTTGTTTGCGTTTGTTCGATATAGGGTGTATTTTATATAAAGCGAGTGCCGCATAAAGTGGGCGTAGCCACGCCCATTTTCAACATTTTTATCAGTCATCCAACTAAGCATATGAATATTATTCTTTGTGCAACATTTCATTCCTTTACGACTTCTAGTTACAAAGATGTCACGTTACAAATTCCCAAAGGGTGTTCCAGAAATATCTTTGTTAAAAAGTAGGCGTGGTCATAAACCGATTTCAATAAATTTTTGCGTGTCTATTAACACAAGTTATAAAAGTGTACAAACCAAGTTTCGTCATAATATCTCAGTTATTTGTCGAGTTATGGGCTCCGAAATCTCGTTGATTCCTTTGTCTGAAAAGAGGCGGTGCCACGCCCATTTTCCGAAATTTTTCTATTTTTTGTTTCCGATCTATTGTAGAACTCATGCCACAAAATTTCAATGAATTATCTTTATATTTGACAAAGATATCGCTTAAAATGTTTTTATTAGGCCACTTTATGATACCCATATATAAAAGTGGGCGTGGTCGTCAACCGATTTCGCTAAAATTTTGAACATGTATTACTACAAGTAGTGAAAGTGTATACACCAAGTTTCGTCATAATATATCGGTTAGTTGTCGAGTTATGGGCTCAGAAATCTCGTATATTCCTGCTTCTAAAAGGAGGCGGTGCCACGCCCATTTTCCAAAATTTTTGTATTTTTTGTTTTATGTCCATAGTTGGACACCTTCCATAAAATTTCAATGATATATCTTTATATTTGACAGAGATATCGCTTAAAATGCTTTTATTAGGTCACTTTATAATACCCATATATAAAAGTGGGCGTGGTCGTCAACCGATTTTGGCAATTTTTCGTCCAAATATTTGCCTAAGTAAGTATATCACGCCTACCAAATTTCATCGATATATCTTCAACGGTTTCTGAGTTATGACTCATAAAACTTTCAATGTTTGCCCCTTAATAAGTGGGCGTGGCACCGCCCATTTTCCAAAATTTCACCATATTTCTTCATAAGGGCCTGAGCTCAATACGTGTGTGAAATTTTATCACTCTAGCTCTATTAGTGACTGAGATACAAAATTTCCGATTTTTACTATATAGGGGAGGTGGGCGTGGTCATAGTCCGATTTCGCCCATTTTCAATACCATCCGTTCCTGTCTTGATACCAACTTACATTTCAAATTTCATCAAAATATCTCAATTTTTGCGCGAGTTATCGTGCTCACAGACGGACAGACGGACAGACGGACGGACATGGCTCAATCGATTTCTCTTTTCACCCTGATCATTTTGATATATATAAGTCTATATCTACAAAGGTTTCATATGCGAAGTGGTGTGGCGGTTTGCTTTGATCGTACACGTATACCCCCACACGTAAATTAAAGCTAAGGGTTGTAATTTTTAGAAATATTTCAACACGCTTGTATACAATTTTATATACATAGATATGTATATGTAGCATGTACATTCATTGGTCATATTTAAATTGTCGCACACGCTGTGGCGCACTTCATTTGCGGCAAGCGGGCGATTAGTTGCAACATGCAGTACAATTTATTTGTGGCACACTATGTAAATTTATTTTTATTGCTGTCTCTTGGGTGTCTTCTTTTTTTTATCAACGCTGTACACTTGAATGCCTTGCATTGTGAAGTCTTTTTTATATCGAGTTTATTAACTACAATAATAATAATAAAGCGGATTATGAGTTACATAATAATGAGTTTGTTTGGGGGTGCGTTTATTGGCATGTGCCGGATCATAAACAGTTGAAATAGAGTAATATGTTGGGATTAGCACATAAATTATATGCACATGCGCCATACAAATAGCTACATTCATGCATATATGGACATGTAAAATAGTGTTAATTTCCAACAATTAACATAAGGATGTACACACATACATATGTTCCAAAAATGCCTGCAGAGGTGCGGATATTCACACTAGTATTATTGTTATTATTATTATTATTAGAAGTGTCGCTATAGTGGGCAGAGTCAGGCATTGCGTTGGAGAGGCACATGGTTCGAATAATAGCGGCGTCAGATGCCGTTTAGAGTCATCATGAAGTTATGCCCACGCAGAGCCGAGGCATCTGAGTAGGTGTCTTCCAAATACCCGGCCCTGATAGAAAAGATGTTCCATAGTGCCGACAGCATCGGTTTTGGGCTTGGATTGGCGCCTGGCTTGGATATTTTGAGGTCGTCTAAATAACCAAGAAGATTTTCTTTGTTCTTGCTTGTCTTCGGCAACTTTTCTGATATTACAGGGCCAATTTTAAGGTTGAAAAGGCGGTAGTACTTGGCATTTTGATTCTGATCCTATCGGTATTTATGTACGGGTCTATTCCCTCTCGACTTTCCACTGGTACTTGTAGCATCTTTTTTTAATTTAAATGTATAATTAACTAATATGTACATATATACATATAGGTACTTATGTATGCATTTATTAAATAATTTGGTTTGGTTTATGGATCGTACCCATTACATGGGACAATTATTTTATTTTCGTGTAATTTGATATTTTCTGTATATATATATATGTATATGCCTATTTAAGTTAATTACATTTTCTTGTATAATTTATAAACATACATATATACACAAACGTCAATGTGTTATCTTGGAAATCCCATTAAATTGGTGAAATGAATTGGTAAGCACTTTGGCTAATCGGCTTAAGTAATTGCAAGACATTAGTTGCTATGCCTGATCAGTCTTCAATTAACTGTATTAAGGTACATATCGTCGGTATTCTGCCAGAAACACGAATGTGAATTTTTTTCTAAGTGCGATGTCTGCTCTTTATCGGGTATATATTGATGTAATAACAATTAATATTGGTATAAATTCTTGTGTAAACAAACATACATAATATATACTTGTATGTATATAATCATATATACAAATATTAATTGTTATTATATCAATATATACCCGATAAAGAGCAGACATCGCACTTAAAAAAAATTCACATTCGTGTTTCTGGCAGGAGACCGACGATATGTACATATGTATGTACATTCATGTTTACATACCCACCAAAAAATCTAAGCCTTATTTAAGAATAAAAAGAGCAGATTTAAAGGCTTCCGAAATAAGGCGTGAAAATTATAAGGGTAGGAAATATGTATGGCGCAAGGCTTAAAATAAGACTGATTTTTCGTGTTGATGTCATCAGGCCATAAGGGTACTCTCTCTCTCTGAAAGCACACCTTATTCCAAAGGCTTGTCCGCCAAGCGAAATAAGGCCTATATAAGTATTAGAAAGTTAGGAGCAGACAGAATGAGTGCATAATAGAAGCAGAGCATCATACTCCTTTTTTAGACCTGATTTGTCAACATTAATAATCATATATATTATTTCTAATTGGTGTTTTATAAATATCCCTTTTTCTGCTCGCATAATTCACCAAAATTAATAAGTAAGGCATCGTTTTAAAGGTATTAATTAGCTTTGCATGCGAAACGTTGTTTTATTGGGCGTGGTACTTTATATGAAAAGTAAGGGGGGTAAAAGGGGGGTTTACCCCCGCAGCGGGGAGTGTTATGGAACCCACATAAAATGTATATCAAATTAAAGGGAATCAAAATACCTATCGAATGGTATAAAAATATTTGAAATCGGTTCAGTAGTTTTTAAGTAATTGCAATTTAAAAAATGCATAATATAAACTTTGACCATTAATAACTTTGGTTGTTGTTGTTTCCAAAAAAATTCACTTTTATACTCAACTTAGCCTGTTTATCAATCCTCATACTTCGTCTTTTTGATTTCATAATTGAAGAAATTTCAAATTTGTACCAGATCGTGCTATTTTTTCAACTTTGTGGGGCTGGGGCACCTCTAAACATGCGAGTAGGTCAATAAAATTTAAAGGCTTATTACTGGGCTAGAAAGGTGCCGTTCTGGCTTTGGAACAAATTGAATTTCCAAAAAAAAATTTTCACTCCCCCTTAATATATACGAGTATATCAAAACGATCAGGATGAAAAAAATGATTGAACCATGTCCGTCCGTCCGGCCGTATACACTCTAACTTGCGCAAAAATAGAAATATTTTAATGAAATTTGGTACACAGATTCTAATGGGAACAGAGAAAGTTGGGGTTGAAAATAAGGCATATGTGTGTATTTCGAAAAACACGTAAAACATGATAATTCAGTCACTAATAAAGCCCGAGTGATGAAATGACGTTATGCCGTTATGAGGAAACGTGCTGAAATTTTGAAAAATGGGCCAATAGGAGCAAATTTTCAAAGATTTATAATTCAAAACTCAGGAACTGTAGCAGATAAATCGATTAAGCCAAGGCAAGCGTGTGGAAAAAAATTACCCAAGTCGGCAAGAACCACATATACGCACATAAAAATATATATATAATATATAAAAATATATTGCACATACATACCTATATAGGGATAATAAAAAAATTTTATGCGATATCTTTGTCAAACATATAGGCAATTCATTGAAAGTTCCATAAGGTCCACCAAACCAAATAAATAATAAGTTTTTTAAAATGGGCGTGACAGCACAAACCATACCGACTGGCGCCACGTATGTTTTGTTATTTTTTGCGCAAGATGCGCACGGGTCCGGCTAGTAATAATATAATACAATGGCGCTATTATAACTCTGACGAGTTTTATGGCCGAGCTTCTCTCCCAATTCGAGGTGTGCTCCTTTTTGTTTTTCCTACTAATTGGGTGGACCTACAGTTTTATACCGGCTCCGAACGGCGAATGCGTATTTTGTGAGAAGCTTTTTCATGGCAGAAATACTCTCGGAGGGTATGCCGCCCACTGCCGAGAGGTGACCGCTGCTCTTAAAAAAACCAATAATTGGATTTTTACTAATTAGAAAAATTGTTTTGGTGTTTTGCTCGGACCGTGGTTTGAACCCGAGACCTCTGGCATAGCAGGCGAGCACTCTACCCACTGCACCACAGCGGCCACAATAAGCAAAACTTTTTTGCAGGGTAACATATATATGTATATAGACTAAACCACATGTACTTTCTAATTGGTTTAAGTCGCGAATTACATACTTTTGCATATAAATACGATACATACAAATTGTTTGCTTATATGTATGTATACAAACTTTTGTGGACATTCATGTACATAAATACCAATTAGTTAATGGACCCGGTATGCACACTAATGCAACAACATTCACAACAACATTTTCTCACAAACTGCTAAGTGGAATTTACTGCCTCCTACCCATACTTCATTTCTAAGTAGTTAATGTTCATAATTTAATAAATACATAGCCATTAGCACTAATAATATACCAAGGGTGATTTAATGACATTTTTAACACCACGGAAAGTGCAATGATTCAATTTATAGCTAATTAAGTACAAAACACCCGAAAAAAAAAACACATTTGTACATATGTACTTACGTATGCATTTAAGGACGTGTGGTCTCAGCATCTAATAGATAAAACTAGCCGCTTCTAAAAATATACATATGTACATACATATGTAGGTATATTCAGAATATTTACAGCCAAACTACTATACGATGAGGATATTTGCTACTGCTGGGAAATTGCGATTTCCATTTCAACTTTCATAATTATAAGCTTTTAAAAGTCATAATAAGAACTAATAATTAATTTTATTTACAATTAAATTTGCGATCAATCTTTAAATCTATTTCGCTTTGGCGAAAATGTAGGAGTAGTGAAAATATTGAATTAAATAAAATAATACATATAAACTGTTTTCAAATTTCAATTTCCTTGCAAAACTCTAAAACAATTCAATTGTCATCAAAATGTATTATGTGAATAGGTAAGTAACATGTATGTATGTATTTTATTTTTGTACCTTTGTCTTAAGGATTAATGCACAAAAATTTCATTTTCAAATTTACTGAAGCAGCTGGGTTAGCCAAAGTCAACAATTCACTCGTAAATGAAATTGGAAACAACTAAACCGGATATGGATATTTTATACCACCAGGCTAAATGCCAAAACACACTTAACTGCAATTCATACAATTCATACAATTCATTTTCAATTAAATGAAGAGACAACAAATTGAATGGATACCCGAAATGATTTTTGTCAACAATGAAGGTACAAATTGAATTCAGTTTCAAATTTTACGCACAATTTTCTATGTAAACGAAAATCCCATTAACCAATCGTACTTGGACGGGCAATGACAAACGAGAAGACAAACAACAGGAAGAAAAGAACAAAAGCAGTGAATTAATAGAAAACCTAAATATTGTTTTGCCCAGCAAGAGAGGTTTACCCCATGAGTAAGAAATACAAAAGGAACAGTTTGAAAAAGAAAAAAGTTATAATCTCGTTAATCTCTTTTCTCGCGTAAGTACAAAATTTTGACATTTACATTTAGAGATTTTTTTTACTGACTTATGTACATACATATGTATGTATATACTTGATTTCTTTGACAACAGCTGTTGACATTTTAAAAGCAAGGATGGGCATTTTTGCATTACCATTCAAAGTGCATTACCATTCAATAGTGAATGGTAGTGCAAAATTGGTTTGCATTACCATTCAGTAGGGAATGGGAATGAAAATTTGGTTTGCATTACCATTCAGTAGTGAATGGGAATGCAAATGTGGTTCGCATTACCATTCAGTAGTGAATGGTAATGCAAATGTGATTTGCACTACCATTCAATAGTGAATGCGAATGCAAAGGTGAATGCATTCCCATTCATTGCATTCCCACTGCAAATGTGATTTGCACTGGACTAGTACTCTATTCGGAAAAGTTGGTCTGAGAGGCATCCTCTTTCATAATAACTAGCGTTTGTTCGTGTTGAGTAACATTTTTGTAAATTTGTTGAACTGTGTAATTATAACCTCAGAAGTTGAAAGAAATACTTTTACTTACAGGTATAACATAGAATATATGTGCATATTACCATGCCGTGTTGGTTTCCCTTTACTTTGCTAAGCCTAATTCCATATTTATAATATCCCATAAACTTCCTTTCCGTTAATAAATAGATTAGCCACTTAATACCTTAACTATGGTCACAGGTTTTAACTGCTATTAAATGATAAATGGTTGTCCAAATCACTCGCACTCATTTTTAATTAATAGTCCAAATCACATTTGCAGTGGGAATGCAATGAATGGGAATGCATTCACCTTTGCATTCGCATTCACTATTGAATGGTAGTGCAAGCCACATTTGCATTCCCATTCACTACTGAATGGTAATGCAAACCACATTTTCATTCCCATTCACTACTGAATGGTAATGCAAACCAAATTTGCATTCCCATTCGCTACTGAATGGTAATGCAAATCAATTTTGCACTACCGCTCATCATTGATTGGTGGCTGCAAGGCTGAATGCAATCCAAATTGAATGCAGCTTGCCCAACCCTGTTTAAAAGAAAATGAAGCGCAGACAAACGGTGCAGTAAGGAACTGGATATTTATATTAAGACTAGCTAATATCCGCAGCTTCGTTAGCGTGTAGGGCACAGCTTTAAGAAAATTTTCCGCAGTCGGGGTTGTACCTATACAGGGGGCTCCAAATTTGTTAAAGGTTGCGCTTGGATATTTTTTGAAAGTTTAACATAACTAATTGATTCTTTTTCCACTTATAATAATAATAAAATGGCGCTATTATAACTCTGACGAGTTTTATGGCCGAGCTTCTCTCACAATTCGAGGTGTGCTCCTGTTTGTTTTTCCTACTAATTGGGTGGACCTACAGTTTTATGCCGGCTCCGAACGGCGAATGCATTTTTTGTGAGAAGCTTTTTCATGGCAGAAATACTCTCGGAGGGTATGCCGCCCACTGCCGAGAGGTGACCGCTGCTCTTAAAAAACCCAATAATTGGATTTTTACTAATTAGAAAAATTTGTTTGGCTCGGACCGTGGTTTGAACCCGAGACCTCTGGCATAGCAGGCGAGCACTCTACCCACTGCACCACAGCGGCTTTTTCCACTTATCCCAACAATTAAAAATTGAATTAAAATAAAAATTTCGTGCTAAGCACTAAAAACTCTTTCATCGATTTTAAATTTTGATAATTGATGATCCAATGAAACTATTTCCCACTCTGTTGCATTTTCAAGTATCTAATTTCCATAGCTTCTTGACTTTAAACCTGCATTGTGAATCAATATCATTTAAAATCGTATATGCATTTGTAAATTCCGTATAATATATTTTACTTTGAATATACATATGTATGTTTGTATGTATATATGTCCTGATGTTTTCACAGTTTGCTATACATATGCAAGTCCTTTATGCTAAACCCGAATCAGAACAGAATGTCATTTCGAAAATTCTGTGAAACCCCAAAGCTGCTAGCTTAGCATTCCTTAACAACAACAACATTTTGTGACAGAATTTCTTTTTGTTTTAATTTTAAACTCGAAATACATGATTGAAGAAGTTTTTCTAAGATTTGCAATTTAGTTTTGTATAATCTTTGTGCAAAAATTCCAATTAACCAATCGAGTACTCCAGAATTATATACCTATTTCATAAAAAAAAATTGTATCCAATCAACATTGCGCTGTAATATGAATGGAAAAATATGGTTTTAAAATTAAAATAAAGTACATATGTACATATATAATGTAATAGCCTAATATAATGAGGAGTGGGAGTATGCACTCCATTATTTTCTTCGACGTGGTGGTTAATTGTGGAGTACTCCTTCATCACATGTATGTACATACATATTCCAGATTTTTGGTATATGCAGATGATCTTAAACTTTTCCGTAAAATAACTTGTGCTCTGATATTTTGCTTATCCAGCATGATATAAATAATTTAATTACTTGGAGCCGTAATAATAATTTAGAACTCAATATAAATAAATGTTTCCACATATCTTTCTCAAGATCTTCTAATAAATTTCTTTCCAAATATTATATTCAAAACCAAAATCTAGCCTCACTACAAAATTTTGTTGACTTAGGTGTGGTTTTTGATTCAAACTTTACCTTTGTAAACCATATCTGCTATCTGATTCCTAAAGCATATAGTAACTTGGCTTTCTTACGTCGGTATGGAAGAGAATTTAGAGATCCGTATACCAGAAAGACCCTCTTTATTTTGCTAGTTAGATCTAAACTCGAATATGCCTCAGTTATTTGGAGCCCGATTTATGTTTGCCATACGTCACGAATTGAACGAGTACAAAGAAAATTTCTAAAATTTGCGTTACAGACTCTTAATTTTTCTGATCCGCTTCCACCTTATTCCGCCCGGTGTAAATTAATTAATATTCAATCTCTTGAAAACAGAAGAATTATTCAATCTCTAATGTTTATTTTTGATATAGTATGTGGTAATATTGATTGTCCTGATCTGCTTGAGCTTATCAATTTCAATGTTCCTCATAGAATTTTACGTTTTCCACTACCTTTTCATCTCAATACTATTAAAGCAAATTACCTTTCTTTAGCTCCAATATTAAGAGCACTTATAGAATTTAATAATATTTCAAGGGTCGTTAATATTGATTTTTCATCTTCTAGATCTTCATTTAAAAGTTCGCTTGCTCTGTATTATTCTTAAACTTTAGGTTTACTCATTGTTTTATTTTTACTTTTGCTCTAGTCTGTAAGATTGTATATCATAGACGAAATAAATTATTGAATTGAATTGAATTTATTGACAGTAGAGTATAGGTTTGATATTTAAATCAATTTAAAAAACCGCCAGAAAAATATAGAAAGAGAGAGCATGAGAAATAAAAGCGGAAGAGAAAATATTCAAATATATCACAAATAATGTGGGTATTCGCAGCAACAAGGTTATTACTTTTCCATTATTTTTCTAACAACCTTCACTTAATCCACTCAAACAAATTTCTACATACATACACACCTACATCCATATTTATGTAAGTAAGTATATTTATATCACTTGCTTCCCCTTCCTCATACTACCGAAATCATCATCATTTGCAAGCAGATTAAGGGAAGCATACCGCTTCGGGTCAGTATATTCTTAATCCGCTTAAGTGCATTTCATTTTCATAGTCACAAACCTACACACACGCACGCGCACTGATCCTGCCACATGTTGAACTGTTGCAGTTTAGAAGGACATCTTGCATACAGCAATACATCCCTACATACATAAATATATAGTAATTGTGAAATATGCACGTGCACATAGCTTATATACATACATAGATACTTGTATCCATACATGAGTCATTTTTTTTCAACTCGGAGGGATTTCTGGGGAAAAAATTACAAATAATAATACAAAATAATAAAACAAAATAATACAAAAAATTACATCTCCGATTTGCTTCAAACTCAGTTTACAGGTTCTCCACCTAAAATAAGCTTCCACGCATCTGGAGATTTAATTTTGAAAACAAATAATTTGTTTCTGAGATCTGTGAAATATTGATTTTTTCATGAATTAGGTAAATCACGTACCTGCATATTCAAACCCCTATATCTCGCCTTGTAGTCATCGTAGAGACTTCATCTTTGGACGATTTGGAGCTGAAGTCTTTATAAGAATATAAATTATTTGAAGATCAACCATACCCAGCTACTTTATCTCACTTCAAACAAATCTTTTGACAGATCATATCCGAAAAAAGTTTTCAAAATTAAATCCCCGGATACGCTCAAGCTTATTTTATGAAGAGGACCTGTAAACCGAGCAAATCCGAGGTGTAAGGTTATTACAATAGGTGTCCGATTTAAGAAAGAATGACTCACATACAATTTAAACACAGACACAAAAGCGTTGGTGTTCTTCCCCTGCAGGGAACTGAATAACTAGTGAGCAAAATTTCTAGTTCCGAACTAGCGAAAAGGTGTCAAAGGGGAACTAGTTCAATAGTAGTTAGACCCTCACCAGTTCAGAAGGAGTGAATTGAGTGACCATTATAAGACACACTTTGATTTGTATGCAATTTCGAAGTGACAAAAATTCTATGAAAATTTTTCGTTCGTTCAATAGCCGTCGGCTTTGTATATTTCTGCAATTCTCAGATGTTTAGTGAAGCAATTCATATAAATAGTTTTCTATTTGCATCCTGTATGAAATGAAATGTTCCCCTAATTATGCTTTTCCGAACCCTCAGACTTATTTTTAATTTTTTTTATTTTATTACTTTTTAAATATTATTGTAAATTTTTTTTAAATAAATAAATAAAAAAAAGATTAGTTAAAATAAATAAAAAAAAAAATTATCATCCGCCTTGTCACCGACAGGATTCGAACCCACGCCCCTCACATTGAAAGGCACATGCGTTAGCCAGTCGGCCATCGTGCCACTTGAGTGAAGTGTGTCAAATACTGCACTTAAGCGGCAGATGTAAAACTGTAGAATTTATAGGTACTTGTAGCTAGTTCAGAACTATCGAAATTGTGCCTATAAAGGAACTAGTGTAAACTGTAGAATTTAGTACTAGTTCGGAACTATCGAAAATGTAGTGCAGAGAGGGACAATTGACACCGCCTAGGATATCGCCGTGTTAAATTCGCCAGTTGATAACATGCAAAAGAGATTTAGCTCGCACTAGTAGTGTCGAAAAATGCACTAGAAGCGACCTAGTTCGGAACTAGAGATTTTCCCTACAGGGTCATTACATTTTCCCTTTTGTTTTAATCCTTTTGCTTTAATGGTACATAAATGTGTCACTCGCAACTCTAATGTCTCCAGGTTGTCAATGCAACCAACTATTTTAATTTCTCTAATTTTTTGCTGGCATGGTCGGACAAAACAAAGAGGACACTAATTTTAATTCCCGTTTTTTTTGTAGTCTATATTTAACAGTTGTTCTAACTTTGCTGTTGTGACCGATTGTTCCACAAATTAATTGTAATTTTGTAGTTGTTTTTGTACCATTGTAACTACATAGATCCTTTTTCATTCAAGTTTTCTACGATCTCGCTGTCATGGTGAATCTGCAATTCTAATTCGCATTGACTTATTGTTTGAATGCGATTATTTACGTTGAAAAAGACACAATAAGTGTAATTTTAATGTTTCTATATTTTCATTTCCGCAATTAAACTACACAAATAAGCGGGATGTAATAAAAAATGCGCGAATATAACTCGAACGAGGTAAATTAAGAGTTAACCACTTTTTATACTCAGCTGTACTAGTACACAGAGTATTGTAGTTTTAATCACATAACGGTGGATTGTAACAGAATGAAATAATCGAGATAGATATAGACTTATATATATCAATATGATCAGGGTGAAAAGAGAAATCGATTGAGCCATGTCCGTCCGTCCGTCTGTCCGTCCGTCCGTCCGTCTGTCCGTCCGTCTGTAAACACTCTAACTCGCGCAAAAATTGAGATATTTTGATGAAATTTGAAATGCAAGCTGGTATCGAGACTGGGACGGTTGGTATTGAAAATGGGCGAAATCGGACCATGACCACGCCCATTTTTCCTATATAGAAAAAATCGGAAACTTGGTATCTCAGTCACTATTATAGCTAGAGCGATGAACTTTTACCCACGTGTTGAGCTCAGGCCCCTATGAAGAAATTTGATGAAATTTTGAAAATGGGTGGTGCCACGCCCACTTATTAGGGGTCAAACATTGAAAGTTTTATATGTCATAACTCAGAAACCATTGAAGATATATCGATAAAACTTGGTGTGCGTGATTTACTTACTTAGGAAAACATTTGGACGGAAAATAGTTAAAATCGGTTGACGGCCACGCCCACTTTTATATATATGTATTATAAAGTGGCCTAATAAAAAGATTTTAAGGTATATCTCTGTCAAATATAAAGATATTTCATTGAAGTTTCATAGCAGGAGTCCAACTGCGGACATAAAACGAAAAATACAAAAATTTTGGAAAATGGGCGTGGAACCGCCTCTTTTTAGACAACGGAATCTACGAGATTTCGGAGCTCATAACTCGACAAATAATTGAGATATTATGGTGAAACTTGGTTTATACACTTTTATAACTTGTGTTAATAGACACGCAAAAATTTATTAAAATCGGTTATGACCACGCCTACTTTTTAACAAAGATGTTTCTGGAACACCCTTTGGGAATTTGTAACGTGACATCTTTGTAACTAGAAGTCATAAAGGAATGAAATTTTGCGCAAAGAATAATATTTATATGCTTTGTTGGATGACTGATAAAAATTTTGAAATTTTGAGTGCAGCACTCGCTTTATATAAAGTACCTACACTGTGTTTCCATCAAACGCAAAGAAACAATGAAAGCATACAGCTGAGTATCTAATGTTCGATTCCACTCGAACTTAGGCTTCCTTACTTGTTTTATTAATAAATTATAAAATGAAGCATATAGTTACTGGTTATTTTTATTTTCTGTGTACCTAGATTTTTTATAAAAAGATTTTGTCCGAGACCCATAGTTAAGTTTTATGCCGAATAATTTTCAAGAATATTTTAACCTTATAGCGACCTACAAAAGGCCATTTTTCATACTCCTCTTTCTCTTTCTAGTTTTATTTCTCTTCCCCTTTACCTTTTATTTGCGGCTCTATTCATTTTATTTTCCGTACTCTTTCCTATTTCGCTTCCTTTCCTTCGCCATATACGTTATTTTCATTTTCATCTTCCCTTTCCTTTTATTACCCATATACAGTTGAAGACCTTTCATGATCCTTCATATGGGGATGGAGTGTATTTGGAGTATTTGGTCCATTCCAATGAGGTCGCAATATTAATTTGTCTCGATTGGGCCATGGTGTAGGTATTCGCAATTTTTGCAGTTGTATATCTAGAAGTTCGCCTCTTGGCATATGAAATACATTCAGCATTACTCCTATCCCACTGAAGCCATTATAAGTTCGAATTTATTTACTTTATTTCTTGTCTTGTTGTTATTAAAAAGACATTTTCCTTTCTCCCAACCCTAAAACTCTATATAAATTGACAACAACTAATCTTGTGACTTTATCAAAGAGAACAAATCCCCAAGGTGTGTTAGTCATTATAAACACTCGTACTTGTCACTTTAGGTAACAGCCAAATGCACTTCTATGTTTATTTACAAGTGTGCATACCTACACACATACATACATTCACAGGTATATTGGACGATTGAAAGATTTCTTAAAATATTCATTCCATTTCATAGACACAATTATACCTATACATATCGAGCCATAACCGCCAAATTGACGTAAGGAGCATATACAAATTTCTAGAGGAGAGCGTTACCTTACGTAAATGAGCTACGCATTTCAGTGAAATTTTGCATGAGGATTTAATCCACTTTTGGTACATAATGCAGCAAGACTTCATTGGAATGTGCAGCTTATTTACGGAGATATTCACAAAGGAAAACGTCCGCCTCTAAAAATTTGTATATGCCCCTTACGTTAATTCGGCGGTTATGGCTCGATATGTATGTACAAAATTATTTACTTAAATTTACTTTGAACCAAGCTGACAACTATTTCAAAACATTCAGAGATGTACATACATACGTAAAATATATACAATAAGTCCATATTCCCCCAAGGGCATGACGCCAATGATTTGCTTAAGTTGCTTAAGCGCATCAAATTTCATTGCCGACTGCTTCCGACGCAATCGACAGCAACCAAAAATGCTCTTGCTTTTCGCATCTTCTTATTTGCTTTGTTGTCATTTAGGTACTAGTCATTTCAAGAAGCGTGTGTCCTCTGTATATACATATACTTTACTTTAGATTTCCCTTTACACTGCTGTGACAACGCCCAACTACTTACTTTGCATGATTGATGATGGCTTTGATAAGAAGATCTCTGGATATTGAAAAAAGCAACAGCGCGTGTGACAATACCAAAGAAAGTGCATTCACAAATAGAAACAGCGTAGATTATTTATATGGAAATGTAAATGTGAAATGTAAAAGGAAGTAAATGCTTTGTCATGTCTGAAGACGACGGGGGTGGATAGAACGGCGCGAAAAGTCAATTTGATTAGACGCGTCAGTAAAGAAAATGGTCATGCTGTATACTTAAACCAAATAAATGAACATAGCTCTATGTGTATGTAGATAACGGTGGGTGGTTGGCGGAGTATGGCGTAAATGTTTACAAGTTGAATGGCCATTCGCGCCTGTATAGCCTAATATATGTATATGTGTGTATGTATGTATGTCGTACCACATATGAATATGTCTTGCAGAAAAGTATACAATTTAAAAGGCAGATATCGTTGGCTTCGTGAGCAAATGTGCTAAGTCCATTCATGGTAACTTTTCAGGAGAGGCAAAAAACCTCCTAACCTTTTTTGTTGTTATTATTTTAAAAATCTGAAAATGCAGTTTTCTTCCTCAGATGGTCATGCTAAAATACCAGTTATCGGCACATTTTAATATAAAGCTTGTACAAAGTTATGAGCTTCATTAGGACTTAGCACATTTGCTTTCTATGATTTTGTTTTTTTAGGTGGACTTAGCACATTTGCTCACAAATTATTATACTCAACTGTACGTAGTAAAATTGAAATATTTTGATGAAATTTGGTACAGAGGCTCCTAACTAGAGAGGGAAGGTTGGTATTGAAAATAGGCGAAATTGGATGATAACCACGCCCACTTTCCCTATATAGTATATATCGAAAAACACGCAAAAAGTGATAATGGATGAAATTCCATCCATGCAATGAGCCTACGCCGTTATAAAGAAATAAATTGAAATTCTCGAAAATGGGCGGTGCCACACCCACTTATGCAAGGAGAAATTCTAAAAGTTTTATAAATGATAAATAACTCAGAAACCGTAGTAGATATATAGATGAAATATAGAAGACGTCATTTACTTGCTAGGGCAAAGGTTTGGACAAAAAATTATCCAAATCGGTAGACGACCACGCCCACTTTTATATATGGGAACTATAAAGGGCACTGGCCGCTGTGGTGCAGTGGATAAAGTGCTCGCCTGCTATGCCAGAGGTCTCGGGTTCAAACCCCAGTCCGAGCAAAACACCAAAGAAAAATTTTATAATTAGTAAAAATCCAATTATTGGATTTTTAAGAGCTGCGGTCACCACTCGGCAGTGGGCGGCATACCCTCCGAGAGTATTTCTGCCATGAAAAAGCTTCTCACAAAAAATGCATTCGCCGTTCGGAGCCGGCATAAAACTATAGGTCCACCCAATCAGTACTAAAAACAAAAAGGAGCACAGCTCGAATTGGGAGAGAAGCTCGGCCATAAAACACGTCAGAGTTATAATAGCGCCATTGTATTATTATTATTAAAGGGAACTAATAAAAACATTTTAAGCGACGTCTTTGTCAAATATGAAGATAATTCATTTGAAAGCTTGTGGCATGAGTCCAACTATGGACAAACACAGAAACCATAAATATTTTTGAAAATGGGCGTGGCATCGTGAATCTAAGACGTTTCGGAGCCCATAACTCGACAAATAATTGAGATATTACGGCGGAACTTGGTGTAGGTACATATGTCCTCTTATTACTTGTAGTAAAATTTTAGCAAAATCGGTTTGTAACGCCTACTTAAAAAAAATTGTAAAACTCCCTTTGGAAACTTATGACGTGGCGTCTTTGTAACTAAAAATCATAAAGGGATGAAATTTTGCACTAACAAAAATATTTTAGGCTTGGTCTGATGAGAGATAAAACTGTTGATGATGGGTGTGGCCACGCCCACATTATGCTGTACCCTCTCTATATAAAATAGGTGCACCGCCTTTCGATCAAACGCGTACAATTATAATAAAAATGTAAGAAGTACCGCAAACTAGTTTGCATATCAAATTGGTGGAAAAGCTAGTCACTCCCGCAAATTATTAACGTTTACAGTCCCAAGCCATGCTTATTAAAGCAATGTAGTAATAATTCTATATCATTCTACAAAACAAATTTAAAAAAACCAATAATTTCTTATTTTCACCTGGACTTAGCACGTAGATTTTTGAAAAAAAATTTTTTTTATGGACTTAGCACATTTGCATAACACTGCATTACACCATGAAAAACAGACATTATGGTAACTTTTTTTTTGGCAGACGATGTATTTTTAGTTGTACTATCTTACTGCATTAAAATCTCAGTTTTGATAAAAATTGGACTTAGCACATTTGCTCACGAAGCCAACGATATGCAGTTTGATTTAAATGGGTGTACAATTTTGAGTTTTTGGTTTACCTCATATAAGCTCATAACTCAAATAAATCTGTCTTATAGGTATGCTGGTCATAAGGAATGATTTCAATACTGCAAACTGGAAAAAAATCATGGATGGCCCTTGATCGAATTGGGATACCAGAATATGTATCTTAGAAGTCTTGCACGAAGCTACTTCAAGCAATGCCACGGTGAAAACATTGCGGAGCCAAGAAAGGCAAAGGGGACGCAGTGGCGACTAAGTGCTAACCAAAATACATATGTACATATATGCCTCCCGGCGTTAGCTTGACGGTGCTGACAGTAAGATGTTTAGGCAGGTTAGAGTCTCGCATTGAAGGAGTAAGGCTTTTGATGCCTCCTCCTGGTATGTATTTAGAAGACATTCTTTTAGACAAATCTCTGTTCGAACTGTTGTTATTGCATTTAATTTCTTTGGAGAAATTGGAACGAATCCACTTGCGGCGAGCCATACCACAATCAAGCCGACTCGATTCACACGCACCAACGTAACGCAACTCGATCTGCGCTCTCCAACACGGTCTCTGACAATTTTACCGACCACTGTAATTAATGAATCGAGTAGATGGTGGTGACTACAATGTATTCGACTTTTGAGTGATAAATATTTGTAATAACTGAAAGCAAGCAGAAAAGCCAACAAGACATAAAAAATTATATGTACATATTTATGCTCAAAGAAGGTGAAGTCTGAAAATGTGACGAGGGTGAATTCAGGACTCCCTTCCTGCCTTATTTTGGCATTTTCTTATTAGTTTTCCCTCTCCTGTCACGTCATTGTGGTGTTGTAAAGCTATTTGCTATTTTATATACATATGTATGCCCGCATTCGTATGAAAAATATGTATGTATGTATGTTTGTCGCATGTGGCATTCTTGCTGGGATGTGTGATGGCACGGCTAATGTTAAGGCTGATGATGCTCTTGGGGAACTCCAGAAATTCTCTGTTACGAGTAATTATCTGGGGAGTTATTCAATGTTTTTTGGTACATACATATATGGTCTGATTACACATACATCTGTCGTCTTTCGTCAGACCATCTCTCTTTGCTGATGGTGGTGGCGGTAGCGGTGACTATGCCACGACATTATGAGCCTAACTGCAGCGCAGGCATTTCTTCTTCCGGCATCGACAAGTAATTGGAAGAGATTATAGAAGACTTTTGCACCCCACATTTTTTTCTTGATTTCTTCTCCACACTCCGACTACTAGACGCATTATACCAATTTGTTATAATAAATTTTTTATTAGCTATGCGGGTAAGTTGTTTTTATTTTTGCTACTGTTTTGTACGATAAATTGCTGTTGTATGTATATATGTACTCATTCCTTGTTCAATAACATCCCAATAAACACAAAAGCGAGGATGATATCGTGGGGAATTCGAGATGAATTCGCGGAGGTGAATGTCATTTTTCGGACTCGTATCGAGTTCGAGACGGACTCGAGAAAAATCAATTATCGCAATAGCATTTATTAATTTTGTTAAATCTTGCTTTACACGAAGAAATTCCCTGTTGGGCTTAAATTTCCATTTAAAACTCTACTCAAGAAACTCAAAAGCTTTTTTGATATCGCAGCGAATTCGAGGCGGATTCGCAGAAGAAGATTTTCTGGAATGTATTCGCCAATCAGACTAAATCTCGAATCGCCATCGATCCGAGAATACAAAAATGCGCGAATCGCTAATGAGAGGTGACGGGCCTGGGAATTTGGAATCGCCGATCTATCGTCGCGATAATATAATCAGAGAAGCGAACTTGTCTCAAATCAGAGGCGAATCCGTTGTGTTTATTGGGATAATATGTATGTATTCCCAACAGAAATATATATACATATAAATATGTAAATAAATTGCATAGCAATAACAACAACCAGTAAAGTTCCCATAATGTTTTCTAAAAAAATGTTATATAATTCTAATAGTGAATGCAGATTCATATAAATTTAGATACGTACACGTCTACATATTAGAAACAGCAAGAGCACAGCACCAGTATCAATAAATCATCATTCAAATATTCGGCGTAATTACATACACACTCTCAAGCAAATTGTACTAGTTCAAAGATAGAGAAGAGATGGGTTGCTTCTCGATCTATCTTAACGCAATGCTTCCAATTGTCTTTTTTAATAGGCGATGCCCTACGAAATGATATTGCCCCCTCTGCAGGACTTTAGAAAGCGTTCTCAACTGTTTCGAATGTGGGGAGTTCTGCTATATTTTTAAAATTAATAGTTCGGCGATAGTTCAAACCTTAAATCGGACTGCCGTGGGTAAGTGCTGCTAATAGTAGAACTACAAACCGAGTAGCTCAAACTACACTACATTAAAAAATGTATATATCATACCCCACATTGTTCCGGTCTGTATCCCTTCAGAACCAGTTCATGAACTCTATAGTGCGAGACCACCGCTTTGCGTGACTGTCCCCTTAATTTGCTCTAGGATACAAACATGCATACATAGAGACATTCGTCCATATCAGGGTTGCGTGATTTTGATTTGGCTGAATCACGGATCAAGAATATTTTCTGATTCTTGATTTAAAACATTTTCAAATAAAAGATAATTTTTATTTGTGATTCGTTTCACAAAAGAATCAGAAATACCATTTAATTCGTGATTCAAAACTATTTTCAAATCAAAGATAAATTTGATTTGTGATTCATTTCTCAAAAGAATCAAAAATATTTTTTGATTCTTGATTCAAACTTGATTTCAAATCAAATTTATTTAGGATCAAAATTTGATTCGAATCAAAAATCTGATTCGAATCAAAAATATGTTTTGAATCTTTATTCTAAATAAATTTTTGATTCGAATCGCGATCCCACCACACCTCGAGTTGAGGAAATGCAAAAAAATCTAAATTGGCAACAAACGTCTACAGTTTGAATCACGAATCAAAGGGTAGTTTTGATTCTTTTGTGAAGCGAATCACAAATAAAATATATCTTTTATTTGAAAGTATTTTGAATCACGAATCAAGCTGATTCTTTATTTGAAAGTTGATTTGAAATCAAAATTGATTCGAAATCACGCAACCCTGGTCTATATGTATATACTTATACATACTTACATAATTATATACCCAATAGACATCAGACCAAATCTCAAACGTTTGAGAAAAATGTGCCTTTTTGTTTGAGAACGCTATCAAGGGAAATTCGGGGTGCATTTGATAACTAACGTGTGAGGTTTGAGAATAAGTCTAGTTCTCAAATGCATCTCAAATTACGAATTAAGAAAAATGTGTATATGGTATGATGGAAGTTGGCACGCACACCCACAGAACTAAATTTAGCAAATTGATTTATATTGAACTACTAGCTGACCCGGCAAACTTCGTTCTGCCCAAAACAGATTTTTTATTAATTTCATTTCAAAAATTGTTATTACACCGGTATTATTTTTAATAGAAAATTAACGATTTTTCACTACTTCATTGTGTATACAAATTCAAAAATATATAATTTTAGTATTCAGTTTAAGGCTGCACGATACACAACATTTTTAGTTTTCTGTTCCGGATATTTATTTTCACTGAGTACTGGCTATTTTCAATAAGTAAGTAAGAGGATTGATATAGTATACCTCCATAATGGTTTTCAGGCCCCTCCTCCAACCCTTTTAGATATATTCAGCCTCAAAAGTTTAGTACGTTTGGGAGGTGCAATGCCCCATTTTTCGATAAATCTTTTTTTTTTTGGGTGAACATGGTATTGATATCGTATATCTGCATAGTGATTTCTATGTACATGCCATGAACGCTTTTAAGGATATTTAGCCTTAAAAATTAAGAACGCATGGGAGGTACCACGCCCCCTTTTCCCAAAACTACTGTTTTTTTCATAAGCACGCTATTGATATCGTTAATCTCCTGATCAATTTTCAGGTCCCAACCTTAAACGCTTTTATAGATACTCAGCTTGAAAAATTAAGTTTGTATGGGAGGTGCCACGCCCCCTTTTCCGATAGCCTACACTTTTATGCGCAAAAATTGTTTTGATATCATATAGCTCTGTACCAATTTCCAGGTCCCTGATTTAAATCCTTTTAAACATATTCAGCTTAAAAAATTAAGTGTTGTTGGGAAGTGCCACGCCCCCTTTTCGTATAACTCCTATTATTTTGCGTTAATATGGAATTGTTATCGTTTATCTCCACACCGATTTCCAAGCCCCTAGCGTAAACAATTTTAGAGATATTCATCATGAAAAATTAAGTTTGTATGGGAGGTGCCACGCCCCCTTTTCGGATAACCTACGCTTTTATGCGCAAAAATTGTTTTGATATCATATAGCTCTGTACCAATTTCCAGGTCCCTGACTTAAATTCTTTTAAAGATATTCAGCTTAAAAAATTAAGTGTTGTTGGGAAGTGCCACGCCCCCTTTTCGTATAACTTCTATTATTTTGCGTTAATATGGAATTGTTATCGTTTATCTCCACACCAATTTCCAAGCCCCTAGCGTAAACAATTTTAGAGATATTCATCATGAAAAATTAAGTTTGTATGGGAGGTGCCACGCCCCCTTTTCGGATAACCCCCACTTTTCTGAGTGAGAAGGGTTTTGATATCACCTAGCTCTATACCAAATTTGCAGTTCTCTACCTTGAACTGTTTTAGAGATAATCAGCTTTAAAAATTAAGGTTGTATGGGAGGTGCCACGCCCCCTTTTCTGACAACCCCCACTTTTCTGAGTGAGAAGGGTTTTGATATCACCTACCTCTATACCAATTTTCAGCTCCCTACCTTAAACTGTTTTAGAGATAATCAGCTTTAAAAATTAAGGTTGTATGGGAGGTGCCACGCCCCCTTTTCTGATAACCCCCACATTTCTGAGTGAGAAGGGTTTTGATATCACCTACCTCTATACCAATTTTCAGCTCCCTACCTTGAACTGTTTTAGAGATAATCAGCTTTAAAAATTAAGGTTGTATGGGAGGTGCCACGCTCCCTTTTCTGATAACCCCCACTTTTCTGAGTGAAAAGGGTTTTGATATCACCTACCTCTATACCAATTTTCAGCTCCCTACCTTGAACTGTTTTAGAGATAATCAGCTTTAAAAATTAAGGTTGTATGGGAGGTGCCACGCCCCCTTTTCTGATAACCCCCACATTTCTGAGTGAGAAGGGTTTTGATATCACCTACCTCTATACCAATTTTCAGCTCCCTACCTTGAACTGTTTTAGAGATAATCAGCTTTAAAAATTAAGGTTGTATGGGAGGTGCCACGCTCCCTTTTCTGATAACCCCCACTTTTCTGAGTGAAAAGGGTTTTGATATCACCTACCTCTATACCAATTTTCAGCTCCCTACCTTGAACTGTTTTAGAGATAATCAGCTTTAAAAATTAAGGTTGTATGGGAGGTGCCACGCCCCCCTAACATTTTTTAATTTTTCTTCGACTAAACCTTCGCGGGGTAACAACAAACAAACCGCCCTAAGGAAGTATTTGATTTGGTTCAGCCGTTTTCAAGTTTTAGCGTTTCAATTAAATACCAAATCATTTTTATATATATAGATTTAGTAATCTCACATGTTTTATTGATATTAATGACTGTTTACAACGTCCATTTGCAAAAATACGACAGAGTAATTAAGAAATAAGACAAAATTTAACATTTAACCAAAGCCAGGTGAATGTAAATTTAATAAATGAAAACCATTTTTAACTGTGAACAAGTTACCTAAAACTTACTACATATATTTTTAACTAAAAAAAACGTTGAACAAAATCTAACGAAATCTGAGAAGCAGACCAAAACAAAAACGCAAAAACAAGCAAAAATGCATATTATTGTTGTGTATAAAATTATATATTTAATTTAAACTTTATTAACATCGTAAATTTTCAGTTTTAATGTTTACATTACGTTATGTGGAGACAGGAACTTTTTGCTTTGCACACTTTTCGCCATTTCGCCATACAAAATTTTCATTGCATTTAGACTACATGCATTATTATGTAGGTATGTAGCTCATCAATCAGGTATTTAAGTTTGTTAAGTCTAAGGATTTGTTTATGTAGGAGCTGCGCTATTCATTCCAGTCAACTATAGCCGCTATCAAAACCGTATATCACTTTCCTATCTTCGCCATTGTCACAGCTCCGACATAAACGCAGCCTTAGGCTTAACAAACTTAAATACTTGAGTTTATTCAGAAATGTTTTTTTTGTATGAAACAATAAAAGCACCAAAGTAAAAGTTTTATATCGAGTTGCTTTATTTTTTTCTATGTAAATAGACTTTGCCAATTTACTCCACACTTTTTATATCCTCTGCGGTTAGACGACAGCAGCTGTTGCATTCAAATACTAGATTTTTTTAGCTGCCAACTATGCAGTCCAGTGATTGCTTCTCTTTATATGAATACATAGCACACCAGTGCATAGGGTTGTCTGCCACTATTTCGTTATACAAAACATGACCAACATCGTAAAACAGGATTTTCTAATCAAAAGCGGCGCAGTAAAGGCAATACAAAAAATTTTAATTTTTTACGCCAAATCCACATACATATTCATATGTACATATGTAAGTAAATAAAATAGGCAAATCCAATATCGAAGTTATTACAAGACTACGTTGCGATGATTATGCACACATATGAGAATTGGTCCCTGCATAAAACGTAACTAATCCATACACGCATGTATAAACCAGTCGCTTGTGGCAATGAAGTAGTCCAATTCACATTGCGATATCCTAGGACAGGACCATTGCCAAACTGCTATTTATTTGATATTAAAGTATTCTTTAAATTACTTTCTTTCTCTTAGATATACATACATATGTGCGTATGAAAGGCATTAAGACAATGGTTTTACATAAGTATTACAAAATTAAAATAAAATAATTTAAGATAAGAAAATTACAAATGAAAATTGCATATGCTTATACATATGTAGGTGGGTTTGGGAAAATCAGGTGGACAGTGATGCTGGCGCCATGCTGCACGAAACAGAAGCAATTGGAGCGCTCTGTTGGACTCGGCCAGAACCGTCTAGACGCACAGTGGGGGCACCTCCATACAAACGCGGCCAAAAATAGTAATAATTGAGCTAGAAACTTTAAACTCGGAACTTAAGCTTTCTTGATTGAAGATAGTAAACTGTGAAAATTTGAACAAAAGCGGCCCACAAATACACCCCCCTCCCATATAACGGTATTTTTGAAATTTCAATATTTTGTTAACTATTATAGCTAAAATGCTCAATTTTAATAAGAGCACACATTTTTTAAATATAAATAATATACAGTAATCATTTTGGAAAAAGCGCAAAGTATTCCATGGTTTTCAAATTAAAAATATATGCACTTTTAAGCATTTTATAAGCATTCATCATAAAATTTTCCTTCAAAAAAATCACATTTAAAAAAATTTTTATACCACAAATGAAACTATACTTTTCTAAAGGATTTCAGTGTGCTGAATCTGAATCTGAAGTCAGAATTTTCAAATTGGTTCTAGTTTTTGAGATATTCATGTCCAATTAGGCAAAAAAAACACGTTTTTGACTATATTCCCTGCTTAATATCTTGTATGTAATATTTTTTTATTCAAAATCAAATACACCGTTAGAAAGCATATACCATCCCCCTGAATATGGCGTTTAAATTTTTCAGATATCTTTATTAGAATTGGAGAAATTGTTGTTTAAGTTTCATTAACTTGGCAAATTTTCTCCATACAAAATTATTAATACTTTTTGAAGCATACTTTTGGGGATTTTGTATGGGAAAAATGTATGAAAACTTATGGCGTTTTCTTTTCTACGAAAAAATGTTGCCCTCCTATATCCCAGTTATCGAATTACGTATTCTGACTTTCTATAAAGTGGCTGAATTTGTAGATAAAGGTGCCCTCTTACTTAGTTAGAGGTCAATATTTGGTGAAAGGACCAGACGAACTTACAAAATGGCTAAGAAAATCAAACAGGGCAACATTATTTCGAGAAAAGAAAACGCCATTAGAAAAACTCACTCCATAAAAAAGTTCATAAAACAAAAAAGCGCAAACGAATTTTTAAGATTTCTTCACCTGTTTATAAAGCACGTTCACTAGCACCAAATATTAAAAATTTGGAGAGGTCATATTTTGTATTTTTTTTTATTTCATGTTGAAATTTTCCAATTTTTACACAATTTTTTTTTCTGTTCGAAAAGAAAAAGGCTGCAAAAAAATAATGATAACGCTGATAAAAAAAATTCTTTCATAATTTGAAAGTGTGAACCATTGCCTACAACACGGTGAACAAACTATTCGATTAGTCGCCTAAGAATAAGATTTTTCATAATGTCAAAAGTAGCCTAATTATTGCGTTTTGAAAAAGGCACTTTTAGTCAAATGGGAAAAAGATTATTTAAGCGAAAAGCGCAGGTGGATTTCAAGAATTAAAATGCAGTTTGATTAAAAATATATCATTTCAAAACATATGAAAAAATTGGGGAGGTCATATTTTTTATTTTTTTTTATTTTTTTGTTTAAAGTTGAGCAAAATTTTTTTTTTACGACTTTTTTTGTCAATATTTGAAAGTTCATATAAATCTAAGAGTTACCGCTGGTTACAAAAGGCTTATTGTTTCTAAAAGGCCAAATCAATATCTATGTAATGATGTATCACTCGATTACATACGTTAATAATTGAATGAGTTACAGCATTTTGTATAAGGTGTAATTGTTGAGAAATAAAAGGACCTATTTTTTGCTCAGTTTTTAACACCCTGTACGGCTAAACAAAACGAGACTCAAAAAATTTTATATAAGCTTTTTTTTTACAAATTGTTATATCTGTCAATCACTTTCAAAAAAATTTGATTTGCTAATACTTTAATTTCGATTTTATTTTTGGCCGCTATCACCCAGTGTGAGACGGTACGAAAACAGAAGCAGACGGAAACAGCTGTCAAAACGTAAGAAATGTACATTCTCTATTTGGAAAAATCGGCAAAACGACGAAAAGAAATGTCAAATTCAAACGAAAACTATTTTGTTATCGTTGATGAATTTGAAATGGATGAACGCTTGCTTAGGCATACGTGCACCACCAGCAACATCACCAACAAAAGTACTGCAAACAACCACTCCATCCACAATAGGCCCTCTAACAACAACAACACTTTCTACGACTACTCCATCTACAATAGAGCCACCTACATCACTGATTACACCATCCTCACCAAAAGGCACACAACCAACAACACTACACGACAAGATCATCGCTACGACGAAAGCACAGCTTCTATGATATGATTGCTAGGCCAGCCGAAGTAGCAAACAAGCCAAAGCTACTAACAAATTAGCAACAGCAGCTACTGCCTAATGTTTGCGCGAGATCGCACACAGATGACTCGCGAGTCAGACGCACTGTGTATAGAATCTATAAGAACTACTTTCGGAATCAACAGAAAATATCGGAACGTTTTTTTCATCTTCCACCACTTGCACAAGTTTTAAAGTCTAAAATTTAGACCAGGCATACGCAGACCATAGCACTTTTGTGCGGATTCGATTCACATATACATACAGCGAACAATGCAGCGGAAATCAATATGCGCTCTCCGACACAATCTCACTCACAACTTTTCCGGCCATTATTTTAGACCTATGTAGGTGCTTCTTTTTGAAAAGTAAAGTCCTCTCTCGACGAACAAAAATTACGGCCGATAGGACGCTCATCGCTCCAGTCCACATGTACGGCGCAGGAGCATGGACGATGTCAAAATCAGATCAGATTGTATAGTTGGACAGTTCATGTCGTGAGAATGGATGAATGTGGTTCAGCCGAAAGTATTTCTGTCGAAAACCGCTAAAGGCGGAAGAAAAGGGAGACCCTCACTGTGTGGAGAAGATCAGGTGGATAGGTACTGACTCGTCCTCGGTATTTCCGATTGGCGCTAGAAGAAGAAGGTGCACCTTTTTCCAATGTGAGATGTCACTAAAATGGAACATTTTTTCTGTGATATAATTCGGTATATTATTTAAATCTACTACCTTGGTTGAAGGGCGAAGAGTTTAATGCATAAAAAATTTACAAGTTCACACTCAGTTCATACTTAACATGTTTGGATGAGTCTATGTGTGTTTGAAAATTACATATCTACGCACTTATGTATGTACATATGCAAGTAGGTATACAAAAATGTATGTATCCATGTCTTAAAGGAGCACAAGTATCCATATGAACATATATATACACACATACATGTATTGCATATTGTAGATATATCGGCAGTGGAATTCTCCTTTTGGATGCTGATTATCTGGTTCCACGGTTCGTTGCTTGTCTAAAACGGAAATAGCGTGAAATTGCGTCAATATTATTTTGCACTTTCGCCATTATTCGTAACGCTGTCTATCTTGCCAGTATCCTCCTCTTCGTTATCCTCAAATTGTTCAACAATTGCATTTTTGTTTTTGTTTGTTAGTGTTAACTTTAGTGTTGTTCGTATATTTCCATCTGGCTCACCTGAATATTTTAAATGCATTTGTCTTCTTTCTGAATGTTCATTTTTGCATTTCCTTTATTATAAATTTCACGAACATCCAATATTCCAGGAAAGTGCCAGAAGGAGGCATGACAGACCCACCAAAATATGGTAAGGATAATTAGCTTAGTCGTTTAAGCTATGCGCGTCTGTTTGTCTATTTGAACGCAAATCATTTAGTCCCTCCGTTTTTGAGATATCTGCTTGAAATTCGGTACGTGGGTATCTTTTTATGACAAGCTGATTATTTGTCTGAATCGGTCAAATCGAACCACGATAATATGTACATATATAACTGGCATACCATCGATTATTCAGATATTGAAATTTTGGGTATAATTTATCCATTTAAACCACTAACACGTGTCTAATAAATCTTTTCAAACATAACACAGGATTAAATGAATATCAGACCGAAGATAGCCGAGCTCCTTACGTGTTTAAAATCTTCAAAACGAAAAAGGACTGAAGAAACCGAAGCCGAGTTGTCTCCAAAACCAAAATTTTAAAAGGATGACGAAAAACCCTTCTAAAATACCTGCAGAATAGCTTTGATTGTAATAAAGCTTTCCTGTGGCCGGTGAGAAATAGATACTACGCCAAGAAGTCATATTTCATTAAGCGAAAAGGAGTCATATCCACCCGTCTGCTACCATGATAAAATGAGTAAAACATCAAATGAAGACTGGGAGGAATATAGAAAATGCGTAACTTTTGCATTTCAAAGTTAAAATAAAGCTTGAATGCTTTATGAAGTTTATCTGCTTACCGTAATCAACAAAAGTCTTATAAATTAGACAGGGTTGAGACAACCGGTGGTCCCTGCATAAATGCATGCACCCGTACCCCATACCCTTCAGCGTGCCAGCCATATTCTAACGGCAACTGCTTATCACTTCCGCTACAGTGCACGACAGACAAAACCGACGTTTTAGCATACATCCTGTTCATAAAGTGTACACGCTCAGCATTTACCGCTAAACTGTCTTCTGCCAACAGCATTCCCGCAGCTTTTTATAGAAAGCATACACACGTAGGTACATACATAAAAACATACATACGAATGGAACAATAACTAGATATTTCATTGACTAAAATGAGCGTTACAAGCGGGCGCCTTCAATGTCACCGTCAAGTTCACTATCAGTCATCGCTTCGCTGCGTCAATGCGAGCTTTCAAATGATTAATTCAAGTGGAAAATGAGATACAAATAGCTGACAACTGCTGATGGGTATTTATTGTTTTCGCCATCGACGGTGTGTCTGCGTCGTCGCACAGCCCCGCCGCAAAGCAAGTCGCGTTAACGATGATTTCCTCTTTTTTAACCAACAAAATTTTGCGTTTTTAGACGATGCATTCGGGGGCAACGTGGGTGTGAGTAATATGCGCTGCGTTGCACTGCTACAAACTTTTTGATCAACTTGCAATGCGGGTGTATGTCCTGCATCCAAAAAATTCTCGCACGTTTGAATAAGCAGATATACAAAATTTACTTTTTTAAGCATTGAGGTTTTGAATTCATAAAAATATATACATACATACATATATAGTTTTTTCTTAAGGACGTTTAAAAAAGTATGACTAACAAAATGATTGGCCTCGCCTTACATATCCTATATATTAAACGATTCGATATGGCCCATTCCATCGTAACGGATACGACAGTTTTACACGAAATTTTATCTTTTCTAAAAGAGTTCTATAAATTCAACTAACGATTTCTGCTTTTGATAGCGCGGTCTGCAAATATAACATTTAATTAATGTTACAATAAAAAGAAAACCTGTAATAATATAATATGTACTCGTATTAGTCTATATACATATATAAGGATGAAAGTTTGTTTGTATTTCTGTGGTCACAAGCAATAACCGCTTAAGTCGACTTAGGAAGATTTCGAGTTATATATACCAAGTTATTCTCCTTTTAAAACTCTATATTTCTGTAAAACCCCCATGTTTATAACTTAATTCAATAAAAAGATATAAATAAAAACATTTGGGCTTAACTTACAATAGAGGTATATTAAACTTGCTATAACAGCCAAAGTAGATGCATATACTTAATCAAATTTCTTCATGACATTTTGTTTTATTTACAAAATTTGATCGTAACATTGTGGGTGGATCACTGATTTTGCGTCCATAGTTTTTAATCGACTTTTATGATTTGTTAAGAAACGCCTTCGAATATAAAAATTAATTTATCTCGAAATCATATTTTTCGACTTAAGCGATTATTGCAAATTGCCACAGATTTGTTCCTTATGGACGCCGGAAGTACCGGGCCGATCACATTTAAATTCTGAAACTATAATCACCTGGTGTTATATTAAAATTATGATCACATTTAATTCTAGTATCTCAACCCCTTCCTGAGATATAGGCCAATATATGAACCCAGATGCCTCCGAAATATTTGTGAGCAATATTGATATCAGATAAAAGGTATAATTCAAAGCATCAATAGAGAGTTCATTCCATTCCAATTTTTTCAGTCGGTTGTCCAGATAGAGACCACAACGTAGACCCGGATGACCCTAAATATTTGTGGCAATATTGGCATCAAAATAAAGGTGCTGCTTAGGGTTTCCATATATATTTAACGCCATATGAATATCTCAATCGATTCCCGGGCTTGAGGCCCAAATATGAACCGGAATAGCTCGAAACATTTTTGAGCAAGTACCAAAACACATATGTATAGTAGTAATCAAGATATACACCGATATGTGAACCCGGATGGTCATAGAAGATTGTTGATAAAGAAAATGAAAAAATACTATGAGTTTATATGGAAGAATGTAAAACAGCCTTCAGGAAAAAAAATTTTCAAAAATCAACCTAATTTTTTAGAAGGATGAAAGTTACACTTTGTTGGACTAAAATTGAATGGGCTACAAGACTGCATACCCAAATTTCATCTACAAATGTTTGTTTAAAAAGTTGGAAAGATCATTGGAATAGACTGAGGTATATTAAATTTTCCTGAACTTTTAACAAGCTCTAAAACTTGTTTCCATGGTTTTCACTCTAAAATTCGATAAAGGTTTTTTAGAAATTAACTAAAATAAATATAATACAGAAAATCAGCTAATATTTGAGTTTGGGTCTATTCTATTGTTTGGGAGTGTACACACAAATAATATATAGGGAAGTCGTAGATACATTATAAGTTGTTTCATTATTCAAGCGGCGATATGTGTATGTTGATTCATATGTAAATACTTTTGATTTCTTTAACCCTAATTTAGTGAATCAATTTGTTCGTTTATAGAAATATGTATGTACATATGTACATATAAAGTTGTTTTGTGTTTTCATTCATTGTTGTTTTCCATTCTTAATCGCTTATCATGCTTATTGGAAAATTATCAATCTAATCAACACAAAATCACGCAAAGTTGACATAACATTCAAAGCCTGCATGCCAATTACTCAGCTACAAACACACTTAGACATGTATGTATGTAAATAAGTGCCGCATATTTACACATAAATAAAATGAACGTAGATGGAATTGCTTCAGCGCCACAGGTTAATTTCCATTGCCACGAAATCGTTTGTTGCACGCACTTTCATTTTGCCATTCATTTTGATTTCGTTGAACATTTATTGATTCATGATGTTTATGCTTAAAATACATACTTGCGATTACGTGTTCTTGTTGCAGGCTATATTAAATTGTGGTAGTTGGGGTATGCGTGGGGCATCCAAAATAGATTCATGCTTCGGCTCATTCATATGCTATGGTCGTTTCAGAGATTTGCGTTCCAAATGCGTAAGCTTGTGGTTAATATTGTTCCATCAAGGGTTTGGCTTATCCACAGCGGAAATCAAAAATATTTTTTTTTGTTTTCAACTATTTATGTATCTATATACAACGAAACAGATCGGAAAATTAATTAATATTCCGCATAAAGAATAAATTTTTAGGTCTTTTCGTGTTAGGTATTTAAGTAATGAGTGAGCATTTTTATTGCCGTTCTTTCTATATGCACACATAACATTGACTTTCTACATAACCACTCCCTGTTAATGTAATTTCTATTGTAATTTTAATATTTCTCGATCATTAGTTCTTTTTTTTAATGCTTACATATGTAGAAATTAACCAAACCCATATCATCGGAATATCTCAAAAACTAGAGCCAATTGAAGTACTTGAACCTAGTATTCGAATTCGTTGGAGAAGTGCTCGCTAAGTTCTGGATAAGAACTTCGAACCATTTTTGCCTGCCCATTTTATTACCTCACCAATAACATCCGCTTAAAAATGTCGGACTAGGAATCGGTTTAGGTCCATTCTTTCTTAGGCAAACTCAGATTGGCCGAAAGGACATTTTCTGCATATGCGATTTTTTACTTTTTCTTCTTCTCTTCTTGATTGGCCTTTAACCGTCTAGACGATTCTGGCCGAGTCCAACAGAGCGCGCCAATTGCTTCTGTTTCGTGCAGCATGGCGCCACTTGGGAACACCTAGGGAGGCAGCATCGCTGTCCACCTGATTTTCCCAACGCAGTGGAGGTCTCCCTTTTCTTTTGCGTTCAGCGGGTTTCGATAGAAACGCTTTCTTGGCCGTAGCGCCTTCATCCATTCTCACGACATGACCTGCCCAACGCAGCCGCTGGATCTTTATTCGCTGAACAGTGTCGATGTCTGTGTGAAGCTCGTACAGCTCATCGTTAAATCTCCGTCGATACTCGCCCACGCCAACGCGCAGAGGTCCATAAATCTTACGAAGGACTTTTCTCTCGAATACTCCAAGTGCCATCTCATCTGATTTTGAAATTGTCCATGTTTCTGCGCCGTATATGAGGACTGGAACGATGAGCGTCCTGTAGAGTGTGATTTTTATTTGTCGAGAGAGGACTTTACTTTTCAGTTGCCTACTTAGTCCGAAGTAGCATTTATTGGCAAGCGTGATTCTTCGTTGGATCTCCGTGCTGACATCATTCTTGGTGTCAATGCTGGTTCCCAAATAGACGAAGTCCTTAACAGTTTCGAATTTGTAGCTATCAACATTGACGTGGCTGCCAAGGCGTGCTGTTTCTTTGTGTGATGACAGGAGGTACTTCGTCTTGTCCTCGTTGACCGCCAAACCCATTTTCTTAGCCTCTTTATCCAGCATGGAGAAGGTGGAACATACGGCGCGAGTGTTAATGCCAATTATGTCGATATCATCGGCGTACGCCAGCAGTTGTACACTCTTGTGGTATAAAATGCTTCCTGTATGGTTAAGTTCTGCAGCTCGTATTATCTTTTCCAGCATCAAATTGAATAAGTCACACGAAAGGGAGTTACCTTGTCTGAAACCTCGTTTGGTCTCGAACAGTTCGGAGAGGTCCTTCCCAATTCTGACGGAGCTGGTGGTGTTATTCAACGTAATTTGGCATAGCCGTATAAGTTTTGCAGGGAAACCAAATTCAGACATTGCGGAATATAGGCAATTCCTATTCGTGCTTTCAAAAGCGGCTTTAAAATCGACAAAGAGATGGTGTGTGTCGGTTCCTTTTTCATGGGTTTTTTCAAGTATTAGGCGTATTGTGAAGATCTAGTCGATGGTAGATTTACCAGATCTGAAGCCACACTGATAAGGTCCAATCAGATTTGTGACGATGTGCTTCATACTTTCGCACAATACACTTTTTACTTTTTAGGGTCTCTTAAAGCGAAGTCGTATTAAAACGATATGTTTTCATAATAATTTGTATAAGAACAAAGCTTAAGGCTGCATTTAAGTCGCCATAAGCCAGCGGTTGATATATATGAGATGCAAAGCAAAGCACACAAACGACCCCTAAATGATACATGAGTTTTGTTATCGTGGCTCCTCACTATCCCAGTACATAAGGAAATACATATATACATACATACATACAAAAATATGTAGATATAGAGACGATATTTTCAGAGCAGGTAAAGCGACTTCCGTTTCCTGTTTGAGCAAATGTAGCACAAGAAAAAAGGGTATCGTCATTTAGAGTAGAGTCAACAACGACAACTCCTTAATACATTCGCGAAAACTCAAATCCAGCCAAAACCATTAAGCCAACTTAATTTTGCACTGAAAAAAATATCATATTATTTACATTTAGCTATAATTTCAACAAAAACTATACTCGTAATAAAACTGTATTTGTTAATACATATATATTTGCAGAGTACCTACATTAGTGATGGGCGAGTCCGAGATGTTTAGACAATCGAGAGAATCGCCATCGTTGCAAATTCACAATCGAGTCAAAAGTTGACTCGCTCCTCGACTACACAATCGAGATATTTTTGCGATTGTTCCGAGTCAGCGAGTCGGAGGTTGTTTCGATGACATCTCGACTACACAAGCGAGATGTTTTTGCGACTGTTCGGAGTCGGCGGGCCGGCTGTTGTTTTGATGATTTGTTTTAGTTGATAAAATAAACTGAATGAGTGTTGGTGATGAAGAAAGTAGGATTGTTAATGGAAGTGAGGCAAATACATATGTAAATAAATGAACCAAATTGAAAAATATGCTATATATAGACGCTGCATTTTTGCAATCACAATTAAAGAGTGTCGTGCTTAATAAAGACAATTAATTATTTAAACATTAATACATTAATAAATTTTCTGAAGTGAGACGCTTACGAAACAAATTAATTTTACGAGCAGTAACAACGGCAATAGATTTGTACCACTGTATACTTTTTTTAAGCAATTTTGATATTCAAGCGGCAACAACAAATGTTATGAATTTTTTGCAGCGAGTCCGAAATGTAGGGTTGCTTTGAAAACGAGAGGAATCATTGGCGAGTCCGAGATGTTTTAGCGATTGTTTCGACTGACGGCCATTTACGACTTGACTCGAATACGAATGAAAACCATCGAGAGCATTCGGGATGTTTCAACAATCGAGAGAATCGAATAAAACATCTCGGACTCGCCCATCACTACCTACATACTTTACGACCATATGAGTCATGGGGATTACATAACGTTTATCATTGGTTGTATATCTTTAAATTTTTAAAAATCTTTACAACCATGTCAGTTATACGTATATGTACTGGAATTAAGTAGGTGTCCGAGTATCTGTATTTAATTGTCAGTTGCATTCAAAATTCGGCGTTTTCACTTATCCAATAGCACAAAGCTGGTCACAATGCACAGCATTTAAATCGCTTATACATTCCATTATTCCTTTCATATTTTATTTTCATATTTATATGCCACATACTTATGTGCAAGCATTTCTCTCAGTGTATGTGCTCACAAGCACACAAGTACTATTACTAGATACTCTACCGTTTATTATTTTGTGACTTGATTTATTCCATTGCTGGTTGGCAGCGCTATTGCATCGTTAGCTAAGTTTAACACAAGAACTTTAGTGGACAAACGGAATATCAGGGAACATCTAAGCGACGCCAAAAAGCCAAACATGTAAAAAAACCAGACATAACATACGTTTACGCACAAACAGTGACACAGCAAGGTGCCACGACAAAAGGACTCAAAGCCGGTAGCCTTTGACGATTAACCAAAACAAGGGGGAAGCTGACAGCGTGTTATCTATGCGGAATAGCGGGGTGGCATTGTGGTAAGTTGCAAATTGTAAATGTAAGTCTCACTTCGCACGTAAATTGTTGCACTTACACACACACACACTCATACATACTTACACACCGATGCCAACGATTCGTACAACATTTATATCAGCGCATTACTGCTTCCTTCTGTTATTATTATTACGTTTATTGTGCTCATACAAAACTTTGTCCACCAAAAATATGTCCTCATTCTCTATGCACTTACATACAGTCTCGTTTTGTTTAAGATGCATATATATAAATATGTACATAATTTTACCTTTTCGTTTTCCCCCAATAATAATTTCTTTTTCGTACGTATTTTTCTCCTTGGTTATTCCATAATTTTACTTTTATTTTATTGCCGCGTTGAAAAATTGCAACTTTGGAATGGTACTCTCGACGCTCTGGCCAAGTATGTTTGTATGTATGTATGCATGTATATATATATAGAGGATAGCATACTTTGAGGCGGTAGCACCACATCAACGCTTGCAACATGCAGCCTGAAACTTGCAACAACTCGTTGGCTTTTGATTTATATGCAAGTCGTGCCTCTTACGCTGTAGCTCTGTACGCTCCTTCGTTTGCTGTCCTGGAAGTGCATGTTCTTCTTGTTGTTATTGTTCTTGGACGCTGATTGTTTTTGCTGCCGTTTCATACGGTAAGTTAAGAATTTCACGTAGACTGTTGGTTGCATGTGATTTATCATCAACTTTCCAGTCAGAAATTGAGTTGAGTTGTTGAAGGTGTAACTTGGCACTTTTTTTGCTTCATGCATTTTGTTTTTGCATGCACAGGAACACTTACAATATTTCGAGGGGTTTGGCGGTAAATGATTTCGTAATTTGTGGCATGGATTTTCCACTAGCCAATGGGGGTGAAAGAAAAATGTCTAAGAAATTGCAGTTACCAAGTGAATTTATGTTGATGCTGTTTTCTACTTTTGCATAAATTCCTGTGCAAATACATACTCGTACATCCATGATGATAGCATAGAAATTTTTCAAATAACATATTGATATAAAACACTGATGAAGTGATAGATGAAAGGAACAGTTTTATTTTATTTTATCTCCTGATAGGAGTTTTATGGGAGAAACTGCTTGAGTTGGCGAAAGTTTGTATTGATAAGTAAAATATTTCAAATAGAGTCGGCTCAGAAGGGGACATGTTCTTGGACAAGAAAATTGCTTTTCTTACGGAATTTCAATAAAAAATATTTGATGATATTGTGATAACCAACCATACTGTAATAAACAACAAATATCACGCCGAGATCGATCAGATCGGACCTCTACGAGATACAACCGTTTGCCCTGATAGTGACATTTATGGGTATTACGTACTGAGTTCAAAATATGACACTGTGCAATATTTGTGCTCAGACGAAACAAAGAAGAGTTTATCTCATACCATAAAAAGTACCTATTAGGCCTACGACACGGTCCAAGAAAGTTGCAACCTTACATGTTATGCATGACATTTCTTAACTATATTATTAATACGCTAACATAGATTTTGTTACATTTTCTTCGTCGAAACTACTGAACCGATTTTAGAACTAAGTACACCATTAGAAAGGTATTGCTCTCAAATAGAACTGCGTCAATCTTCATTAAAATTGGTTGTAAAATGTGTCCACAATCGTCGTTGGAAAATTGCCGTGTGGTTGTTGTTGCATGCTTTTGAACACAACAGAGCTGTGTCAATGCGCATGCATATCGTAGGTGAGTTTATGCGTGCTCACCAAACTTACCATGCTATTGTGAACATGTTTGGCTGCAAGTGGTGTGTAGTTTTAAAGAAGTAGAGACATAAAGAAGTAGCAAAAGCACTACAACTAAAGTAGGAAACAAATCGAGGAAAGAAAAGGAAAGAGCAGAAATACACATAAAGAAATAGGTAGGAGAATTGTGAAGATGAGTACGAAAACAACACCAACAGCAACAACAAAATAGCAGCAGTAGAAACAATTATACAAAAACTCTAGTTGCACTTTAGTGATAAGAAAATATCTAGAAAAACTGTGGAGTTTCAACAGTAGGCAGCACTCTATGTGGTTTTAATAAATAGAAGTCCAACAAAAAGTATAAGTGCTACATGAAAAGCATTAATGCGAATGTGAATACACCTAAATATCTACTTTACACACATTCACCATTTATTCTTTAGCTCTTATTTTCGCCTTCTTATCGTACGATTGGCATCAGGATTTGTAATGTAGACATAACACTATTTGTACTTGCAATTCATTTCAGCTTTTACTGCAAAAAGATTTTGTTGTGTTGCTTGCGAATAAGCAGCTACTCGTACCTTTTAAACTTTTCTTTTCAAGGATTTCACTCAGTATTTCTAATAGTTCGCAGCTCATGTATTGTTCGTCCTTATCTGATGATACATACTTTCACAAATATTGACCGCCAATTTCTCACACACAGCTCTTCATTATTTTTTGGCGTCCAACTACTGTTTCACTATCCTATAGATAATAGCTCTTCGGAAGGATATGGCATGTCCTAGAAGAATCATATCGTTTTTACCATCAGATCTGACCTTATTTTATGAATGGCTCTAAAGAAGCGATTTTAAGCAGCTTATATGTACATACGGGTATGTATTTAAAACAACTGTAGTGTCATATATGTACATACATACAAAAGTAAGTATGTTTGGTATGTACATACATGGGTGCATCTATAGTTTGTAAAGTGTGTAAATGAAAAAGATTATAGCACTCTCAAAACAGTAACTGCTTTCTATCAAAACAAATATCATTTGAAAAAATTGGACGGCTACGCTTCAATGTCATTCCAAAAGAGCCAAATCACTCCTTAAAATGTTCCCTCCACTACCTTTAAACACATTTTTTGCATCATGTTCATTAAAATTTATTTTTATTTCAAACTACATAGATATATGTACAATGTAAATTTTTAAAGCACAATTGTTTCTCTTGAAAACATCGTTGTGCTTTTTGGGTGTCTCTTCTAGAACTTGAGTGGCACCGAAATCATTGCAGACCTGTCAGGCCCGTCGAGAGAGGGGGGGCTGAGGGGGTCAATTGCCCCGCGCCCGTGTTTTAGAGGGCCCGGAAATCTCAAAATGATATCCAAGTTTTTGCCTACAGAAAATAAACAAACAACACCTTTAATCACCTTTCGTAGATAGCAATCGTTTTAAATTTCAACAGATTTTATAAATCTCTTAACGTGTCTGCACTCCACTTAATGAATTGTTAGTTTTTGGCGTCGACTTTGCAACATAAATTTGAATTCGTTTTCTGTTGCAACAGAAAAATTCGGTATGATGCAAATTCTTATACAGCGATATGGGTATTTCCTTGGAAAGCAAATCTTTAGGACACAGCTAATGATAAAAGTATGTTAGCGACAGAAATTTAGTTTAATGCCTCTGTTTTAGCCACTTAAACTGCGTTCCAGACGCTACAAAAACAGGTCCATTTTTTTTTTTAAGTGGAAACAGGTGCATTAAACTAAATTTCTGTCGCAAACATACTTTTATCATTAGCTGTGGCCTAAACCTTTCCCTTTCTCAGAAAATGATACAATATTTCGCGATACTTCTGCCTCAAAAGTTCAAAAAATCGTGCGAACATACCGTCCGAAACTCCCAAGAAATGCCCATATATGTATGTACGTGTATGTATGTATGTAAACAGCGATACGCCGAAAACAAACGAAGCTTGCGAAGCTAAAATTTGCTTTGGTGCTTCGTACAGTTGAACTCGATTGCTGTTTCACTAAAGCGTTCAATAGAATCAGTCTTTTGATATACCAAATTCCTACCACAAATATTAGTATTCCAATTTAAAGAAATTTATTTCATACAAATAAAGCAATATGTATTTAAACAGAATTCATTCAGACCTATGGTCCCATGGACAATATTACTCAGTATGACCCATGGATTCAGAAACTGGATATGACTTTTGAACAATACATTTCACCCACCCTAATATGTATATTTCTATGTAAACATATTTACTTGATCTGTATTAATGTATAGATAAATTATAGTTCGTAACTATATCTGTGGCAATTTGCAATAATCGCTTAAGTCTTAAAAAATGATTTCGAGATAAATTGATTTTTATATTTGAAAGCGTTTCTTAACAAGTCATAAAAGTCGATTAAAAACTATGGACGCAAAATCAGTGAGCCATCCATAATGTTACGATCAAATTTTGTAAGTAAAAGAAAATGTCATGAAGAAATTTGATTAAGTATATACGTCTACTTTGGCTGTTATAGCAAGTTTAATATGCCTCTATTGTAAGTTAAGCCTAAATGTTTTTATTTATATCTTTTGATTGAATTAAGTTATAAACATGGGGGTTTTACAGAAATATAGTGTTTTAAAAGCAGAATAACGTAGTATATATAACTTGAAATCTTCCTAAGTCGACTTAAGCGATTATTGCTTGTGACCACAGATATATTCATTGAATTTTCATTCTGAGAATTTGTTCATTTAGTATGGGGGCCCGTAGTTATTTAGACCCCGGACCCGGATTTTCTCTCGGCGGCCCTGAGACCTGTGTTATTTTAGTATTTGAGAGGTACCATATGGCTTTTTGAGGAAGCTGAGACGGATATATTTTTGCGCTGCAAGCACTTCGCATTTAGAAGACAAAACTGGGTATATAATGCTTAGCTCTACTAGAACTTCGTCTTATTATTTGAGATTTTAAAAATCGTCTTGAAGCCCAATTATGTTTTGTTTTGACAATCTCTTTTCATGCCAGCTCACATTACAACATGACACTCTCGTTTTCATATTGCAGATTGTTTTTGTAGATTATTTTTTTCGTAGTTTCCACATTGATTTCAAAGTTGCGATAAACTACTGCCTTATGTATACGACTGCGTATATACTTATGTATGTATGTATGAACTCCTCAAACCAGTGGTTATACTCCCCTTTTTTTGGTTTCTTAGTCCATACCACTTGTTTAATAGAAGTGAATAAATCTTTTGATTTCTTCTTTTCGTAGCAGGAGGATCTTGCTTAATTTTTACTGAACACAAGGCATTTTCAAATAAAATTTTTCGCTTTGCCATTTTAAAATATGCTTTTAAGCATATGTAGGTCAGGTACAATTACACGAATTAATTATACAGTGCATTTTAATCATTACCTCCCTCATGAAGGCCACAAGACAACTCGAATAATTAACACCTCCTATTTTGCAAAAATGTATTTTAAAGTAAAATCTAATATCAAGCATACATACTTATATATGAATCGTTCATTTCCAAAACCGGCCATCTCCAAAATTAAAATTTTTTAAACTAGGTATCACATCACCTGTATTTAATATTAAAACAATTTCTTAACCAAAACCTGCCATATTCAAGTCAAATTACTCTATAATAATAATAAACACAAATCGTTTTAGCCATTGGTTTCTTAAGAGCAGTTTTTTGCATCTTTCTCACAAACGACTTGAGTGGAGATGGTCGGTTTTGAAAATAGACGATTCATATGTACATACATGGAATGGTACTACCCCTCCATGTATGTATACAGAGGACATACTTTATGGGGAATTTTCGATGTTGAGGGCACTAGCTGAATGCAAAAGCTAGTACAAATTTGCATTTTCTGTATTCGTAAATACATATGTACATTAGAGTGCTTTTAATTTGTATGAAAAATTTAAAAGTTCATAAAAAGACTGTATCGCCCCCTCAATCTGTAGTAACATGGTCAAAGATATCACCCATAAATTTTGGTCCCGATTGGTGGCGGTTAAGGCGTGGCGCATTGAGGTCAAAGTTCAGAAAACTCTATGAAGGGTCAAAAAATCAAAATATTTTTTTTAATTATCTAATACCCAAAATTAATACTTCTATACCCAAGGATAACAAATATAAATTTTGGTCCCGATTGATGACGGTTTACTGGTGTTTTAAGGGGGTCAAAGTTCAGATTACCATATAAGACACTAAAAATGTAAGTCTTCTATGGCAATCTGAATATTGACCACCTTAAAACACCACTAAACCGTCACCAATCGGAACCAAAATTTATATTTGTTATCATTGGCTATAGAAGTATTAATTTTGGGTATTAGATAATTAAAAAAAATATTTTGATTTTTTGACCCTTCATAGAGTTTTCTGAACTTTGACCTCAATGCGCCACGCCTTAACCGCCACCAATCGGGACCAAAATTTATGTGTGATATTTTTGACCATGTTACTACAGATTGAGGGGGCGATACAGTAAAATATCGTTAATTTAAATTTTAAACGCACTCTAATGTACATACATATGTATGTATGTATATGCGATTTATCTACATATGTATTTACGAATATAGAAAATGTAAATTTCTACTAGCTTTCGCATTCAGCTAGTGTCTTCAACATCGAAAATTCCCCATAATGTATGTCCTCTTGAAAATCTTGTTTTACAATTATTTAATGTTTTACATAAATAAATCCAACTGCGACGCTGTTTTTTACGCATGAACAAATCTATGAAATAATTTCAGGATGTTTTTTTGCTCTTATTTGTGTCCTTTCGTACACACATACAAATGTACCTACATACATATATTATTTTGTGGTTTGCTCCTCGAATTTACATTTATCTTCGTACACACATTATTTTATTGGCTTTAGCGGTATGTTTTGTGGTTGCTGTTGTTTTCGTTGTTGATTGGTTCCATAATAAGTCAAATCAGTACAAATTGTTTTATTTGTCTTGTGTAGTTTTTATACTCAGCTGTACTAGTACACAGAGTATTATAGTTTTAATCACATAACGGTGGATTGTAACAGAATGAAATAATCGAGATAGATATAGACTTATATATATATAAATGATCAGGGTGAAAAGAGAAATCGATTGAGCCATGTCCGTCCGTCCGTCCGTCCGTCTGTCCGTCCGTCCGTCTTTAAACACTCTAACTCGCGCAAAAATTGAGATATTTCGATGAAACTTTAAATGCAAGTTGGTATCGAGACTGGGACGATTGGTATTGAAAATGGGCGAAATCGGACCATGACCACGCCCACTTTTCCTATCTAGAAAAAATCGGAAATTTGGTATCTCAGCCACTAATATAGCTGCAGCGATGAAATTTTACCCACATGTTGAGCTCAGGCTCCTAGGAAGAAATTAGATAAAATTTTGGAAAACGGGCGGTGCCACGCCCACTTATTAAGGGTCAAACATTGAAAGTTTTATATGTCATAACTCAGAAACCATTGAAGGTATATCGATGAAATTTGGTACGCGTGATTTACTTACTTAGGCAAACGATTGGACGGAAAATAGTTAAAATCGGTTGACGGCCACGCCCACTTTTATATATGTGTATTATAAAGTGACCTAATAAAAACATTTTAAGCCATATCTCTGTCAAATGTAAAGATCTATCATTGAAATTTTGTCGCATGAGTCCAGCTATGGACATAAAACAAAAAACACAAAAATTTAGGAAAATGGGCGGTGCCACGCCCACTTATTAAGGGTCAAACATTGAAAGTTTTATATGTCATAAGTCAGAAACCGTTGAAGATATATCGATGAAATTTGGTACGCGTGATATACTTACTTAGGCAAATGTTTGGACGAAAATTTTCCAAAATCGGTTGACGGCCACGCCCACTTTTATATATGTGTATTATAAAGTGGCCTAATAAAAACATTTTAATTCATATCTCTGTCAAATATAAAGATATATCATTGAAATTTTGTCGCATGAGTCCAACTGCGGACATCAAACGATAAACACAAAAATTTTGGAAAATGGGCGCGGCACCGCCTCTTTTTAGAAACAGGAATATACGAGATTTCGAAGCCCATAACTCGACAAATAATTTATATATAATGACGAAACTTGGTGTGTACACTTTTATTACTGGTGGTAATACATGTTCAAAATTTTAGCGAAATCGGTTTGACGATCACGCCCACTTTTATATATGGGTATTATAAAGTGGCCTAATAAAAACATTTTAAGCGATATCTTTGTCAAATATAGAGATAATTCATAGAAATTTTGTGGCATGAGTTCGACAATAGACCGGAAACAAAAAATACAAAAATTTTGGAAAATGGTCGTGGAACCGCCTCTTTGTAGACAAAGGAATCTACGAGATTTCGGAGCCCATAACTCGATAAATAATTGAGATATTATGACGAAACTTGGTTTATACACTTTTATAACTTGTGTTAATAGACACGCTAAAATTAATTAAAATCGGTTATGACCACGCCTACTTTTTAACAAAGATATTTCTGGAACACCCTTTGGGAATTTGTAACGTGACATCTTTGTAACTAGAAGTCAAAAAGGAATGAAATTTTGCACAAAGAATAATATTCATATGCTTAGTTGGATGACAGATAAAAATATTGAAAATGGGCGTGGCTACGCCCACTTTATGCGGCACTCGCTTCTTATAAAATACACCCTATATCGAACAAACGCAAACAAACAATGAAAGCATACAGCTGAGTATCTAATGTTCGATTCCACCCGAACTTAGGCTTCCTTACTTGTTTTTTTTAATTTTTTTCATATTCTTTTATACATATGAACATAAACAGAGTTTAGTATTCCCAACATTTGCACTGGTAATTTCCACGAAACTCCCTTCCCGCCATGTGCTCCTGCACGCCAACGTATGTAATTCCAAACTAAACTAAACCAAATTAAAAGGGAACTTTTCCTTAAACATTTCCAATGTGTGTCTACAATTTTTTCCATTTTTCCTAGAAGTTGTCCTACGCATACGAGTATGAGTGTCTTTAGCCCAGCGGTTGAACATGCTGCGGATATGTTCTGATGAGGGGATAAGCGCAGACAGGCGCCTACAAAACTGTCGCTACGTGACGGCTGCACTCGTATGCGCCTATTTGTATTTCAATTTTCTAACAGCAGGAAAAAGTTCGGTGGTAAGACACTGTGCCGATTGCATACCCATGGCTGGTGAGAGTTTGGCCGACAATCTGTGGTACGTGAGCGAGCTTGAACGCGTTTGGCCGGAAGGACACCTATACACGTTTAATTGCCTAAGTGCTGGCAATGGGAACGAGAGGAAATTAAAAATTCTATCAACGCTTGCAAATGTTACAAACAAAAATTGGAAAAGAAATTTAATTCAGAAACAAGAGGCAACGCGTCTGAAAAAATGGAGCTAACGAATTGGGTGGGCGCTAGAGCGATAAGATCGGCATCGGAAAACAGGAGGAGGGCGTGACGAGTAAGCAAATTGTTAAAGTAAATAAGTAAAGTAACAAGAAAAGAAAACAAAAAACAAACACCATCGCCAATTATTATGTGAAGTGTTCTGAATGGTAAGCAGTGACTAGCAGATGACGCATGGCGTCATGTGTTTGACTTTCCATTTTATAATGATTTGCTATTGTAGTTGTTTCAAGAATAACGCTCTTCACCATTCCGCCATTCGAATTAATTGAGCATCTTAAATAATATTCTTAATATCCTGTTATGGTGGGAAGATGGCAGAGGAGCGGCAATTAATGCAAAGCAGTGTTAGGTACCATGAATTAAGAAAAATTCAAAATATTTTGAATCTTTGCACAGCGGAAATGCAAAACTTAAAAAGCGAAATTCTAAAAAAGTAAAACAAAAAGAAACAAGGAACAAAAAACAAGGAAAAATTGTTTCCATTCATAATTTTAAGTTTTTGATTTATGTACATACAAATATTTATGTACATCTACATATCCGCGCGTGTAAGACTCTTCGTACTAAGGTATCTTATGGACATACATACATACTTGTATATACATACATACATACATATGTTTTTATGCAGGTAAAAAAGTATACTTTACTTTTATACGCGCTTTATTTTTGGTTTATTAGAGTTACTATGCAAACTATTGCTGAACGCTGCAGCGTAATATATAATGAATTTTTATGTGAAAAGTTTTTGCTGTTCCTTTAAATATAACGCATACAATTTCTTCTAAGGTAAGTAATTTACATAACTAAAATAAAATAAAACAAAGATAAATTGAAGTTAAGCCAAGCTTAACCAAATTTACTGAATATAACTGGATACTAAAGGAATGTGTAGATTTAAATTTGAAGGACATCCGCAAAGAAATCTTCACCGGAGGATAACAGCGGCAAGGCTAATATTCCACGGCATTTATTTATCTCAAATCCGCAGCGAATGGCGAATCAAAAAAGGAACTGATATACGTAAATCGACTCTGGTATGAATAGATAGCAACAAGCAACCAATTAAATGATTACTCACCAAACTCGCTATTGGTACTTAGCGATGCCAAAAGTATAAGAAATTGGGTATAAGTACGATCACTTTCATATCGTCGGTTAAAGTGCATTTTCGCGTAAGAGGTACTTGCATTTTCAATTACCACTCAAATTGAGTTGTAGTTAAAATCAGAAAATGCACTTTAAACGACGATATACATATTAGTATATTTACAAAACGTATGACTGGGTGGCCTTAAGTAGCCAAAAGTGAAAGGCTCGTAATTCACTTGGCTGAATTTTTTAATAGTAGTAATGGATGGCATCCTACTTCATAATTTCCTCTAAGCTTTAGCCCACTATATTACACTCATATCTATGCCTATATGCAATTCTTCTACGTTGAGCTTAACAAGTAAATAAAGCTAATATTTTTATAGAAAAAGTTTGTAGACGTTAGACAAAATGTTTAATGTGCCGCATAATGAACGATACATACATACATACATATATGGATGAATTTTGAGTTACATAGTCCAATTTTGGTAAGTTGGTAGTACTTACAAAGTAATCCCTTAAATAACGGCAAACGACTAATCCATGTATGTTAACCAACTTGAAGTTAGCCGAGAGTAGTAACTAGTTGTTCCTTTTATCCATATCAACAAATTGTTATTAATAAAACGGAATGTCCTACGAAATAGCATTTGCCAGCCTCTGCACTACTTTCCTACCTATTCCAAGTATACAAGTATAGGCATATCACAATCACCGAATATCCTCTATACATATGTATGTGGGTCAATTTAAAAAAAACGCAATTTTTGTGTCCCTGCACTTTACACTACTATTTTATGTAAAAACAAGTAAGGAAGCCTAAGTTCGAGTGCAATCGAACATTAGATACTCAGCTGTATGCTTTCATTGTTTGTTTGCGTTTGTTCGATATAGGGTGTATTTTATATGAAACGAGTGCTGCATAAACAGGGCGCAGCCACGCCCATTTTCAAAATTTATATCAATCATCCAAATAAGCATACAAATATTATTGTTAGTGCAAAATTTCATCCCTCTATGACTTTTAGTTACAAAGACTTCACGTTACAAATTCCAAAAGGGTGTTCCAGAAATATCTTTGTTAAAAAGTAGGCGTGGTCATAAACCGATTTCAATACATTTTTGCGTGTCTATTAACACATGTTATAAAAGTGTATAAACCAAGTTTCGTCATAATATCTCAATTATTTGTCGAGTTAAAGGCTAAGAAATCTCATATATCCCTTTGTCTAAAAAGAGGCGGTGCCACGCCCATTTTCCAAACTTTTTTATTTTTTGTTTCCGGTCTATTGTAAAACTCATGTCACAAAATTTCAATGAATTATCTTTATATTTCACATAGATATCGCTTAAAATGGTTTTATTAGGTCACTTTATAATACACATATATAAAAGTGGGCGCGGTCGTCAACCGATTTTGGTAATTTTTCGTCCACACATTTGGCTAAGTAAATATATCACGCGTACCAGATTTCATCGATATATCTTTAACGGTTTCTGAGTTATGGCTTATTAAACTTTCAATATTCGCTCCTTAATAAGTGGGCGTGGCACCGCCCATTTTCCAAAATTTTTGTAGTTTTTGTTTTATGTCCATAGTTGGACTCCTGCCACAAAATCTCAGTGATTGATCTTTATATTTGACAGAGATATCGCTTAAAATGTTTTTATTAGGCCCCCTTATATTTCCTATATATAAAAGTGGGCGTGGCCGTCAACCGATTTTGATAATTTTTCGCCAAAACATTTGACTAAGTAATTATATTACGCGTACCGAATTTCATCGATATATCTTCAACGGTTTCTGAGTTATGACTCATAAAACTTTCAATGTCTGCCCCTTAATAAGTGGGCGTGGCACCGCCCATATTCCAAAATTTTTGTGTTTTTTGTTTTATGTCCATAGTTGGACTCATGCGACAAAATTTCAATGATAGATCTTTATATTTGACAGAGATATCGCTTAAAATGGTTTTATTAGGTCACTTTATAATACACATATATAAAAGTGGGCGTGGCCGTAAACCGATTTTGATAATTTTTCGTCAAAACATTTGTCTATGTAAGCAAATTACGCGTACCAAATTTCATCGATATATCTTCAACGGTTTCTGAGTTATGACATATAAAACTTTCAATGTTTGACCCTTAATAAGTGGGCGTGGCACCGCCCATTTTCCAAAACTTCATCAAATTTCTTCATAAGGGCCCGAGCTCAATACGTGGGTAAAATTTTAAAACTCTAGCTATATTAGTGGCTGAGATACCAAATTTCCGATTTTTTCTATATAGGAAAAGTGGGCGTGGTCATGGTCCGATTTCGCCCATTTTCAATACCAACCGTCCCAGTCTCGATACCAACTTGCGTTCCAAATTTCATCAAAATATCTCAATTTTTGCGCGAGTTAGAGTGTTTACAGACGGACGGACGGACGGACGGACGGACAGACGGACGGACGGACGGACGGACGGACGGACGGACGGACGGACGGACATGGCTCAATCGATTTCTCTTTTCACCCTGATCATTTTGATATATATAAGTCTATATCTATCTCGATTATTTCATTCTGTTACAATCCACCGTTATGTGATTAAAACTATAATACTCTGTGTACTAGTACAGCTGAGTATAAAAAAAATATCAAAAAAAAAACAAAAACGTGAGAGTGATCATCGAGGAATATGTACAAAAAAAGTAATTCTCAAATTTGTATGTTTGTTTTTTTGTTTGTTTAGAATGGTGTTTTGTTTCTCCCTCTGACTCCTTTCATACAAAAGCATGTGTAGATTTTTTAGTAAACAAAATAAAATAAAATCAAGAAAAACAGTAAATATGTAACATTTAATAACTGTTTTCGAATTATTGGGTTTCTTTCTTTTGTTTTGATTTGTTATAGTTGTCAAAAATTAATTAGTGCGAATTTGGCGTTGCGAAGAAAGGTTGTCCCCACAATTTGTATTGAGCGTCACTTTTTTATACATCAAGTAATATTACCAGTTTTGAGTTTGCATTTAAATAAAGTAAACTACGTAAGGAAAGTACAAACTTTAAATATTAAAAAAGTGAAAAAGCGAAAAAAAATCTATAAAAAAAAGTGTGCATTTGCGTAGTTTTTGTGAACACCATGGTAAGGGCGGGATAAAATGTCATGAGCGTCACGCTAATTTTTTTAAAAGTGAATATATTAAATGTAAAAAATTTAAGTTGACAATCATTGTTTACATGGTTTCAACTAATTTTTTTATAATTTGTGAATTTGGGAAATAAATTGCCTACGGAAAAAACCAAAATAGGCAAAAATGTCATGAGCGTCACTTTTGATACATATTGCTTCATAGCTTAAAATGCTTAATTTTGCTTTTATTTTTTAATTTTCAAGAGTAAAACAACAAAATTAACGGCGGCTGAAAGAGCACGGAAATATCGAGAGAAAATAAAGCTCGATAAAGCGCGTAATAACGAATTAAAAAGAAAGAAGAAAGAAAGGTATAATCGTGGTATATTTCATTTTAATTTTTATTGTTACTGACTGATACTGTATTTGAATAGCAACGAGAAACGGATGAAAAGAGGTGACATGCCGAAAAAAATGCTTCAGCGTGAGCGAGCTAAAAATAGAGAATATGTACGTTTATACAGATTCAGAATAAGAATTCGAATGAAAATTTATAAATTAAATTAAGTTAAGTTATTGTTTTGCGTCAAATATTTACATATGTGTATAAGTTTCTTCAAGAATTACTTCCTTTTTTCCTTTTCTGTTAAAGACATCAAAGAATATGTACATGTTTAGTTTTGTATGAAAATTTTTGTTTTTTGAAGAATTTTTGTTTTCTTTTATTTACTTTTTGTAAAAAATAAACTTGTTTTCGTTAAACTTTAAATTTGGCATTATTTCTTGTTTACGTGCAACAAAATCTCTTGATCGTCACAAAATGTCTTGAGCGTCACACTTAGTTTTTTTTTCCTTAAAACGCTTATAATTGCAGTTTTTTTTAAATACATTGTTACAAGCCTATTACTTTCCAAGTAACCTCTTAGTTCATGTCTTTTTTTTTAACAAAAATGTACATATTTTCATCTTAAAATTTTTAAATAACTAGTCAATTAAAAAAAAAAAAAATCAAGGTGAATCGTGATTTTGTGTTTATAATCGAAAAGGTGATTTTCGCAAAAGTCAATCTTGAAAAACAAAAGAACATCGTAGTAAGCTTGAATTTCAAATATTTTTGCATTTTTAGCGATTTTTTATACATATTTGGTGTGTGACGCTCAAGACAGAAATCATATAAAACCTAAAAAAAAATCCAAAAATATTGATTTTTTTGAGAGCCTAAAGGTACCACCGGATTCTTCATCAATTTCTACATAAATTGGCCACTCTTACAGGTGAATTGAAAAAACTTTAAAAATAAGCAAAAAAAAAACTCGTTGTGTACGTTTTTTTTGAAATTGACCCATGTATGTATGTGAGAAACTGAAAAATTATAAATATGACACTAGCTTAAATGATGTGAACTACTGCATTCCTATATGTGTAGTACTTACTCGTATACATACGTGCATTCCTTCTCCATTACGAGGGTCGCCTGATTTTTAAAATTCGTTAAAGTTATATTCTAGCCATTGTATATTATATTAATAATCGTGCCGCGTTCTGTACGTTGGGCAGCCAATATCAATGTTGTGATTAGGGATTTGGCACAAGCTGTGTTCCATTTCCACATTCCTGAATGCTTCTTTTAAAAAGTAAATACATATTTATGTATTTATAATTCAAAATTTCTGGAACAGTTAATAAGTCGTTGTAAGGCAATCATAGTTTTTCACTTTTTATTAAAAGAAACAAATCGAAAACCTCGTTTGGCCGATACCACTAACATTTCAATCTATATTCGCTTTGACTCACTGCTATCTAGACCTTACAAAAATAGATAAGCATTTAAGTGTTAATTTTGGCTTTGAACAATTATTATGAACCTCGTACTTCACGTGGTGTGCCCTGTTCTGGTATGATACGGCAGGAAGTAGTCAAAATTTTTCTTTTATTTGCACATGTGCATACATACATATTTACATGTACATATGTACATACGCGTGCACATTTAAAAAGATGAATTTTAAGCGTCTTTGAAAGCTCTATGCAACAAATTGATGACGGCAGTCAGTTGGTTGAGTTGCTACAAATTGCCATCAACTGTAGCAACACATGCAAAAAGTGAAAAATTAATTAAAATCCTAGACATGGCAACATGTCTGGCAAAAAGTATTGCGAACAAAAACAGCACGAACAAAGTAAACAAAAAATATATTATTGTTTCGCCAGTTTTTGTTATGCTGTTGCTAACACCGCTGTGCTGGTGACTGATGTTTTCGGCGTGATAGAAAACTCACTTCTGCAACAACAATAAAAGCTAACATTAAAAGTCAGAAGCAGTGCTTGCGACAACAAAATCTGCTGTTATTCGAAATTTTTTTTCCTTTCGTTGAACAAACCCTGCAAAAAGTTTGAGTACTCCATGCAGCCATCTATGGAGTACTCGCTATGCATCAACCGAATACTCCCTTGTCTACCACATTTCAAGCAGAATCTATGGTCCAATTAATATGGCGATGTCATAGGACTGGATCATATGCTCCAGTCAAGCATTACATCCAATTACTGCATGGAGTACTACCGTTGACTACTTTATAAATTACTAGAAATATTTACAATTTTAAAAAAGTCGTTTAAACGAAAATACAAAAAATGTATCCCAGCAAACACAGTCTCTAACGTTAGAAATTTTGTCGAGATTACCTTAGATAACTAGTGTAATTCTCTATATATTCTCAAATCGCTAAATAGGGTTGAAAACTACACTAGAATTCGATTAGCGAGTGATTAGAGAAGGAGCCAAATCTCACGCCTTTTATCAATTCTCAATATATTTCTGTGATATATTGAATATACATATATATATATACATTCTGTGATATATTGAATATATATATATATATTGAAATTAGATACTAAAAAATGGTAAAGTTAATATTACCGTAGTACAATGTTTTCTATTAAAAAGTACAAGAAGTACCTTTAATTTAAATAATAAGACTGAATTTTGTTTAAATTTCAGTTCTTATAAATGTGGTAAACATATGCATGTCAATATATATAATCATATGCAATTTAGGCACATATTGCGTTAATAAAATCAAAACAATGAAAAAATCATGTAAAAGAAGACAAAGCTTTGTTTTTCATTTCAATTGGAAGTATTTGCAAATTCTGATTAGAATCTCATTAGAGAACTACATTAGAATTCGATTCGAGAATTATAATTTTCTCGATTTGAGAATTAAGTACCCTTTTGTTTGAGAACGCTATGATTCTCGATAGATTTTCGAGTCGTCCTTTAGGTTAGAGGTTTGAGAATGAGGCCAGTTCTCGAGTCATTCTCAAATCGATAACTAACCTCAGTGTTTGTTGGGTATGTACCCAATAAACACAGACGCGAGGATGATATCGCGGCGAATTCGAGGCGAGTTCGCGAAAGCAGATTTTCGCGAACGTAATTTCTCGGACTCGCCTCGAGTTCGCGGCAAGTTCGAGAAAACCAATTTTCGCGATATTAATTTCTTCAATTTTTTTAAGTTGTTTTGCACTAAAAAATCATTATACTTAGTTCTGAAATTTTACATTTATACCTGAACTTGAATATCACAATTCCAGTAGATCAAATCGGTTTATAATCAAATAGATACGAGTATGTAGAAAAACCAATTCAAAATTTTTTAAATAAGGGGACTTTATTTACTGCTTAAATTTATTTGAAAAGCTTTTGTTATTCATGAAAGTTAAGTTCTTTATAAATATATTTTAAGTGCTTTGTATTATTTTATACGGATTAAACCATTGCCAGTAAACTTTTAATTTTTCGAAACTCCATTTATAAAAATATCTCGAATCGCTAATGAACAAATTTTCGAATCGCCAACGATCAGAGAAATTAAAAATTCTCGAATAGCTAATGATAAAAAATTCGAATCGCTAGTGATAGGTGACATACCTACGAATTCGGATTCGCCGATCTATCGCCGCGAACTTTTGCCGCAATAATAAAATCAGAGAAAGCGAATCCGACGCGAATTCGAGACGAGTCCGTTGTGTTTATTGGGTATGTACGCTTGCTTCGTCGACATAAATTGGTCGTTTGCAGGTATATAAAGGATCAATTTGTAAGTACTCCAATCTCCCACTAAATGGACCATATAATCCAACGATTGTTGCGGGGAAAATCTAATTTGTTTTCCTTTCGACTTCCGTTTTTATAAACACATACACACACAATTGATATCATCTTTGTTTTGTTTTTATTTGCTAGTGCGTAAAAAGTCAATTTGCATACACAATTTTTTTTTGAAAGAAATAATAATAAATGATTACTTCCAAAAATTTCTGGCAAGAGCAACTGAATAAAAACTTGATCATAACATTATAAGAGCGCATCGCACAGCAAGTGGATCCTTCAGCAACTCCGATTGTGCCTGTGGCCGTGTTGGTTAAACCCAATTTATTAGAGATGTGTTAACTAAAGGCTTTTGAACAAACACACCTCTAGCTTTAAATAATCAATAACAAGTAAGGAAGCCTAAGTTCGAGTGGAATCGAACATTAGATACTCAGCTGTATGCTTTCATTGTTTGTTTGCGTTTGTTCGATATAGGGTGTATTTTATATGAAACGAGTGCTGCATAAACAGGGCGCAGCCACGCCCATTTTCAAAATTTGTATCAATCATCCAAATAAGCATATAAATATTATTGTTAGTGCAAAATTGCATCCCTCTATGACTTTTAGTTACAAAGACTTCACGTTACAAATTCCAAAAGGGTGTTCCAGAAATATCTTTGTTAAAAAGTAGGCGTGGTCATAAACCGATTTCAATAAATTTTTGCGTGTCTATTAACACAAGTTATAAAAGTGTATAAACTAAGTTTCGTCATAATATCTCAGTTATTTGTCGAGTAATAGGCTCATAGATTTCTTTGTATAAAAAGAGGCGGTGCCACGCCCATTTTATAAAATTTTTTTTTTTTGTGTTTCCAGTCTATTGTAGAACTCATGTCACAAAATTTCAATGAATTATCTTTATATTTCACAGAGATATCGCTAAAAATGATTTTATTAGGTCACTTTATAATACCCATATATAAAAGTGGGCGTGGTCGTCAACCGATTTTGGTAATTTTTCGTCCACACATTTGGCTAAGTAAATATATCACGCGTACCAAATTTCATCGACATATCTTTAACGGTTTCTGAGTTATGGCTTATAAAACTTTCAATATTTGCCCCTTAATAAGTGGGCGTGGCACCGCCCATTTTCCAAAATTTTTATATGTTTTGTTTTACGTCCGTAGGTGGACTAGTGCCACAAAATTTCAGTGATAGATCTTTATATTTGACAGAGATATCGCTTAAAATGTTTTTATTAGGCCCCTTTATAGTTCCCATATATAAAAGTGGGCGTGGCCGTCAACCGATTTTTATAATTTTTCGCCAAAACATTTGTCTAAGTAAGCAAATTACGCGTACCAAATTTCATCGATATATCTTCAACGGTTTCTGAGTTATGACATATAAAACTTTCAATGTTTGACCCTTAATAAGTGGGCGTGGCACCGCCCATTTTCCAAAACTTCATCAAATTTCTTCATAAGGGCCTGAGCTCAATACGTGGGTAAAATTTTAGCACTCTAGCTATATTAGTGGCTGAGATACAAAATTTCCGATTTTTACTATATAGGGGAAGTGGGCGTGGTCATGGTCCGATTTCGCCCATTTTCAATACCAACCGTCCCAGTCTCGATACCAACTTGCATTTCAAATTTCATCAAAATATCTCAATTTTTACGCGAGTTATCGTGCGTACGGACGGACGGACGGACGGACGGACGGACGGACGGACGGACGGACGGACGGACGGACGGACGGACGGACGGACATGGCTCAATCGATTTCTCTTTTCACCCTGATCATTTTGATATACATAAGTCCATATCTATCTCGATTATTTCATTATGTTACAATCCACCGTTATGAAATCAAAATTATAATACTCTGTGTACTAGTACAGCTGAGTATAAAAAGAAATCAAAATTGGAAATTACAGGCAGCAGAAATTAAACTAAACTATCCCTACTTTCGATTCATGACTTCCACTAGGGATAGAATTTAGTTTTCTCCATATGTATACCGTCAGATGTATTAAAGCATGTGTGATATGATTGTTCATTCAATCAAATTACAAATATATGAGTACATATGTATGTATGTGATACTATATATGTACATATGTACGCAAAGGGAACGCAAAGAAAAAGAAACAATTATTTTCTCTATCACAGTTCTATCGAAAGCAATCAGCTAGCAATTTGTTACATTATATTCGAACAAAGACCAAGCCGAAGTTTTCTGAAAGCAAACAACGAAAACGAAAAGAAATGCGCAGTAAAAAATATCCTTAACAAATAAAGCTGCCTAAAGTAATCCATCAACTTTGACACTGAATGTATTGCAAAAATGTAGGCAACATGTGTGTAAAAAAAAGAGTATCACTGTTCACAGAAAAAAAGATTTTCGAAAAAATTTACTGTTGTTATTTGGCAAAAGTGAAGAACGCCTTCTAGCACACACTTGGCCAGCCCATCGGAGAGCCGCCATACTCTGACACCATTTCCTTCTATCGTTTTATTAACTCTTTACTAAACGAATCCTAGAACTCGTTAGAGTGATATACACGACAATGTATTATTTGACTTATATACTCGTACATATATCTAACGGGTTCTGCTAATCATTCATAATTGATCACCTATTAACTAACAAGCAATCGCCTGGGCCCTCATTATGTAGTTCGATTCGAAAGAAAAATCGTTTGCTTTCGAGATCTATTCCATATATTCTATAGAACACGAATGAGCTTTCGAATCGAATTTCGCTATCGAATAGAACTGCAGAGTGAGGGCCCTGATCTTTTAAAATCTGCTTGTGTCCTTCCATTATACCTACTGCAATAATTTTCAGTTATCATTATCACTTTGTCAATGGAATAAACAAACATTGTACGAGTAAACGCCAAATGCATATAATATATCGTTGGCTTCGTGAACAAATGTGCTAAGTCAATTTATGGTAACTTTTCAGGAGAGGCAAAAAACCTCCAAATTTTTTTTGTTGTTACTATTTTAAAAATCTGAAAATGCAGTTTTCTTCCTCAGATGGTTGTGCTAAAATACCAGTTATCGGCGCATTTTAATATAAAGCTTGTACAAAGTTAAGTTATACTACAGACCATCGCTTCGCCACTGTTAATATTATTTCTTTCTACTTATCATGAGCATACATATGTACATACATTCCATGTAGCACTATTGCATACATATCTATTTATATTCAGCCCTCAATACTCTTCTAGCTGTTATTTGCTTTACACTATCCTACTTATTGCATTTTTCTTACTCAGCAATGCCTTCGGCAACTCCATTTCCTGTGGGTGTTTCTAAGCAACATCAGGCAGTTTGCACTATTAACATCTAAATTCCTTCCACCGTGTTCTCTATCTCTTACACCAGACATTGCTGCAGGCCTTTCACAATAAAAGAAAAAAATACGAAACGATAAGAAAAAATACGCCAAATTGTGCCCAATAGGGTGTTTAAGCTGCAGCTGAGGAAAAACACATATTTCTTACGAGTATTTAGGGTGAAAAGTTGTTAAGTCCATTTTTTATGAAAAGGCATGCATTTGTATTAAAACGAAGGAAGTCACTTATCTTATGGCGTTTTCTTTTCTGACAAAAAATGTTGCCCTTTAATATCTCAATTATCGAATTACGAAACATGACTTTCTATAAAATTTCTGAATTTGTAGTTAATGGTGCCCTCTTCCTTAGTCAGAGGACAACATTCGTTGAAATCACCACACAAGCTTACAAAATGGCGAAGAAAATCAAACAGGGCAACATTTTTTCGAGAAAAGAAAACGGCATTAATATACTATTTTTGTATTAAGATTCCTTTTCTGGTATTCTCTGGATCCAACAATCTCTTTACGTTATATCACACAATTTTGACGGGCATGGTTGCACAGGTTGCTCTGAGATAAAGAAATTTGGAATTTTATAACAATTTCTATACCGTTGTATAAACTTCATAACAACATACATAAGTGAAATTTCATAAGCGTCTAAGTGCCAAAAAAAATAATGCCAATAATTCTATTCTGTACGAAGATGATGCTTTAGTCAAGAATCTACACACATAACTATGAAAATTTAAATTTATACGCAGAAACAAGTTTGAAATAAAGAAGTTTTATGCTCTCCTGTAAAATCTTCTTTTAAGTACTTCAATAATGTCAAATCGCGTTTCTAAAATTTAAAAGACGAGTGTGAAGTTTGAGCACAATGGAGTTAGCAGATTTTAACGTTACGTTAGCGGGATAACAAATTTTTTGGTTTTTTTATTTTGCAATTGTTTAGTCTCCCGTTTTCTATAATTTTGCGAGGCATTTCCGCCATTTCGAATGCTAGCTGCAGGCAAAATTTTGCAACTGATACGTCTCAAAGGACGAATTTGCAGAAATTTCGTTAATTATTCGAAAACACTTTAGTTGAAGCGTTTGGTAGTAAAAAGTAACATTTGCAATCGGGCATAATTAAAAGTAATGATGCAATTGTTAGTTGCAGTTAAAAGACTCCAAGGCGAATGACGACTTCCACAAAAAAAAAAAATTGCAAAGTATGAAATTTACGCATAATAAAAAAATAATATACATGTAGTCAGATTTAAATAAACAAGACATAAATATATTTTATCTAACCATTTTCTATCACAAATTGAAGCAACCAACCAACAACTAGAAATACGATACATATGTAGATATTTCCAACCTTTTTTTTACTTTTATTTCTTGTATCGTGGTTCATGAGCATAATTCACTAAAATGAAAATGCCGGAAAATAAGAATATAACATGTATAATTTAGGACCATTCATTTGCGTTTTTGACTACTAAATTAAAGCAATTACACTGAGAAGAAAGTACTAATTTCACATTGGAAAAGGAATCAACCAAAGTTTTTGTAAATATTTCAATGCTTATTTTTTTGGTATTAAAATATTTTTATACTCAGCTGTACTAGTACACAGAGTATTATAGTTTTAATCACATAACGGTGGATTGTAACAGAATGAAATAATCGAGATAGATATAGACTTATATATATCAAAATTATCAGGGTGAAAAGAGAAATCGATTGAGCCATGTCCGTCCGTCCGTCTGTCCGTCCGTCTGTCCGTCTGTCCGTCCGTCTGTCCGTCTGTAAATACTCTAACTCGCGCAAAAATTTAGATATTTTGATGAAATTTGAAATACAAGTTGGTATCAAAACTGGGACGGTTGGTATTGAAAATGGGCGAAATCGGACCATGACCACGCCCACTTTTCCTATATAGAAAAAATCGGGAATTTGGTATCTCAGTCACTAATATAGCTTGAGCGATGAAATTTTACCCACGTGTTGAGCTCAGGCCCCTAGGAAGAAATTTGATGAAATTTTGGAAAATGGGCGGTGCCACGCCCACTTATTAAGGGTCAAACATGGAAAGTTTTACATGCCATAACTCAGAAACCATTGAAGATATATCGATGAAATTTGGTGCGCGTGATTTGCTTACTTAGGCAAACGTTTGGACGAAAAATAGTTAAAATCGGTTAACGGCCACGCCCACTTTTATATATGTGTATTATAAAGTGGCCTAATAAAAACATTTTAAGCGATATCTCTGTCAAATATAAAGATATATCATTGAAATTTTATAGCAGGAGTCCAACTGCGGACATAAAACGAAAAACACAAAAATTTTGGAAAATGGGCGTGGCACCGCCTCTTTTTAGAAACAGGAATATACGAGATTTCTGAGCCCATAACTCGACAAATAATTTATATATAATCATGAAACTTGGTGTGTACACTTTTATTACTTGTGGTAATACATGTTCAAAATTTTAGCGAAATCGGTTGACGACCACGCCCACTTTTATACATGGGAACTATAAAGTGGCCTAATAAAAACATTTTAAGCGATATCTCTGTCAAATATAAAGATATATCATTGAAATTTTATAGCAGGAGTCCAACTGCGGACATAAAACGAAAAACACAAAAATTTTGGAAAATGGGCGTGGCACCGCCTCTTTTTAGACAAAGGAATATACGAGATTTCTTAGCCTATAACTCGACAAATAACTGAGATATTATAACGAAACTTGGTTTATATACTTTTACAACTTGTGTTAATAGACACGTAAAAATTTATTGAAATCGGTTTATGACCACGCCTACTTTTTAACAAAGATATTTCTGGAACACCCTTTGGGAATTTGTAACGTGACATCTTTGTAACTAGAAATCAAAAAGGAATGAAATTTTGCACAAATAATAATATTCATATGCTTAGTTGGATTACTGATAAAAATTTTGAAAATGGGCGTGGCTACGCCCACTTTATGCGGCACTCGCTTTATGTAAAATACGCCGTGTTTCCATCAAACGCAAACAAACAATGAAAGCATACAGCTGAGTATCTAATGGTCGATTCCACTCGAACTTAGGCTTCCTTACTTGTTTTTTTTTAATTAACTGTGTAATAATAGCTAACGCGCCAGACGTTGTTCTGCCTAAAATTTAATCTTATAAAGCCTAAAGAAAAAGTCCTAAATTACCGTGTTGCTCACCCTTATCTTAAAATCGATAGTAATGTCTGCGAATACTAAATAATCCCTATCCCTATCCCTTTCCCTATCCCTATCCCTATCCCTATCCCTATCCCTATCCCTATCCCTATCCCTATCCCTATCCCTATCCCTATCCCTATCCCTATCCCTATCCCTATCCCTATCCCTATCCCTATCCCTATCCCTATCCCTATCCCTATCCCTATCCCTATCCCTATCCCTATCCCTATCCCTATCCCTATCCCTATCCCTATCCCTATCCCTATCCCTATCCCTATCCCTATCCCTATCCCTATCCCTATCCCTATCCCTATCCCTATCCCTATCCCTATCCCTATCCCTATCCATATCCCTATCCCTATCCCTATCTCTATCCCTATCCCTATCTCTATCCCTAACCCTATCCCTATCCCTATCCCTATCCCTATCCCTATCCCTATCCCTATCCCTATCCCTATCCCTATCCCAATCCCAATCCCAATCCCAATCCCTATCCCAATCCCAATCCCTATCCCTATTCCTATCCCTATCCCTATCGCCATCCCTATTCCTATCCCTATCGCTATCCCTATCCCTATCCCTATCCCTATCCCTATCCAACAAAATAAATAAATATATTAAGCACCACCTTTTCGGCTCATGACAATGTTTATGAATGTGTGTTTGTGTGAGTGTAAAATTTTAATTTTGGATTTCAACATTTACAAACAAATTTTAATTAATAATTTTTGCAAGATCATTGGAAAAACATTCTAAGATTGGGCGGAATATAACCCTACTTATGATTCACAACGCACAAGGACAACAGGCCTTTGGCAGCACAGGCCGACTAAAAAGAACCGAACCTTTGACAAACGGTTTTTTGACAGGATAAGGCTCTTGCTTTCAGATAATATTCCATGTCCTTTAAATGGAAGCAAAATACCAATGCTACGTTACCTCAAAAATAGGAATACCTTGGAATCCCAAGCCAAGTTAGATATTTGGAGATGGGTTTCTGATTCAGTGCACTAAAAACCTTCTGAAAGTATACACACCTTGCTTTCTCGGTAAGAATTTTGCAGGTCTGCGTAGTTCTCAAGCAGTCTCGACCTTTAGTTGTAAGACCAGACTTCCAATTTTTTTATCCGACATATTGTAATTCGAATCACCTGCCGTTTACATAGCCAGATGCACGCTGAGGAGTTCACCTGTTGGTGTACATTAAGGTGGTACAAAAAAAATTAAAACCTAACATTGCCGAACAAGACTATTTTTATGCTAATACTCCTCAAACAACATATGTCCTCTTTTTTAGTGATAAAAAACATCGTTCTTGTTAATTAAGACTTTACAGAAAAGTATGTATTATTACTGATGTAAACGCAGACGCAAATTTGGAGGCATTTGCGCGACCTCTAAACTTCAACATATTAAGGCATAATTTTCTGAAAAGATTTCCGTAGTACAGTCGCATGAAATGGGGTTATCCCCCAGATTTCGGGAGAGCCTTATTTTCTTCATACAATTTTGGACCAACCTAGTGTATATACATAATATATACATATATGTATGTACATATGTATGTTATATATAACACTGTATGTACAATGTACATACATATAAGTCTGTTTGTCGGCTTTCCTTTGATATTTCCTTTTGTTTCCCTTCTTCTTCAAAAAACTGTCGTATGTTTCCCTTGCTTCCGTTTGTTGTTTCATTCACCTTCGCCATTTACCCCTTTGACTTTGTACTTTCGCTTTTGTTGGTGTGTGTGTGTGTGTTTTTAAATACTTTCACTTCCTTTTCAATTAAATTTAATTTGAAATTACCTTTAACATCGTTGGTCTATCCGGTGCGACACTAAAGCATTGACAGATTTAATTTACTGTTAACATACGCACCTTTCTGTGGGCATCCTATTTTATGATTCTTATTATTTGGTTCGCCTAAATGAAAGATTATATGTACATACATATGTAGATATGTGTGTAAATAATTCTTCGTCCTTGGGGAGCGGTAATTCTCCTTATATATATCTGCATATAGTATACATACACATATGTATGTATGTATCAATCATGTAGGTTTTTTTCTTTACATACCCTGCAAGAAATCCAAACACTCAGTTCATAAAAATTTCCCCTGGGGCAACATCAATGATCCCTTTTCTCCCAATTTCCGGAGTTTTGTGGCCTTTGTAATTAAGTAAGTTCAAACTATTTTAATGCTATTTCTGTTAACACGAAATATTCTCGTATGTACCCTACTACATATTTTGGCTCGTGTAGCTTCCTTCATTCCCACCTCCGACATTTTCATATCTATACAAAAATACACAGATACACAGTATATTTTTATACTCACCTGTGTGTAAGTAGTGCACAGAGAATTATATGTAGTTTTGTTCACCCAACGGTTTGTTGTAAGCATATAAGATATCAACATAATTAAAAAAGAAACCGAAGCCGTGTTCGTTCGTCCGTACACCCGCTAATTTGTACAAACATCGAAATAATTCGATGAAATTCGTTAAAAAGAAACCTGCGGGGATGGGACTTGGTTGGTATTGAAATCGGACCATAACAACGCCCACTTTCTCCGCATAGCATATGCATTTCGAAAACTAGTCAAAATATCATAATTCAGTTTTAATAAAGATATAGTAATGCAATTTCAACCATGAGATGGAAACGTGGTCTTATAAAAATTTGATAATCGTTTTCGAAGAAGGGTTTTATCATGACTACCTTCCTTTCTCTTCCTGTCTTGTTATACCCACCTTTCACGAACATGAAATTGTATTATAACTTTGTGCCAAAACACGTCCATTTAAAGGGAAACTAGTTTCACAGTTTTTGGTATATCTGCTTGAAATTCGGCATGTGTGGGTATTTTTGTGACGAGCTGATTGCTCGGAATCTGGAAAATTTGTGCAATATAACATGTGTATGTATACATATGTACGTAGTCGTCATACAACCAATATAATTTCTTTATTTAAACTACTAGGACGTGTTTAATTAAACTTTTTACACATAACCCACAGAATTTTCGGTACAAATTAAGAAATATCAGACCATGTAAAGTTTACTTTCCACATTCATAGAAAGTTTGAAGTCTTTGGTGCGGCCGAACACAGCTAATTGTTTTTTTTTTAGTGTTATTAACATGCTGTGAAATTTTTGAATTTATTTATTAGCTGTTATATGGTTAGCCACATATTTCGAAATGTTCTCCATGAGCTAAGCTACCATCGGTAGACCCTCCAGCTCCGCTTGCCACACACTCGCATGCACTTCCTGCAGCTCACTCACAGCGGTCTTGAACGCCTAATTTTAAGTGGTTTCGATTGATTCATTCATTGCCTTCATTGTTTTAATTTGTCTATACATTCTTTTTTTTGTTGTTTGGTAAATTAAGACACTACGTATGTAAATGTCATGATGTTTCCCCAATGGATTTCCTTTTTTTCCTCCCTAGTTTTGTAACAAATGTTTACATATGTATGTATGTATGTGTGAGATGACATCTTATATTTGTCTGCTTCTGTTGTTATTTGAGTAAGTTGTTCCCTCGATTTCCAACTGTTTTATATCTAACCAAGACAGCCAGAATACTTAGTATGTTAGCTGTGATAATCTTTAATACACATTTGTATGTTTAAGTACATACAACTGAACAACTAATAAAAATAATATTTACCTTGTGAACTTGCTTGTCTATCCAGAAAGGAGATATTACTCATTCTTGAAAAGAAGCTGCTGTCTTTTTGTTGAAAGTTGCGATTAATTTTGAAGACACGCATCTGTCATTTCCGAAATACATACATACATATGTATGTATGCATGCACATATATATATTCACAAAAAGTGGAAACCAACATTGGATACTCAGCTGTGGACATGCTTTTATTGCAAAACTCTACTAACTTAAAAAAAAAACAACTTATTTAAACGTATTTATTGTATTAAGTCATGTTCACCCAAACGATAGATACTAGAACCCAAGGAATTAAAAGTGTATGTGCACAGACACACACCAACTGACACTGACTTCATTAATTTAAACAGCAGCCACACAACGAAAGAAATCAGTTAATTTGAATTGGTAATAGAAATCACAAGTGACGGCAATGTTTGGTCGGCAGCGAAAATATATGTTAACATTTGCACATCCATAAATGTATGTACATATGTATGTATGTATGTATTGTATTTTAGTTACTAGATAGGTTTTCAGTGCTGCCGTTTACTTAATTACATTGCACTTATTTGAGACAAGGCAATAAGGCACTTTTGTTTATTTTTGTTACTCATACGCCATGTCTAAAATGTAAGCACAATTGTTTTGTAGAAGTACAAGTAAGGAGATACTATTTCGGTCACAGTTGAGTATTATGTACATATACTCGTATACAGTAGACGCGTTTTTTTAGATCCCCCTTGCACCAAAATATAAAAAAGGGTGTTTTGGAGTAAGTAAAATAAAAAAATTTCACGTTTCCAAAAACTGAGTGGGGCTAAACCAAAAACCGCGCAATTTCCGAGAAGTTCAAGGTAGGTTTAGATTTATGTATGAAAAAAGTTATGATTTTGCACAAGAAAAAAACTTTAAATCTACTCATACATAAAATTAATCGCTTAAGCGAATGGCGCATTCAGTTTTTTGGTGCACTACCCAGGGAAGGTAATATCGCGGCCGAAATTGAACATTTTGTTTTGTTTTTTTTTTCTCACGAACCTTCAATTTCATGCCCTATATTCTTTCTGATAACGGATTTTCTTTTTAGTTCAATCACACAGGGGGCTGCGTAATGCAATGCGGTTTTCAAAAACACGTTCTGATTAAAATACTGATAATATTTGGATGAGCTCATGAAGTTTATGTGTAGTAAAATCGGATATAGTAGGGCTGACATACCATAAAATTTCCAAAAATATTTTATATATTTTATTTTATAAATTTTTGGGTTCTTAGTGATCATTTTATGGGAATGGATAACTCCGCAAATGTAAAAAAATATTAAAAAACGGGGTGGAGCCGAATAAAGGAAAAAAATGTGTACCCGGATGGCCCCAAAACATTTTTGGGCAATATGGGTATCAAATTAAACATTTTACCTAGGACTTTAATATGAGGCCATTCCATTTTGCTGTGTCAAACGTTTCGATCAAAATTTAGACTCAAATGTTGCTGCTATTCTTTAGAATATTTTGGGGTCATCCTCGACCACTTATCGGAAATTTTCTTAGAAATTGGCATAGAATGAGCCCGGTATTCAAAACACTAGTTAAGACCTTTACGACATGCATCCGGGTATAAGCAGTGAGATTGTCCACACAAATGTAACGAAGCAACTAAATGCGCAGCAAAATAAATAAATGAAAGTGTCCTTTCTGTTTTATGTGCATATGTTTGTTTGTTGTTACTTTGTATGTAACTATAACGATAATGTGACATGCTAGAATAGCTACATTACTTACATACATATGTACGTATGTATGTATGTAAGTAAACGTATATTTGCTGTGCGGGGGAGCTAGAAACTTATCAGTTTGCACATTATGTCAACTAGCTCCCCAACTAGTAATTTTACTAAGACCAACTGGTAGTTTTTATGTGAGATTTATTTAGGAATTAAAACAGCAGATCAGTACCCGGATTCTAGATTTCGCCATCGCCAAAACGCTAAAAATCGCCAAAATTGCAACCGCCAAAAATTATCCGGACTTTAGGCGATTTTTCTAAAATGCGATTCTGGATTGCATATCGCCAAAAATCTCCAACAAACATTGTAATACCTTTATCCGCCGCAGGCGTCGCTATTGTCAAGGCAGAATTACCAGGTAGGCTCGGTGGCGAAATCAGAAATTTCCCAAGTATATTTTATTGTAATTGGTAGGGTGTAATATAAAAATGATATTTCGAGGTGTTTAAATCTGAATTCCCCTGGGACTCGCCCATTCTTATTGGCCATGATGTGAATTCGCTTTGATTTTGACATAACACTCTACCTTTGTAAATAAAAACAAGTAAGGAAGCCTAAGTTCGAGTAGAATCGAACATTAGATACTCAGCTGTATGTTTTCATTGTTTGTTTGCGTTTGATGGAAACACCGCGTATTTTATATAAAGCGAGTGCTGCATAAAGTGGGCGTAGCCACGCCCATTTTCAACATTTTTATCAGTCATCCAACTAAGCATATGAATATTATTCTTTGTGCAAAATTTCATTCCTTTTTGAATTCTAGTTACAAAAATGCCAAGTTACAAATTTCCAAAGGGTGTTCCACAAATATCTTTGTTAAAAAGTAGGCGTCGTCATAACCGATTTCAATAAATTTTTGCGTGTCTATTAACACAAGTTATAAAAGTGTATAAAGCAAGTTTCGTCATAATATCTCAATTATTTGTCGAGTTATAGGCTAAGAAATCTCGTATATTCCTTTGCCTAAAAAGAGGCGGTGCCACGCCCATCTTCCAAAATTTTTATATTTTTCGTTTCCGGTCTATTGTGGAACTCATGCCACAAAATTTCTCTGAATTATCTTTATATTTGACAAAGATATCGCTTAAAATGTTTTTATTAGGTCACTTTATAATACCCATATATAAAAGTGGGCGTGATCGTCAAACCGATTTCGCTAAAATTTTGAACATGTATTACCACAAGTAATAAAAGTGTACACACCAAGTTTCGTCATTATATATAAATTATTTGTCGAGTTATGGGCTCAGAAATCTCGTATATTCCTGTTGTGTTTTTCGTTTCATGTCCGCAGTTTGACTTCTGCTATAAAATTTCAATGACATATCTTTATATTTGACAGAAATATGGCTTAAAATGTTTTTATTAGGTCACTTTATAATATACATAGATAAAAGTGGGCGTGGCCCTCAACCGATTTTGGAACTTTTTCGTCCAAACATTTGCCTAAGTAAGTAAATCACGCGTACCAAATTTCATCGATATATCTTCAATGGTTTCTGAGTTATGACATATAAAACTCTCCATGTTTTACCCTTAATAAGTGGGCGTGGCACCGCCCATCTTCCAAATTTTCATCAAATAGGGGCCTGAGCTCAACACGTGGGTAAAATTTCATCACTCTAGCTATAATAGTGACTGAGATACCAAATTTCCGATTTTTTCTATATAGGAAAAGTGGGCGTGGTCGTGGTCCGATTTCGCCCATTTTCAGTACCAACCGTCCCAGTCTCGATACCAACTTGCATTTCAAATTTCATCAAAATATCTAAATTTTTGCTCGAGTTATCGTGCGTACGGACGGACGGAAGGACATGGCTCAATCGATTTCTCTTTTCACCCTGATCATTTCGATATATATAAGTCTATATCTATCTCGATTATTTCATTCTGTTACAATCCACCGTTATGTGATTAAAACTATAATACTCTGTGTACTAGTACAGCTGAGTATAAAAAAAGTAGTTTCTGAATTCGCCACCGAGCCTACCTTTGTACATCTGCTTGGCTGGTGTAGTGGAAGAAAAATGTCAAAGTTTGTATACATATTTGGCGCGGTTCCACCATATTTTACATTGATTAGAAAATATTATATTACATAAGTATTGAGATAAAAAATATGTGGTCAAAATGAGTATGTTCCGAAGTTATTTATGTCGCATGTCGCCTTTCAGCGAGGGTAAAGAAATCACTTGAAAAGTAGAAGAAACTTTTTGCGGGAGTCCACAGCTCCATTCTCCATTTCAGAAGAACGTTTCGTTGAAATTTTGCGACTTCCAAAGCAAATATGCAGAAATATTTTTGCTCATTTTTTCATCCTTTTTGAGTTAAAATTCTCCATTTTTCCTATAATTATGAATATTATTAATGCGATGAAGTATTTTAAAAAGGAAATTAATATGTTTTTTACCTTTTCAACTGAAATTATCTTTTTGGCAACAAATTTTTCGCGTCGCTAATTTTGGAGAAGTTTTGGCTAATAATGGCGATTTTTGGCGATAGCTAATATATCGGAATCGCAATTTTAGCTAACTGAACTGTCAAAAAGTGTTCATTCCTTTTATCCGGGTTCATTTTGTTCATCGCTAAAATCCGCTAAATATGTGCTAAAATAGGCAATTTTTAGCGATTTTTTATCACGCATTTTCATGATAGAATCGCAAAAATCGCTAAAAGTTGCTAAAATCAATTTGGCGAATTTTGGCGATGGAGTTTTGGCGATAGCGAAAACTAGAATCCGGCCACAGGGCAGCAAATTTGTATTACGTAAGGCTTAAAATAAGGCTGATTTTCCTGTGTTGATGTCATCAGGCCATAGTACCAGTATATACTGAGTATTTTACAGGTCTGATATACATACATACCTAAGTAAGTTACGAGTAGTAATGAAAAAAAAAAAAAAAACAGTGCAATTCATCATTTGCCTGAATGCAGCTGCAAGTAGCAGTTAGAACTATCCAGACCATTTGGTAAATTATTTTATTTTTCTCTGTCACAATACGGGCATATGTAATAACAAGTAAAACTGAACTAGTATGACTTTGTTTTGTGCACACCAGTTCATGGACTAGAGATTTGAAATATATGTAATTTATCGGTTTACTTCAAAGTAGGTATGCACAAATGTACATATGTACATACATATATGTAAGTTAGTATCTAATTTTCTGCTGATTGCTCTACGTCGCAGAATCTCTGTAGTTCGATGTTAGTTGCTCCTGTCTAAGAAGTGTTCATTTTTGTTGTCAAAGTGCTACTGAAGTGCATCCTTTTTCCGGGTGCAATGTACATTTTCTTTTTATGTCCTATCTACCATTCACTCCCACCAGCCACTCGTGCCATTTCCCCGGCACTCATTTGTGTCTCATTGTTGTTTGTTTTGATTCTTTGTTGCTTACTTACTTGCTTGTTGTTTGTTGTTTTTCGTAGTTGCATTTGCTCTGTATTTGTTTTGTTTAATAGTTGAAATTTTCCAATGTTGCCAGTAATAGCTGAAACATAAACATGAACATAAACATAAACAACTACAACAACAAAGACCAGATGGTCTGCTTCTATTTTCCATTGGCTTATTGTCATCAACAGTAACTGTTTTGAAGGCAAAATATGTTGTATTGTGGAACGATTTTCCGTCATCCCTTGTCAAGTTTGGTTTGGAGACAAACCGGTTTCGGCTAATATGCGCCATCTTCAGTGTCTTCTTTCGTTCTGCAACCAAAAGCAAAATATGTACCTACATACATTATAAATAAGTAAGCGATACACCAACTAACTAATGCTACATTAATGCGCAGATATGTGTGTACATAACTATATGTAAATATGTATTTTGAATTTTCAAATATTAAGTATCTTTTTTATTAAAAATTAAGCGTGAATAAAAGGTTGAATTTTCTTTTCTTCAGCCTTTAGAAAAAATTGGGTACAAATTTTAACTAATAAAGAGTATTTTCGAAATCGTTCAAGCAAATCTCTTATAAACTATTAAAAATAAGACATGGCAAAATAACATGGCTTATCAAACTCAAATTGAGAGCAGCACAATGGAGTTCAACATTTATTGGGTTAAAGTAAATAGCTTTATAAGCACAGACAGAAATGGCGCAAAACACAAATAAATGAAAAAACAAGTAAGGAAGCCTAAGTTCGAGTGGAATCGAACATTAGATACTCAGCTGTATGCTTTCATTGTTTGTTTGCGTTTGTTCGATATAGGGTGTATTTTATATGAAACGAGTGCTGCATAAACAGGGCGCAGCCACGCCCATTTTCAAAATTTGTATCAATCATCCAAATAAGCATATAAATATTATTGTTAGTGCAAAATTGCATCCCTCTATGACTTTTAGTTACAAAGACTTCACGTTACAAATTCCAAAAGGGTGTTCCAGAAATATCTTTGTTAAAAAGTAGGCGTGGTCATAAACCGATTTCAATAAATTTTTGCGTGTCTATTAACACAAGTTATAAAAGTGTATAAACTAAGTTTCGTCATAATATCTCAGTTATTTGTCGAGTAATAGGCTCATAGATTTCTTTGTATAAAAAGAGGCGGTGCCACGCCCATTTTATAAAATTTTTTTTTTTTGTGTTTCCAGTCTATTGTAGAACTCATGTCACAAAATTTCAATGAATTATCTTTATATTTCACAGAGATATCGCTAAAAATGATTTTATTAGGTCACTTTATAATACCCATATATAAAAGTGGGCGTGGTCGTCAACCGATTTTGGTAATTTTTCGTCCACACATTTGGCTAAGTAAATATATCACGCGTACCAAATTTCATCGACATATCTTTAACGGTTTCTGAGTTATGGCTTATAAAACTTTCAATATTTGCCCCTTAATAAGTGGGCGTGGCACCGCCCATTTTCCAAAATTTTTATATGTTTTGTTTTACGTCCGTAGGTGGACTAGTGCCACAAAATTTCAGTGATAGATCTTTATATTTGACAGAGATATCGCTTAAAATGTTTTTATTAGGCCCCTTTATAGTTCCCATATATAAAAGTGGGCGTGGCCGTCAACCGATTTTTATAATTTTTCGCCAAAACATTTGTCTAAGTAAGCAAATTACGCGTACCAAATTTCATCGATATATCTTCAACGGTTTCTGAGTTATGACATATAAAACTTTCAATGTTTGACCCTTAATAAGTGGGCGTGGCACCGCCCATTTTCCAAAACTTCATCAAATTTCTTCATAAGGGCCTGAGCTCAATACGTGGGTAAAATTTTAGCACTCTAGCTATATTAGTGGCTGAGATACAAAATTTCCGATTTTTACTATATAGGGGAAGTGGGCGTGGTCATGGTCCGATTTCGCCCATTTTCAATACCAACCGTCCCAGTCTCGATACCAACTTGCATTTCAAATTTCATCAAAATATCTCAATTTTTACGCGAGTTATCGTGCGTACGGACGGACGGACGGACGGACGGACGGACGGACGGACGGACGGACGGACGGACGGACGGACGGACATGGCTCAATCGATTTCTCTTTTCACCCTGATCATTTTGATATACATAAGTCCATATCTATCTCGATTATTTCATTATGTTACAATCCACCGTTATGAAATCAAAATTATAATACTCTGTGTACTAGTACAGCTGAGTATAATAAACCACAGAGATGCCGACAAAATTATACAAGTGCCATTTCACACCCACATAAAAAAATGACAATACCTTTTTTGAAAAACTTGATAGGTTGGGGAGCATTCACAAAGGACACAAACGCGAAATCATAACAATATAGCGATGTAAAATGGTAAAAATAACAAGCGGAATAATATAAAGGATAATAGGAAATTTTACAATGAAATAAAAGTGGAAAATTGAATGCAAAACTCTAAGCAACACTTTCTCGGTTTCGTCCCCATTTTTTATTCAAGCAAAGTAAAGGCGCAGCTAGCAATGGTAAACCGCATTTGAGAAATGCCGTTTTTTTATACGAAAAGCTTTGCTTGAATTAAAAGTAAAAGGGTCGCCCTAAACCAAACATATCTCATGGTTTTTGCGGTTGTAGTATACCGAAAAATCAGGAGGATTGGTGGCCATTGCATCCAAAGAGCTGATAAACATCGAAGGCAAAAAACTTATTGGGTTGGAGGCAGTGCTGTAATTGTTTGGACTGGGTTTCTTTTACTTTTCAAAATGAAAGCTTTCGTTTATCCACAACCTTTTTTAGTTGTGTGTACTTATATGTATTTACTTGAGTCTAAGAGGACACGCATTAAATGCGAACGTTTTCGCACATAATTAAAAACACTTTGTCGCCAAAAATATTCCCATCCCAATAAGCTGCGTATTCCTTTCTTAAATTTATAAAATGTGAAAACATTCTCTTACTGCTTTTTCTATTATAATTTTTGTGTGGTTTTACTTCATCTTTCCTTAAAATTAATCCGTGCATGACGTTTTTTGCTGTACACAGCTATAATAATTTCACATTTATTTTTCGCCGCCGTTTTTACATTAGATTATGTTTCATGTTATGGCTAACCTCTTAATCATTAGTGGGCTCATCATCGTTTATGTAATTATGTAAGTTATTTCAATCTTCTTTGAACTGTATAAAATTTTACACATTTTATTTTAACCTTGCTTTGATAGGGTGGGGCAGGTCCAACTAAAGGAAATCAACTATATTTTTGTTACGCTCCTACCAAATGTGATATGCAGGCTGTAATCTATGAAGTGAGTTGTGACTCAATATATTCATACCAAAATCTCTCTTATACCTATAAATATATAAAATATTTTTACTACATTATTTCCTGTAAATATCTAAAATGTTTTTATAACTCTTTTTCTTTTGATATATTTTTTTTTAAATGCATTTACATATCGCCCGTTTTATGCAATAGGGATTTAACTCGAAATTTTCGATTTCTGGGATTTTGCCATATACATATTTCAACAACTGGGTCGTACCTTTGAGTCTAGTCTTATAAAATACTCAATAAGATAAAAATGGCGAAAATAAAAGTGATTTTGTAGTTAGCCGTAGAAGGAAACTATTTGAAATTATAAAAGTTTGTTGCGTTTTCCCAAAAAAAAATTTTTTTTTGAGTTAAATCCCTATTGAATAAAACGTGCGATATGTAGCTAGGATCCTTCGCCCTGAGCTTTATTTTTATGTATATCCAAAAGATAAATAAAGCAAAGTTGCTAATGTTTCGCGCAATTCTGTTCAAGGTTGTCTTTCGCTTTTTTCAGAAACCTTGGATTTTGTGGCCTTCTTTCGTTTAAGCTGAACTAAACTTTCGTTTCCGTCTTTTCTTATTCCTTTCTTTTCAATTGTTCATTTCCTTTCATCTTATAATACTATTTTTATACTCACCTGTAGGCAGTGAAGATATTAATATTACATTGATCGAATAACTGTTCAGTGTAACGTGGGAAAGTAAAGTTGCGAATTCAATAATTAATTATAACAAGAGTGCTGCCTACTGTCGAAACTCGACAGTTTTTCTAGATGTTTTCTTATGACTAAAGTGCAACTATAGTTTTTGTATAATTGTTGCTACTGTCGCTGCTACTATGTTTTTGGTGTTCAAAATTCTCCTACCTACTTCTTTATTTCTCTTTCTGCTCTTTTCTTTCCTCAATTTCTTTCGTACTTATTCTTTCTTATCCTACTTATTCCTTGACTTTATGTTTTTGTTGTAGTGCTTTTGCTACCTTTTTACGTTTCTACTTCTTTGAAACTACACACCACATCCAACCAAACATGTTCAGAATTGCATGGTAAATTTGGTGAAAAGGCACAATGTCAGCTACATATGATTAAGCATTGAGACAGCTCTGTTGTGTGCAAAAGCATGCAACAACAACCACACGGCAGTTTTCCAACGACGATTGTGGACGCATTTTCCATCCAATTTTCATGAAAATTGGCGCAGTTCTATTTGAGAGCAATACCTTTCTAATGGTGTGCTTAGTTTTAAAATCGGTTTTTCGACGGAGAAGATGGAACAAAATTTATGTTAGCGTATTAATAATATAGATTAATTAATTATTTATTTATTTACCAATATGGAATCAGATAGGTATATGTACATATGTATATTGTATATGCAACGAAAACCTGAAGAACATTACAGTTTAAGAACACAGCTGAGTATAGAAAGTGCGTGTCCAGCCGAGCTTTGGTTTCATTATTGGTTTTGGTATATTTTCATTGTTTATTTTCCTATTTACATGCTTCGCTTATTTTGTTGACCCGAAATTGATTAATGAGTTTCTTTGAACGATTTACCTTTTAATATTTTTTTCTCATTTTGTCAGCATTTAATGACATATCCCTGAAAATTGCCAGGGAGCGACTAAATTTAACGATCTAGATAATGTCACTTGGCGTTTTGCTTACACATAAGCTTATTAAAAAAAAACTGTTGTTTAATATTTTTTTTTAGAATTCCAAATGTGATTAATTAATCTCCCAGAAGCTTTTAACAATTGAACTTCTTTAGCGCTAGATTTGTTTATAAATTTGTGAAATGAGTCAAATGTCAATGCCTCTGCGTCTGATATTGCATAAAAGCTAGCGTAGGAAAGGAAATAAAAAAAGGATTGTTCGAGTTTTGAAAGTTCGATTTATAGGGTGGGTCTACGAGTTTTCGCGAGTGCACTGTACTTAAAATGTACATATCTGCATACATATGAGCATTCATAAAACCTGGCGACCTTTTTGCAAAGCTGATTTTAGGTTGATCCATAGAATAGCAAAGCAACGGGATATCTACTTAAATCTCTTTAAAGTGGAGGCTGCAATGAATAATATTTACAAGCCATGCCAAAAACAATAATTACGTTGACAGTAAGACAGTTGTCTCCGTTTCTTTTTTTTTTTTTCAAACAAAATTATCAAAGTGCTTTGAAGTATTCGACCATGACGTTAAGAATAAGTATGTCTGTAATACATATGTATATCAGTGGCGGACCTAGCATAAATTGCCTGGGCAAGCCTATGTGTGAAGCATAACCATTAGCCATTTATGTAATTTCCTTTGCTGTATTATTTAAAAGTCTCATTGCGTTCCGTCATTGACTTTGATTTAGAGTTCTCGATTTCTTTTTAACATTTTCGAGTGGCCCCAATAAATGCTTTTCAATGCTCGAACGCTCGTTTGTTTGATTATTCCGCGTATGTTTGTACGGGCACTTGAACAATTCGGGTATTTGAAGATCGTTTTTTCTCGTTTATTTTTTTTTTGTTTTTTTCATATGTATTTTTTATTTTTGTTTTCCTGATACACATTTTTTTGTTTGTATACTCACAGAAAAGGAATCAAAAATAAAATTTTTATTTTTATAATGCACGTTTTAAACCAAGTCATTTTTTTATATGTTAATAGAGCTTTTTGGCCGGTCGAAAGAAAAGCAAACGAAAAGCTCTATTAACATATAAATTAATTGAAATCTATGGCCTTAAGTTGATACAAGTCATTTTTATTTTATAAATGAAAATTTTTAAATTAAAAATTAAATTTTTTAAATTAAAATGTATTTAGGATTTAAAAAGAAATATGTTTAAATTAAAAATTAAAATTAATGAAAAAAAAACGAAAGTTTTTCTTTCAAAATCTCATAGTGCTTAAACTAAAAATAAACATTTTTAAATTAAAATAGTTTTTTCTTGATTTTGCAATTTCACTCTGAACATTTTTAAAATAAAAAATTTCGTATTTACATAATTCTTAAATACAAAAACGTGCGCTAGGGAAATCTTACACGAATGCGCAGAGGTATTTTTAGTTTCCTTAACCGACGGAAATTTCAGCAGTAGCAAGTGTATTTGCTTATTGCCTAAAAAATGGGTGCTTTAGTGTTTGAAAAACTGAGGTCCAATTTGATTTCCACCGCTTTTTAAAATTATCTTGATATTGTGCCAATAGTCGCCAAAAATCACAATTAACCCTTTTATAATCTGGTATTTGATATTTATGTTTGCATGCACATGCAGATGTAAGAAATTATGTGCATAAGTATGTATGTACCTACATGCAAACGAAAATCAAATCAAATATGCATGTGGCTGTGAATACTGAACTTTTGAATGCCGAAGCCAGCTTCATATTCGCATACAAATTTGATGTGAAAAATAAAAAAGTGCTTTGCTGGTTTTTTTTTCAATTTAAGTCTGAAAATAAGCAATTGGTTTCTCCTTAGCGGAAGCGAGAAAACAAGCTATGTTATTCTGTTTTGAAAGCCACGTAAAAGCTAATGTGTGAAAACGTTGAAGCATGCTCACTGTGCTGTGATTGGCTGTACAAACAAAATACACATTGTGAGGTGGATTGGTGGTGTATTTGCGCTATTTTCTTAGCAGGCTTTTAGGGGCATATTACAGTGGGGGCTATATTATTGAGAACTTAAATAGTAAACACATTTAAAACGTAAAATAACCAGATTTTAAAGAATTTCGTATGAAATGAACGAAAATGTGTACGCAAGCCGGGCTTCTCGGCTTGTATGAAGCGACCGCCTCTGATGTATATACGTATGTTTGTATGTAGTTACGTATGAGAGTGGCAAAGATAATGCACGTACTTGAATCCAATATGTATGTATTTATATAATAACACTGCTCTACAGCCAAAAAATACTCTGAACGCGACCATCCTATTTATATGTAAAATCGGTCGCTGATTCCGAAAATCGGGCTCATTTTTAATTCTATGGGAAGGTTTTTGAGATATCGGCAATTTACCGTTATTTGGCCAATGGCTCCACTTAATCCTGTATACCTCTTTAACGCAGTGAGCTATCTTCCTTGGAGTGACACTCAACGAAAGAAAATTAAATTTCCTTTTCATCCCTGCTACAACATTTTTCTGTAACTCTTATAGTTTCTGAAATATTGACGATTCAATTTGAATTTTTTCGATTTTTTACGATTTTTTGAAGAAAAAATTGACTTTGTCAGGCAATATCTTTTAAACCAATGTCTTCACCTTCGGTTTTACTCCTTTACGTGAAGCTCCATTCTATTGGGAAAAAGATAAGCTATCAACGAAGAAAATCCATGGTAAAATAGAAAAGTTATAGGCGATCAAGTAAATACATCCAAGTCGCGCAATGCCTCTGCACGGGTATATTCTATGCATGTTATACCAATACCTACACATCTGCAGTAGCAGCACATTGGCAGCGCAGTAGATAAAAGCCCATTTACGGGTATAACATGCATAGAATATACCCGTGCAGAGGCATTGCGCGAGTTGGATGTATTTACTTGATCACCTATAACTTTTCCATTTTACCATGGATTTTCTTCGTTGATAGCTTATATTTTTCCCAATAGAATGGAGCTTCATGTAAAGGAGTAAAACCGAAGGTGAAGACATTGGTTTAAAAGATATTGCCTGACAAATTCAATTTTTTCTTCAAAAAATCGTAAAAAATCGAAAAAATTCAAATTGAATCGTCAATATTTCAGAAACTATAAGAGTTACAGAAAAATGTTATAGCAGCGATGAAAAGGAAATTTAATTTTCTTTCGTTGAGTGTCACTCCAAGGAAGATAGCTCACTGCGTTAAAAAGGTATACAGGATTAAGTGGAGCCAGTGGCCAAATAACGGTAAATTGCCGATATCTCAAAAACCTTCCCATAGAATTAAAAATGAGCCCGATTTTCGGAATCAGCGACCGATTTTACATATAGATAGGATGGTCACGTCCAAAGTACAGACAAAAAATTTCATTTTGTGATCCAGTGTAATCAATTCGGATTGTTTTGCTAGAAATGGAGGTGCACACACGGCTAATAAGGTAGGCTGCTCTGCCCTGTTGTGACCAAATATTTTTTTCTTGCTCCCACATACAAATACATTTTGTGCCACCATAACCTCAGGCATCATTAGAAAGGAGCACGGAATCTTGGTCTTAAAGGTTCGCAATGAATAGGATTGTAAAAATGTCAAGGTATAATTTAAATTCAATTTTCGCCATTATATAGGCCATTGTTAAGCGATATAAATATATTTATATGTACATATGTATGTATGTATGTGCGGTAGCTACAAACAAATTTGAAAAAATAAAAATAAATAAAAACTACAAATTCATCTAGGATAATAGCAACAATTGGAAAGGTTGTTGAGAATACAACGAAACAGGACAATAACAAGGACAATGGCAATAACTAGGACAATGTAAGTACAATAACAACAAATAGTTGATGGTTGGTGTGATCTGCTCAAAACTTGAATGCAATTCAATGAAAAGTAAAATTAAATTAACGACAGTCAAGAAAGAAAGAAAAGCAGCAAATGCATTGAGCAAAATTTAAGGAATCTTTGTATGTAAGTAAAAGGGAATGAAAAGAAGATTAAAAGATGTGTTGTTCTAAATAAATAAGGGAGCAAAAGGGATTGAAATAACCAAGGCATTATAAAAGATGGTAGAGCCTAAAGGAATTTCAAAAGCATGTTAGTTGTGCGAAATATTTGTGACAGAAAATGCCAAAAAAAAAACTGCAGGAAAAAGGTAAATCATTGCATTGAAAAAAAAAACAAGACTGAGCTGAAGCGATCGGCGAACAGCTGCATTCATATCACTTAAAGAAAATCTTAAAAAATTATATACCAGCTTGAAATGAAAACTGCATACCCAACTGTGGGTTTCCAATCTAATCTTGCAAGTACCTGTTAAGTATGTCTTCAGTTAATGGGAAATTATTTAAAGTTCAAGTGCGGCAGCAGTTCTGGATAGATTAACTTCGCCAATTCTCAGATTTCCACATAGACCAGAACTGGTCCACAGTGTTGCCTACAACTCTTTGGGGGTAATTATAATTTGCTTGGATTCTATATAATCGCGATTATATAGAATCGAAGTGACATCTGACTCCTTTTCTGCCAAATGCTGGGCTTTGACATAGGAGATGTTCTAGGGTGCAGATTGTGTCGATTTCGTTGCATTCCGCACACTTTTCACATTGCGGCAGTTCCATTTGGAATGCATGGGGTGGTGTGAGGAAATACCCTGTTAGTATGCCTACTGACCTAGGCAATCTCACCACATAAGACTAATGTTGGTGTTCTTGCAGGTTGACTAAGCATAGCTAAGAATTATTGCGATCAAGTTCCTTTCCGAATTCCTGATATTATAAAATTGACCACCGCATTCAAATAGTCATCGAGTTGCGGATATGATATTCAAAATAATGAAAATTTGTCAATCCTCGTCGATAACGCACTTGGGTATAAAAATACAAAATATAGTATAAGATCAAATAGACGATAGAACCAGCAACAACGATAAATAAATACGATTAAGCACTATACCTACCAATATGTCACACAGCGGTGGCGGTAGCTGCGTCGACGCTGCCCTAACGATTGCAACGGTTTTGCACTCTCGCCGGGCGCCGTCCGTCGTTGCATCGTGTATTTGCGTTGATGCACAGCATGTGTTGCAACAGCTACTGCCGCTGTCGTTAGAAAAAGTCAGCTTAAGGCAGGCAATTGCAGCTGTCAGCAAGTGCTTGTCTTTTGCTTTTTTTGGGTGCAATCTTTAAATGCCGATGCACACATGTTCGCATGTGTGTGTGTGTGTGAGCGTGGACTGCCTGTGGCAGTTACCCTGCAAAAATTCCGAGTAGTCCATTCGCTAATCCATGGAGTGCTCGCTATGGCCCAACCGAGTACTCCATAACCTGCCACATTTCATACAAAAAATATTTTCCAATTAACATGGTGTGTCATTGCAGTGGAGTATGTACTCCAGTCCGCATACCTTCAAATTAGAACCTACATTGGATTAATTGTGGAGTACCTACGGCGGATTAATCCACGCAGTACCTAATTCATGGAGTAATTAAATTAAAAAAATTTAATAATCTCTCAAAAAGATTTTTACGACTGCCAATTCATTTTAATTATTATCATTATACTTTTTTTTTAATAAATCCTTATTTTTTCCTTAATCGGTAACTGCTGTGTTACGTTTCAGTGTCTCTTTGATACTAAATCGTGCCCGTTCACGTGCTTCGTCGTCAATGATCGTTAATGATCACTTTGAAAGTACTCCAACCTACCACAACTGGACCATATAATAATGATTTTTGCAGAGTTAGTTTTATTTACCTCCATTCAACGCTCGTTCACTCCCTACCGTGTCGCACACATAGACCCCTCCGATCCATTTTCTCTTTTCGTTTTCGTTTTCGTTTTCTTTTCCTTATTCTGTCATTCGATTTGCTTCTGCATCATCACACATGAAATGCAAGCATATGTGAGCGCGCGCATTAGTTCAAAGAATGTCATAGCAACAGCAGCGCCTTAGCCCTGCTAGGAGTCGAGTGTATCCTGCTGTTTCCACTGCTTTGCTTTCAAAAAGGATATCGACTAAGTTATTTGTAAGTGTGTGCGCAAGTGCACGTGCAACAAGGTTGCGACATCTCGTAACATGCCGAAGGCTTCCTGGCAGGAATTGCAAGCGTACATGCATACTTACATAAATACATAGTACATGCATATATACATACTATCCAATTAAATACTGAAAAAGAAATTCTCAAACGTTTGAGAAAATATTGTTTCTCCATATATATATCATTTGAAAATAAACATATTGTCAAGCGCTTCTCAAATTATATTTGTCAATTTGAGAACAATTTAAGAAGCATTTGAGAAAACGTTAATCTTTGAAATAGGTTTGCGGAAATGGAATCTCTCAATCTGAGAATTAGCCCAAATCCCATTTTAAAAATGTGCATTTTAGTTGGAGAACGCTATCAAGGGAAATTTGAGATGCATTTGAAATAAACGTTTGAGGTTTGAGAAAAGGGTTTATTATAAAATGCATCTCAAATTGAGCATAAAGAAAAATGTTTATTGGGATATGAATGTATGCACAAACATACATATCGATGTAGACTTGTTTTTGTTTATTAAGTATTTTGTTTAAGAATGTTGTTAACATTTTAATATTATGGCGTCATTTGCGATTTCTTCGATGCTTTGCAATAGAAAATTTAAGCTTTTATCTGTGTAATACTATCAAGCGGATATGCCAGGATAATGGCTTCGAAGGATATTGCCCTGCATATATGTACATTAAGCCGTATCACGTTATATGGACAAAAAAAAAGTTGAGTGTGTGTCAGTTTTATTTGAACACTTATGTCGAAAAAATATTTTTGGTGTAAAAATTTTTTTTAGGCCGCGTTAAAAACAGCTAAATCGCGTTTTTTGTAATAACTTCCTTATTTGATGTCGGATCTCTATGATCTTAATGTCGCAGAAAAGTTCTCGCTCAGCACTATATTTGGCCCATATAAAGTTTCGACCTCAAAGGTTGTTCTGAGTTTTACCTTTAAAAATTTTGAAGTTACTATCCCTAGATTTTTTTATTTTTATCACTAATACAAAGCTCTCAAAAAACAATGAGGAATCCCCCAAAAAAATTCTAGCCTTTATTCACAAACAAAAAAGTTATAACGTTGTAAAATGAAACACTTGTTTTTTTTATAAAAAATTACCACAGAGAAACGGCGAAACACGTCAGCTTATTTTTTGGCTCCATATTACGATGGCGTTTTAAGAAAGTCCGGAGATTTCGAAATATTTTAGAAAACATTTTCAGTTTTCACATACAAAGCGATCCGAGGGGGGGGGGGGGCTCATGAGTAACTATTGTTGAGGTAATAAAAATAGACATATATGTCTATAAAGTGCATATGAGAGGGAAGAGAATACCCTGAAAATAAATTCCAATTTGTTTTAAACGTTCGAAACCTGCACTGAAAAAACAACTTACTCAGATTATGGAAAAATGAGAATGTTTCGGCGCTAAAGACATATTTTCATTGTTTTGATGTACAATTTTCTTTAAATCAAGGAATAAAAACCACGTTTTAAAGAAAATTGTATTCAAAACAATGAAAATATGTCTTTAGCGCCGAATCATTCCCATTTTTCCATAATCTGAGTAATTTTTTTGAGTGTGAGCAAAGTAATATAAGCGACAAAGAATTCACTTTCAGAGCTCTGAAACTTCTTTCATAAATATCTCAAAATTTGGAGGACATCGTCATTTTCGGTCTCGGTTATCATAGATAAGAAGATGTTTTCTGGAGTAAAGTAAAGTGTGTTGTTTTAAATTGTAGGCTGAATAATTAACTGCATTTCTAGGAGCAGACGACGCATCCAGCGTAAGTATTGATAATACATTTAGACTTCCGTTGTCTTTTCAGGCGCGTATAATTTCACAACGAACTCTAGCAATTTTCTAAATAACTTGGATGATTTTAAGATACGCACGGATGCAGAAATCGTGAAGCCGTTGTAAGCCAGCGCGCTGTGCTTAGAGATCCCACTTGAATACTTACCAAATCTTCACTACAGCACGAATAGTCCAATCATCAATCATTTTTTGCATATCATGTATCCAGTATTGGTAGCTGTTCCATCGCAGCACAACATTCTCAAGTCAAGCGAGGACCTAGAATACTTTTTAATCAAAAACTCATACTATATGGCGTTACTGCCTCATATAAATAAGAACTTGCGATAATTTTTCAAAAAACAAGTTCTCTGATTTTAAAACGGTATAACTTTTTTGTTTGTGAATAAAGACTACAACTTTTTTAGCGGAGTCCTCATGGTTTTTTGAGAGCTTTGTATTAGTGATAAAAATAAAAAAATCTAAGGATAGTAACTTCAAAATTTTTAAAGGTAAAACTCAGAACAACCTTTGAGGTCGAAACTTTATATGGGTCAAATATAGTGCTGAGCGAGACCTTTTCTGCGACATTAAGATCATAGAGATCCGACATCAAATAAGGAAGTTATTACAAAAAACGCGATTTAGCTGTTTTTAACGCGGGCCTAAAAAAAAAATTTTACACCAAAAATATTTTTTCGACATAAGTGTTCAAATAAAACTGACACACGCAAACTTTATTTTCGTGATACGGCTTAATGTACATATCTACCATAGGGTAGTCCTTAAAATCAAATTAGCTATTTTCTTCGGTCTTACCCCATACATCGGTGAAAGCATGGTCAAAGATACCACATATAAATTTTGGTCCCGATCGGAGATTGATAAAGGGTGTTGCAAAGCCGTTAAGGCTCAGATACGAAGACTCAAAACATTTATTTTAATTATTTTTAAATCTAATGTCCAAAATCGGTATTCAAAGATACAGCATATAAATTTTGTTCCCAATTGGAGACGGTTATGGGGTGTCACAAAGGGGTCAACGTTCAGATAACTATATGGGACGACTGTGCGACACCCCTTGACCGTTTCCGATCCGGACAAAAATGTATATGTGGTATGTTCGACTAAATTAGCATCGACCCAGGGGGTTAGGTTGAGGAAATAAGGTATAAAATATGTCTTTATACATTTGGGGACCACCCTACTCTGGACACTTGCAGCATTTTGCCAGTTTATATGAATTTACTTAGTCATATTTTATTGGAATTACTCAGACCTCTTTAATATATAATCAGTATGTACATATGTACACTTTTTTCTTTTTAAATATAGAGAGTATTTTTATGTTTATCTAAAATCTGTGCATGATTCCTATTAAGAACCTGCCATAATAATCACATCCTTAACAGAATTATAACAATTAAGCTAAGATCACACGATTTGTACATTTGGCTAAAAATTTGCCAAATTCATAGGCAAACCGTGTGAACGGTAAATTTCATTTGAGACAAATCACAAAAGCCAAATATTTAGCCTCTTGTGGCAAATCAAAAACGGCCCTTGTAGCCAAATCGTGTGAACACAAATGCCATACAGAAGGTAAATGAAAATGATGAAAATGGACAAACTTTGATTTGCCACTTGGATACAAATGGTTGTGGCAAATATACAAATCTTTTTTGACAACTATAAAATAAATTATGTTTAAAATAAAAAATATATGGAAATACAAGTTTTAAATTGGCCTCTTTTAAGCTTCTGCTTTGGCCATAAGGGGAAAGAAGAAGTCCGGAAAAAACATTATACGGCGCACTGGCTTCTCTTTATAAAATAGAATACACAGATATCATGCCATTTGAGATGCATAATTTTTTTATTTCAGTAATTTGAATTCCAATTTCGAAAAAAATTAATTTTTGAAATAAATATTATTTTCATTTAGTTTGAAGTTTAATGTCAATCAAATTGTTTTTAATGGAGTACTTAGCTCTGTTCGTGGCCGCTGTAGTGCAGTGGGTAGAGTGCTCGCCTGCTATACCAGAGGTCTCGGGTTCAAACACCAGTCAGAACAAACACCAAAAAATTTTTTTTCTAATTAATTAAAACTCAATTGTTGGGGTTTTAGAAACAGCGGTCACCTCTCGGCAGTGAGCGGCATACCCTCCGAGTGTATTTCTGCCATGAAAAAGCTTCTCAAAAAAATGCATTCGCCGTTCGGAGCCGGCATAAAACTGTAGGTCCACCCAATTAGTAGGACAAACAAAAGGAGCACACCTCGAATTGGGAGAGAAGCCCGGCCATAAAACTCGTCAGAGTTATATTAGCGCCATTGTATTATTATTATATTATTATTTAGCTCTGTTCAATAACAAAAAATTGTTACGAATTTTTCGTAAAAAATGACAGCTCTCCATATGAAAATGACAGTTTTTATGAAAAATAAGTTAAAAATTTTTAGTAATTGAACACAGGTTTTGTGTCTTTTCAAGAACTGTTTTTGTATTTTGACTTTCGGCGGGTTTTTCAAACCCAATATACCAGAGAAAAAACGTAGTGTCATATAGGCCGAAGAAGCATTTTTTAACGTTTAGCTAGAAAAAATTAGGAATAATTTTTTATTCCTTATTGAGATAATTTTGTATAATGAATACATTTTTGACGTTATTGAATTATTCTTGATGGTCACACAAGTATACTTTTTCAAAAAGTGATTTTTCGAATACTTTCCCAAATTAGGAGAGAATATTTGCCGGAATTTGAACCGAATGTTTCCCAAAACCTAACCGAATAATTTTCCAAATACTTTCCGGATCCTAAACCGAACCCCAATACTTTCCCAAATCGGGAAAGAATATATGCCCGAATCTGAACCGAATGTTCTCCCAAATGCTTTCCCGACTCTGAATCGAATATTTTTCCAAATACCAGATCCGAAACCGAACCCGAATATAAATAAACATGAACCCCTGGTAATAACTCAGTCAGTTTCCGGGCGAATTTAACAAAACTTTGCACGTGACTATATCCTACTATTACCCTAACCATTTCTAAAAAGAATCGAAATCGATATATGGTTTTGATCCTTTACTTTCATTCAAAATGAATACATAAACAATTTCTTCATATACGATTTCGACGTATCTGCAACATTTAATTCACTTTTGTGCAACCAAAGTAAACATTTCACAATGACCATTTTTTTGGAGCTCGTTAACACACGTATTCTATTGAATGAATTAAATTAGGTTTATATCATCTTACAGAGAATTAAAACAAGTACTATCCAGTGATTTAATACCTATTTGATTAATTTGTGTTTGTTAATTTTTCATAAAATTTTCTTCCAAATAATGTCCAAAAGTATGCTTCTATATTTTTCATACGACTGTTTTATCATGATTGGTTAAATCGTGTGAACGAATGTGAACAAATTTGCCACTTTACTTCTATGTACAAATGTGTGGCAAATCAAAAGCTAATAATTCGGGCAAATCGTGTGAACGCAAAGCAAATCATTTGCACATCGATATCAAAATGGGCAAATGTGGACAAATTTAAATTTGTCATTTTTTGTACAAATGCGTAAATCGTGTGATCTCGGCTTTAGACGTTAGAAATTTGTTAAGGTTTAGACGTTAGAAATTTGTTAAGGTCCCATGAGCTTTGTAGTAGCATTTGCACAGAAACTGGTTTGTTTTAAAGTTTTCACCTACATAGATATGTATACATATGTATATTCAAGGAAAAGCTTGACATACATACATACAACTCACTAAAGTTCTATTTGCGCCATACTGTTATTATTATTATGATTTCAGTACTGTTTCCTTTATTTAAACACGCTGCCTTTTTATACTCAGCTGTACTAGTACACAGAGTATTATAGTTTTGATTTCCTAACGGTGGATTGTAACAGAATGAAATAATCGAGATAGATATAGACTTATATATATCAAAATGATCAGGGTGAAAAGAGAAATCGATTGAGCCATGTCCGTCCGTCTGTCCGTCTGTCCGTCTGTCCGTGTGTCCGTCTGTGAGCACGATAACTCGCGCAAAAATTGAGATATTTTGATGAAATTTGAAATGTAAGTTGGTATCAAGACAGGAACGGATGGTATTGAAAATGGGCGAAATCGGACCATGACCACGCCCACCTCCCCTATATAGTAAAAATCGGAAATTTTTTATCTCAGTCACTAATAGAGCTAGAGTGATAAAATTTTACACACGTATTGAGCTCAGGCCCTTATGAAGAAATATGGTGAAATTTTGGAAAATGGGCGGTGCCACGCCCACTTTATAAGGGGCAAACATTGAAAGTTTTATGAGTCATAACTCAGAAACCGTTGAAGATATATCGATGAAATTTTGTAGGCGTGATATACTTCCTTAGGCAAATGTTTTGACGAAAAATTGCCAAAATCGGTTGACGACCACGCCCACTTTTATATATGGGTCTTATAAAGTGACCTAATAAAAACATTTTAAGCGATATCTCTGTCAAATATAAAGATATATCATTGAAGTTTTATGGAAGGTGTCCAACTATGGACATATAACAAAAAATACAAAAATTTTGGAAAATGGGCGTGGCACCGCCTCCTTTTAGAAGCAGGAATATACGAGATTTCTGAGCCCATAACTCGACAAATAATCGATATATTATGACGAAACTTGGTGTATACACTTTCACTACTTGTAGTAATACATATTCAAAATTTTAGCGAAATCGGTTGACGACCACGCCCACTTTTATATATGGGTATTATAAAATGACCTAATAAAAACATTTTAAGCGATATCTTTGTCAAATATAAAGATAATTCATTGAAATGTTGTGGCATGAGTTCTACAATAGATCGGAAACAAAAAATAGAAAAATTTCGGAAAATGGGCGTGGCACCGCCTCTTTTCAGACAAAGGAATCAACGAGATTTCGGAGCCCATAACTCGACAAATAATTGAGATATTATGACGAATCTTGGTTTATACACTTTTATAACTTGTGTTAATAGACACGCAAAAATTTATTGAAATCGGTTTATGACCACGCCTACTTTTTAACGAAGATATTTCTGGAACACCCTTTGGGAATTTGTAACGTGACATCTTTGTAACTGGAAGTCATAAAGGAATTAAATTTTGCACAAAGAATAATATTCATATGCTTAGTTGGATGACTGATAAAAATTTAGAAAATGGGCGTGGCCTACACCGTGTTTCCATCAAACGCAAACAAACAATGAAAGCATACAGCTGAGTATCTAATGTTCGATTCCACTCGAACTTAGGCTTCCTTACTTGTTGCTATTTCCATTAGCTACCGGCAAGTCGGTAAAAGAGTCAGACGTGCATGTGCATAAATATTTTGCGATTATTAAGCATCCACATACGTGTAAACACGTTAGCATTTTGGGTTCCTCATTCATAGCAGAATGTACATTAGACCGGGTCGAAAAAAAAGTTTGCAATTACCCCCCTAGGATGAAAGATGACCCTGCGGTGAATTTGGGATGATAAAAATTTTCGTCCTGCGAGAGTCCTAAAAACAGCCAAAATCGATTTTTATTCACAACTTTTTTATTTATAATCCGATTGCAAAGTTTGATATATCGTTGAATAGGTATTTTTTAGTACTACATATCTCCTGAATGTCCTTTTACTCAAAACAGACGCCAAACCGAGTTAGACCGCGTAACTCGATTTCTACCTACCTAAATACAACTTTTGAGTTACGCGGTCTAACTCGGTTTGGCGTCTGTTTTGAGTAAAAGGACATTGAGGAGATATGTAGTACTAAAAAATACCTATTCAACGATATATCAAACTTTGCAATCGGATTATAAATAAAAAAGTTGTGATTAAAAATCGATTTTGGCTGTTTTTAGGACTCTCGCAGGACGAAAATTTTTATCATCCCAAATTCACCGCAGGGTCATCTTTCATCCTAGGGGGGGGTAATTGCAAACTTTTTTTTTTGTATGGGCACCGAACCGTTTTAATGTACATACATATGTATATTAGGGCGGGTCAATTTTTTTCCAACTTTTTTCGGCCACAGCTGCATTCTCTGGTCAATTCTGAACAAAAAAGTCGAAAGGAGCCTAGTTCTAAAATGAAGTTTGACCCTCCGCAATTTTGATTTTAGATAGTCATCCCTAAAAAATTTTTTTTATATTTGCTAAAAAAAATGTAATTGAAGATACTTAAATTAGATTTTGAGGTTTACTTGAGTTGAACCCATCCGTCGGCCGACACATCATCGCAAAATTTAATCAATTTGATTGTTTTTTAGGGAAATACATTCATTTTCCTAACCCCTTCTTTAGAACTATTCCCAATTATTTTACATTACAACAGGTATATCTTAAAATTTTGAAATATCTAAGTGAAACGCTGAAACACGTCAACTTAATTTTTGCCTGTAGAATACAATGACGTGTTCAGATGATCCGTATTAAATTTTGATTTCGAGATATTTAGGAAAGAAGTTTCAGATTTCTGAAAGTGAATTCTTCGTCGTTTGTAAACTTTACCCAGGCTTTGCACTTTTTTCCGCGAAAAGATTTTAATAGTTGTCTACTTAATTGGGATATTATAAATTCAATGCCACCTCCAGTTTTCCGAAATTGCATTCGGTTTTCGAGATAACGGTAGATAATTAAAATTTACCATACCCCATTTACCCCTGGTAATAACTCATTCAGTTTTCGAGCTAATATATCAAAACTTTGCACGTGACTGTATCCTACTATTACCTTAACTATTCCTAAAAATAATCGAAATCGGGTCACTATGGCATATAGTCCCCGTACAACTGATTGTTCAGATATATGGTCTTGATCTTTTATTTGTTCCTAACTCCGAAAATACTCCTTCCACGCAGAAAGTATTATAATAACTTTCATTCAAAATTAATACATAAACAACTCCTTCATATACGATTTCGACATATATGCAACAGTTAATGCACTTATGTGCAACCAAATTCGAAATTTCAAAAAAAAATTTTTTTCTAAGCTCGTTAACACATGTATCATATTAAATCAATTAGATGAGTTTTATATCATCTTATAGAAAATTAAAAGAAGTATTATCCAGTTTTAAAATCGTGAAAATATATGCACTTATAAGGATTTTATACCTATTTGATTAAATTTTTCTTTGTTAATGTTTGATAAAATTTTCGAGAAAACCGCAATTTTATATATTTCATGTTTTCGCGGAATCTAATATCCGCCACAGTCCGAATTTTTTCGATTGGTATACCTTGAGGATGATAAAGAAAGCATCAAATAACAAGTAAGGAAGCCTAAGTTCGAGTGGAATCGAACATTAGATACTCAGCTGTATGCTTTCATTGTTTGTTTGCGTTTGATGGAAACACGGTGTAGGTAATTTATATAAAGCAAGTGCTGCATAAAGTGGGCGTAGCCACGTCCATTTTCAACATTTTTATCAGTCATCCAACTAAGCATATGAATATTATTCTTTGTGCAAAATTTCATTCCTTTATGACTTCTAGTTACAAAGATGTCACGTTACAAATTCCCAAAGGGTGTTCCAGAAATATCTTTGTTAAAAAGTAGGCGTGGTCATAAACCGATTTCAATAAATTTTTTCGTGTCTATTAACACAAGATATAAAAGTGTATAAACCAAGTTTCGTCATAATATCTCAATTATTTGTCGAGTTATAGGCTAAGAAATCTCGTATATTCCTGTTTCTAAAAATAGGCGGTGCCACGCCCATTTTCCAAAATTTTTGTGGTTTTCGTTTTATGTCCGCATTTGGACTCCTGCTATAAAATTTCAATGATATATCTTTATATTTGACAGAGATATCGCTTAAAATGTTTTTATTAGGCCACTTTATAATACCCATATTTAAAAGTGGGCGTGGTCGTCAACCGATTTCGCTAAAATTTTTAACATGTATTACCACAAGTAATAAAAGTGTACACACCAAGTTTCGTCATTATATATCAATTATTTGTCGAGTTATGGGCTCAGAAATCTCGTATATTCCAGCTTCTAAAAAGAGGCGGTGCCACGCCCATTTTCCAAAATTTTTACGGTTTTTGTCTTATGTTCGTAGTTAGACTCCTGCCATAAAATTTCAATGATATATCTTTATATTTGACAGAGATATCGCTTAAAATGTTTTTATTAGGTCACTTTATAAGACCCATATATAAAAGTGGGCGTGGTCGTCAACCGATTTTGGAAATTTTTCGTCCAAACATTTGCCTAAGTAAGTATATCACGCGTACTAAATTTCATTGATATATCTTCAATGGTTTCTGAGTTATGACTCATAAAGCTTTCAATGTTTGCTCCTTAATAAGTGGGCGTGGCACCGCCCATTTTCCAAAATTCCATCAAATTTCTTCTTAGGGGCCTGAGCTCAACACGTGGGTAAAATTTCATCACTCTAGCTATATTAGTGGCTGAGATACCAGATTTCCGATTTTTTCTATATAGGAAAAGTGGGCGTGGTCATGGTCCGATTTCGCCCATTTTCAATACCAACCGTCCCAGTGTCGATACCAACTTGCATTTCAAATTTCATCAAAATATCTCAATTTTTGCGCGAGTTAGAGTGTTTACAGACGGACGGACGGACAGACGGACAGACGGACGGACGGACGGACGGACGGACGGACGGACATGGCTCAATCGATTTCTCTTTTCACCCTGATCATTTTGATATATATAAGTCTATATCTATCTCGATTATTTCATTCTGTTACAATCCACCGTTATGTGATTAAAACTATAATACTCTGTGTACTAGTACAGCTGAGTATAAAAAAAGGATACCTGTGATGGGAACATTTCACGTAACCAAGATATAAAGGATAACACCTGCCATGTAAAAGACACCTACATTAATTCACTTATAATTCCGAAAATGTTAGTTCCTCGTGAAAAACTTATATTGCACGTTCATTTAGAATTAATACGAAAATATTTCTTTCATATATGGTTTTGACGTACCTGCAGTTTTTAATGCACTTTTGTGCAACCAAAGTCAAAATTTCGATTAAAAAAATCGTTTTTTTTCCATGTTCCTACCAAAGAGCATATATTCAATATATATTGAATATATCGAGCCATATGCGCCGGAAAGATGTAAAGGCCAAATTCAAAAATGTTCAGGAGAAGGTTTTTTAAAATTTTTTTTACTTTCATTTCTTTATTTCGATTTCTTTTTTTTTGCTTTTCGACAATTTTTAATCAACTTTAACCACCAAAAATATAAAACTGTACTTTTCTAAAACGAAATTTAACGCTGATCCCGAATAGCATATCCATATTTTTGTGGCGGATCCTTTTTCTGAGATATCGGTAAAAATGTAGAAAAAACCGTATATACAAGACATTGCATGACATACATAAGTGCATAAAAAAATTGTATTAGCCACCGTAGCGATTTGGCATCTAATAAGAACTGGTAAAGAGAATCCCAACAAACATTTTTTGCCTTTGCACTTAAAAATTGGTCAAGTAGTTTGGTTACAATGGCAAAGAGTATGAAAAAATCTAAGTTTGTATAAGGAATTTCAGATTCGACTCCTATCTATCCCATAAAGAATTTAAATGTGAACATTTTGAGAATACTTTTGCAATAATGGGATGTATCAGTATTTATATTTACCTATTTTTATTGAGAGTTCTTAACCTAGCATGTTCCGTTTTTTTATAAAACTTTATTAAGGAGTAATATTTAACATTATTTCTTTCCATTTATTATGAGTTTTGAAGTGCACAATGTCTCTCAAAATAGCGATGAATAGGATAAAGAATTAATTGAATAAAAAAATTAATGCATTTCGCGATTTTAAGGAGGGGATAAATAATGAGGGATGTAAGTACTTTTGGCTATTCTTTTGTAATTTTCTGGATTTGTCTCCCATCATATCCTTGTTCCAAGATCCTTGATATCGCCTTTCAAAAACTATTAAGTTCTGATGAAATCTCTCGCCATGTTCATCACTTTCAGCATCTACGTTTGGAGGGAAATTATCGAGATTCAAGAAATTAATTTTGGAGAAATTGTAGAAATACACAACCAATTTGTTTAAAACTGCCCTAAGCAGTAACAAAAGGGACCCCAACTATCGTGGGAATCGTTAGAACTTTATTTCAAAATTGTGAAGCAATAAAGTGCAATATGCCGCACAAGAAAACCATATTGGTCATCATATGTAATAAAATACAAAGTAGAAGTCTTCAAACTGATAAAATCCTTGGTTAAATTCCAACAAAATCCCGTTAAATTTGTTTATTTGTCACTAGTCTTCAATAATTTGAAAAGCAAAAAAGATGTAAAAGCCACTTCGTACTCACAAAAAAAGTAAACAAACTGAACTTATGTACTTACATCAAAATTGCTTTTCATAACGGTACATTTTTCAGACATAAAATTTCTGGAGAAGGTGTGGGTGATGACAAGTAAGCCATTTCTACAAAAAAGTGAAAATCGGAAATCATGGCCTTTACATCTTTCCGGCGCATACGGCTCGATATGCTCTTTGTTCATACTTTGGGGTTAAATATTTTGTTTGTGGACATAGTTATCTTTGAAATTTTGATCATTTATAAAAACATGACATATTCAGTACGTACACTAGTAATCTGTAAATGATTCAATCGCATCGTGCAAATTATGGTGGGCATATAAATTAAGCACGAATCTTTTTTATATTGAATAGTGTTAATTTTATTATATGATCTCTCATGCAGGTTCCCACTAATTTTAATACAGTTTTTACAATTTAGTACAAGTTTCCGCGTGATCGCATGCGTGATTTAATAAACTTCTTTCCATTTCAAAATAGTTTTAAAATTTACTACTGTCAACAAAATGTTTAATTTATATGTCCACGATAATTTACGCGATGCGATTGAATCATTTACAGATTACTAGTTTAAGTAACTGAATATGTCATGTTTTTATTAATGCTCAAAATTTCAAAGATAACTATGTCCACAAGCAAAATATTTCACCCCAAAGTAGGGACATGGAAAAAAACTATTTTTTATCGAAATTTTGAATTTGGTTGCACAAAAGTGCATTAAGTACTGCAGGTACGTCAAAACCATATATCAAAGAAATATTTGGGTATTAATTCTAAATGAACGTGCAATATAAGTTTTTCACGAGGAACTAATATTTTCGGAATTATAAGTGAATTAATGTAGGTATCTTTTGCATGGAGGTGTTATCCTTTATATCCTGTTTACGTGAAATTTTCCCATCACAGATATCCTTTTTTTATTTGATGCTTTCTTTATCATCCTCAAGGTATCCGAAAAGGTATACCAATCAAAAAAATACGGACTGTAGCGGATATTAGATTCCGCAAAAACATAAAATATATAAAATCGCGGTTTTCTCAAAAAATTACCACTTTGCGATTTTGGTTTTGACAGATACTTGTTAGCGAAGCATTGAAATTTGATATTCTGCAATAATCTCGCGGGTGGTCTGACCTTCGTATTAAAATTTGTTCTACCTCGCCGTGATTGCTTTGTACGAAAATTTTATCAAACATTAACAAAGAAAAATTTAATCAAATAGGTATAAAATCCTTATAAGTGCATGTATTTTCAATTTTAAAACTAGATAATACTTCTTTTAATTTTCTATAAGATGATATAAAACTCCTCTAATTAATTTAATATGATACATGTGTTAACGAGCTTAAAAAACAAATTTATTGTTAAATTTCGACTTTGGTTGCACAAAAGTGCATTAACTGTTGCATATACGTTGAAATCGGATATGAAGAAGTTGTTTACGTATTAATTTTGAATGAAAGTGAGTATTATACTTTCTGCGTGTAATGACTATTTTCGGAGTTAGGAACAAATAAAAGATCAAAACCATATATCTGAACAATCAGTTGTACGGGGACCATATGCCATATTGACCCGATTTCGATTATTTTTAGGAATAGTTAAGGTAATAGTAGGATACAGTCACGTGCAAAGTTTTGATATATTAGCTCGAAAACTGAATGAGTTATTACCAGGGGTAAATGGGGTATGGTAAATTTTAATTATCTACCGTTATCTCGAAAACCGAATGCAATTTCGGAAAACTGGAGGTGGCATTGAATTTATAATATCCCAATTAAGTAGACAACTATTAAAATCTTTTCGCGGAAAAAAGTGCAAAGCCTGGGTAAAGTTTACAAACGACGAAGAATTCACTTTCAGAAATCTGAAACTTCTTTCCTAAATATCTCGAAATCAAAATTTAATACGGATCATCTGAACACGTCATTGTATTCTACAGGCAAAAATTAAGTTGACGTGTTTCAGCGTTTCACTTAGATATTTCAAAATTTTAAGATATACCTGTTGTAATGTAAAATAATTGGGAATAGTTCTAAAGAAGGGGTTAGGAAAATGAATGTATTTCCCTAAAAAACAACCAAATTGATTAAATTTTGCGATGATGTGTCGGCCGACGGATGGGTTCAACTCAAGTAAACCTCAAAATCTAATTTAAGTATCTTCAATTACATTTTTTTTAGCAAATATAAGAAAAATTTTTTAGGGATGACTATCTAAAATCAAAATTGCGGAGGGTCAAACTTCATTTTAGAACTAGGCTCCTTTCGACTTTTTTGTTCAGAATTGACCAGAGAATGCAGCTGTGGCCGAAAAAAGTTGGAAAAAAATTGACCCGCCCTAATATACATATGTATGTACATTAAAACGGTTCGGTGCCCATACAAAAAAAAAAGTTTGCAATTACCCCCCCTAGGATGAAAGATGACCCTGCGGTGAATTTGGGATGATAAAAATTTTCGTCCTGCGAGAGTCCTAAAAACAGCCAAAATCGATTTTTAATCACAACCTTTTTATTTATAATCCGATTGCAAAGTTTGATATATCGTTGAATAGGTATTTTTTAGTACTACATATCTCCTCAATGTCCTTTTACTCAAAACAGACGCCAAACCGAGTTAGACCGCGTAACTCAAAAGTTGTATTTAGGTAGGTAGAAATCGAGATATTTCAAAATTTTAAGATATACCTGTTGTAATGTAAAACAGGGTTTGAATTTGCTTGCTGCAAAATAGCAATAGCCAATGTTTTTTGCTTATTGCTGAATTCAGCCGAGCCAAAAACGAAAACACGAATCATTCGCTTCAGTTTTCAGCTGAGTCGGGTTTGCTTGTGTAGTTAAGCCAAGCAACTCAATTTGAGAGGGTTGCTTTTACTTCCAGCAATTAGTTGAGTGGTAAATTTTTGCTTACAGTTGCTTATTTTGCTGAAACTAGTTTTTAAGCAGAATTCAACATGAAAATATGCTTACAAATGGACATGCATATTATGTGTACATACATACATACACATATAAGTAATTATGTATATGTATTTATTTATATATTTCTTTCATACATACATACTTACATATTTTCTGAATATTATGAATATTATATACATACATACATACATACATACATAAAAAAATCGAAATATGCGTAAACAAATCGTTTTAGCAACTAAGCAAAAGCAAAAAAATGCAAACAAACAACTAATTGCTGGAAGTAAAATGAAATCCCCCAAATCGCGTTGCTTTGCTTAACTATACAAGCAAACACAGCTCAGCTGAAAACTGAAGCGAATGAATCGTGTTCTCGTTTTTTACTCGGCTGGCCGAGTTTGCTAATTTACTTTTCGTTAGCAAAAGCAAAGCAAAGGCAAATGCAGCAAAAGTAGCTAAGCAATTTCAAACCCTGATGTAAAATAATTGGGAAAAGTTCTAAAGAAGGGGTTAGGAAAATGAATGTATTTCCCTAAAAAACAACCAAATTGATTAAATTTTGCGATGATGTGTCGGCCGGCGGATGGGTTCAACTCAAGTAAACCTCAAAATTTAATTTAAGTATCTTCAATTACATTTTTTTAGCAAATATAAAAAATTTTTTTAGGGATGACTATCTAAAATCAAAATTGCGGAGGGTCAAACTTCATTTTAGAACTAGGCTCCTTTGGACTTTTTTGTTCAGAATTGACCAGAGAATGCAGCTGTGGCCGAAACAAAGTAGGTTTTTTCCTGTCAGTACAAATTGACCCGCCCTAATATATATGTATTTCCCCATTCATTCATTCATTTATTAAAACACAGCCACACAAGCTTTTGTTCAATTTGTTCTTATTTTACCTTTCCCGCTCCCCATGCAATCCAATCCGTCCATTTCACTGCATTTTAATCACTTTTGTTTCATACTTTTCTTTGCCTTCCATTAAATTCGTACATACGCGAAATTATTTTTTATGGATTTTAATTAAATTTCTAATTTAGCGCGCACAACTTTTCCGATCCCCTATCATTGTTTTGCGTATTTGCTACATTTTGTTAAAACCCCGCAGCAAAGCAGCTACAAATGTAATTGCACTTGGACTACTTGATTGGCAATGTGTTATTTTGGCAACTGCGTCTAATCTTATAAACGATTTCATGGTTCTTACTCCGAATATGTGTATACGCAGCAAAAAGAGAAAGCGCCCGTTAAGAGCAGATAGCCTGAACTAGGCTGAGTTAAAAGAGCTGTTTGGAATAAATAATCTTTTGATTATCTGTTCTAATTTTTTCCAATTTGCTCCATAATTCGATGAACTTAAACTTGCCATTGCTCTTTCAAATGTTATGTATACATACACATGTATAACTTTATGTGAGCTGGCATGACTTTGCTTTCTGTACACCAGTTCATGGACTAGAATATTTCTATACTAGTTTACCGTTTTCCTTGCAGGTTACGTATACATATACATGTGTATATATTTGTGTCAGGGACCGATTTTAATCGTTATTTTCATTTCTTCGGATGAAAAAATCATTATGAAAACTTGGTTAACAATAAAATGCAAGTATGCCGATACAATGATTTTAGCACATTCTATCCAAATATGAGGTCATCTTTATTCTAAAGATATTTATTTTTTAAATTTTTAAATAACCATTATTTACGATTTTTATTTTTTCGATCAAAAATAATTGTTATAATTGGATTTAAATTTTTCCGACCAACTTTAATCAATATTTTTTTATTTTTTCTCCGATCATAGTAAACTTTTTCAAACGTTAATGTATCCTATATTTGATGGCTTGAAGTTGACGATGGTGCCAGCATTGGCGCAGTTCTATTTGAGAACAAAATTTGCAAAAAAAAAACAAGTTTTTAGAGTTTATTATAATCGGAAAAATTTAAATCCAATAATAAAAATTATTTTTGATCGAAAAAATAAAAATCATAAAGTATCGATCAAGTTTCATAGGAAAAATTTAAATCCAGTAATAACAATTATTTTGATCGAAAAAATAAAAATCATAAAATATCGATCAAATTTAATTGAAAAAATAAAAATCAAATTATAACGATTAAAAATGATTTTTTTTTATAAAAATGATAATCGTTACGGTCCCTGATTTGTGTAGATATGTGTAAGTACCCTGTAGGGAAAATCTCTAGTTCCGAACTAGGTCGCTTCTAGTGTATTTTTCGACACTACTAGTGCGAGCTAAATCTCTTTTGCATGTTATCAACTGGCGAATTTAACACGGCGATGTCCTAGGCGGTGTCAATTGTCACCCTCTGCACTACATTTTCGACAGTTCCGATCTAGTACTAAATTCTACAGTTTACACTAGTTCGTTTATTGGCACATTTTCGATAGTTCTGAACTAGCTACAAGTACCTACAAATTCTACAGTTTTACATCTGCCGCTTAAGTGCAGACTTTGACACACTTCATGCAAGTAGCGCGATGGCCGACAGGCTAACGCATGTGCCTTTCAATCTAAGGGGCGCGGGTTCGAATCCTGTCGGTGTCAAGGTGGATGATATTTTTTTTTAATTTTTTTTTTTTTTGACTAATATTTTTTTATTTATTTATTTAATAAAATTTACAGTAATATTTAAAAAGTAATAAAATAAAAAAAATTAAAAATAAGCCTGAGGGATCGGGAAAGCATAATTAGGGGAACATTTCAGTTCATACAATTTAGGATGCAAATAGAAAACTCTTTATATGAAACGCTTCACTAAACATCTGAGAATTGCAGACGGAAATTGAACGAACGAAAAATTTTCATAGAATTTTTGTCACTTCGAAATTTCATACAAATCAAAGTGTGTCTTATAATGGTCACTCAATTCACTCCTCCTGAACTGGTGAGGGTCTAACTACAATTGATCTAGTTCCCTTTTGACACCTTTTCGCTAGTTCGGAACTAGAAATTTTGCTCACTAGTTATTGAGTTCCCTGCAGGGTATGAATGTTTGTATACGTATTTATAAATATGTACATATACACATCTAAGTGAATACATACTTTGGGGCGCTCCAGCCGGTTTTTAGTTGTTTACCTCGCATTTGTCGGTTGTCGCTTCACTCCACAGAAACACGCACTGAAATACAAACATATTTACTATGCAAAAGACATTTATGTATGTATGTATGTATAGGTACATATGTACCCTGCAGTAAAAATCCGAAATGAATCCTTTATGAATCACTGATGAAATTCACCTACGACTGAGGAGGCATCAGTGAATACTTTCATATAAAGACTGATGAATTTTTCATATAAATGGTTTGCTTTCCTCAGAAAAAAAACAAAAACAATAAAAATTGTACTCAGTTATGACGACAGTGATGAATATTCAACAAAGAATCGTCAATGATCATTCATCAGTGAAGCAAATTTACTGCAGGGTATATACTATAATAATATATATTTTTTCAATAACTTGAGGCTATTGACTTTACAAGCTAAAAAATTTGGCAGCGTAAAATTATCATAAAAAATGTTTATGGCTCGTTAAAACTTTGTTTAGCGGAAGGGTTTTTGCGTTTAAGAGTACAAAAGATTAAATTTCCATGATAGAAATGTTGCCGTGAAATAAGAAAATAGAAGCAGTGTGTGTACTATTGTGATTGTTTTCAAAATAAAACAAGTAAGAGCGCGGCTGTCTTCGGCCGTACCGAAGACTTCATACCTTTCATGAATGGAGAAATGAAAAATTGCATAGTCGGAAATTGTTTAATGTATACTTTCAATTCTGTGAGTTATTTATGCAAAGATTCAGTAGAAAAAAGTTTCATGATTTCAATGGAGATTTATAACCCAAAATGTCCGTATCTGAACAATCGGTTGTATGGGAGCTAAATGTTGTATTGGTCCGATCTCGACGAAATTCGGTGACATTATTTAGGTCCATATGTGTAAAAATACTTCAAAGTTTCATTCTCTCAGCTGTTAAAATGGAGAAGTTATACCCCAAAATGTCCATATCTGAACAATCGGTTGTATGGGAGCTATATATTATAGTGGTCCTATCTTGACAATTCTCGGTAACATTATTAAGGTCCATATGAGTACAAATACTACAAAGTTTCATGTCCTTAGCTCTTTAAATGGAGAAACTATACCCCAAAATGTCCATATCTGAACAATCGGTTGTATGGGAGCTATATGTTATAGTCACCCGATCTTGACAATTTTCAGTAAAATTATTAAGGTCAATATCAGTACAAATACTACAAAGTTTCATGTCCTTAGCTCTTTAAATGGAGAAAATATACCCAAAAATGTCCATATCTGAACCATAGGTTGTATGGCCGCCAGTGGCGCACACAGAAAAATATTTTGGGGGGTTTTCAATATCCAACGGAAAATTAAAAAAAAAAACAAGTAAGGAAGCCTAAGTTCGAGTGGAATCGAACATTGGATACTCAGCTGTATGTTTTCATTGTTTGTTTGCGTTTGATAGATTTTATATAAAGCGAGTTTTGCATAAAGTGGGCGTAGCCACGCCCATTTTCAAAATTTTTATCAGTCATCCAACTAAGCATATGAATATTATTCTTTGTGCAAAATTTCATTCCTTTATGACTTCTAGTTACAAAGATGTCACGTTACAAATTCCCAAAGGGTGTTCCAGAAATATCTTTGTTAAAAAGTAGGCGTGGTCATAAACCGATTTCAATAAATTTTTGCGTGTCTATTAACACACAAGTTATAAAAGTGTATAAACCAAGTTTCGTCATAATATCTCAATTATTTGTCGAGTTATAGGCTAAGAAATCTCGTATATTCCTTTGTCTAAAAAGAGGCGGTGCCACGCCCATTTTCCAAAATTTGTATATTTTTTGTTTCCTGTCTATTGTGGAACTCTTGCCACAAAATTTCAATGAATTATCTTTATATTTGACAAAGATATCGCTTAAAATGTTTTTATTAGGCCACTTTATAATACCCATATATAAAAGTGGGCGTGGTCGTCAACCGATTTCGCTAAAATTTTCAACATGTATTACCACAAGTAATAAAAGTGTACACACCAAGTTTCGTCATTATATATCAATTATTTGTCGAGCTATGGGCTCAGAAATCTCGTATATTCCAGCTTCTAAAAAGAGGCGGTGCCACGCCCATTTTCCAAAATTTTTGTGTTTTTCGTTGTATGTCCGCAGGTGGCCTCCTGGCATAAAATTGCAATGATATATCTTTATATTTGACAGAGATATCGCTTAAAATGTTTTTATTAGGTCACTTTATAATACCCATATATAAAAGTGGGCGTGGCCGTCAACCGATTTTAACAATTTTTCGTCCAAACATTTGCCTAAGTATATGACGCGTACCAAATTTCATCGATATATCTTCAACAGTTTCTGAGTTATGACTCATAAAGCTTTCAATATTTGCTCCTTAATAAGTGGGCGTGGCACCGCCCAATTTCCAAAATTCCATCAAATTTCTTCTTAGGGGCCTGAGCTCAACACGTGGGTAAAATTTCATCACTCTAGCTATATTAGTGGCTGAGATACGAAATTTCCGATTTTTTCTATATAGGAAAAGTGGGCGTGGTCATGGTCCGATTTCGCCCATTTTCAATACCAACCGTCCCAGTGTCGATACCAACTTGCATTTCAAATTTCATCAAAATATCTCAATTTTTGCGCGAGTTAGAGTGTTTACAGACGGACGGACGGACAGACGGACAGACGGACGGACGGACGGACGGACATGGCTCAATCGATTTCTCTTTTCACACTGATCATTTTGATATATATAAGTCTATATCTATCTCGATTATTTCATTCTGTTACAATCCACCGTTATGTGATTAAAACTATAATACTCTGTGTACTAGTACAGCTGAGTATAAAAATACTTAAAACTCGTCCAGACATTTTTTACTTAAATTTATGTTTGGGGAGTGGACCTACGTATGCACACATTAAACAAAGGCACCTTTTAAATCTCAATTCATTGCATTTTCTCTGTATTTAAACTAAAACTAACAAGTAAGGAAGCCTAAGTTCGAGTGGAATCGAACATTACATACTCAGCTGTATGCTTTCATTGTTTGTTTGCGTTTGATGGAAACACGGTATATTTTATATAAAGCGAGTGCCACATGAAGTGGCCCATTTTCAAAATTTGCATCAATCATACAACTAAGCATATAAATATTATTGTTAGTGCAACCCTTTATGACTTCTAATTACAAAGATGTCACGTTACAAATTCCCAAAGGGTTTTCGAGAAATATCTTTGTTAAAAAGTAGGCGTGGTCATAAACCGATTTCGCTAAATTTTTGAGCATGTATTACCACAAGTTATTAAAGTGTACAAACTGAGTTTCGTCATAACATATCAATTATTTGTAGAGTTATGGGTTCCAAAATCTCGTAGATTCCGTTGTCTGAAAAGAGGCGGTGCCACGCCCATTTTCCAACATTTTTCTATTTTTTGTTTTATGTCTATAGTTGGACTCATGACACAAAATTTCAATGAGCTATCTTTATATTTGAGAAAGATATCGCTTAAAATTAGGCCCCTTGGTAGTTCCCATATATAAATTTGGGCGTGGTCGTCAACCGATTTCCTAAGTAAGTAAATTACGCGTACCAAATGTCATCGATTTATCTGCTACGGTTTCTGAGTTATGGCTTATAAAACTTTCAATGTTTGCCCCTCAATAAGTGGGCGTGGCACCGCCCATTTTCCAAAATTTCATCAAATTTCTTCATAAGGGCCTGAGCTCAATACGTGGGTGAGATTTCATCGCTCCAGCTATGTATATTAGTGGCTGAGATACCAAATTTCCGATTTTTTCTATATAGGAAAAGTGGACGTGATCATGGTCCGATTTCGCCCATTTTCAATACAAACCGTCCCTGTCTCGATACCAACTTGCATTCCAAATTTCATCAAAATATCTCAATTTTTGCGCGAGTTAGAGTGTTTACAGTCGGACGGACGGACGGACGGACGGACATGGCTCAATCGATTTCTCTTTTCACCCTGATCATTTTGATATATATAAGTCTATATCTATCTCGATTATTTCATTCTGTTACAATCCATCGTTATGTGATTAAAACTAAAATACCCTGTGTACTAGTACAGCTGAGTATAACAAACCTCAGCTAATATCCACAGCACACTTTTAGGGAAATGTCTCCACACTGCTTGTTTATAAACATAATGAGTAGTTGTTAACAAACATTGGCAATTTACATCCACGAATATTCATAGATTTTACATGTATTTACACAAATATGTGTGCATGTACCATCTTTTATAAAATTATTTTTTTTTATGGTGTTGTCAAATTTTGGGGGGGGGGGTTCAACCCCAAAACCCCCCCTTGTGTGCGCCAATGATGGCCGCTATATGTTATAGTGGTCCGATCTTGACAAATTTCGGTGACATTATCTAGGTCCATATGCGTACAAATACTTCAAAGTTTCATTCCCGCAGCTGTTCAAATGGAGAAGTTATACCCCAAAATGTCCATATCTGAACAATCGGTTGTATGGGAGCTATATGTTATAGTGGTCCGATTCGGCCGATTCCGACAAATGATCAGCTTCTCCTAAATATACATTCACATTCCGAATTTCAAGCAGATATCTCAAAAACTGAGGGACTAGTTTGCGATCAAACAGACAGACAGACAGACAGACAGACAGACAGACGGACATGGCTTAATCGACTCAGCTCATGATCCTGATCATATTGGTATATATTTTGGTAGGTCTGCCACGCTTCCTTCTGGTACTTTCACCATTCGTGTTTCGGCACAAAGTTATAATACCATTTCATTCCCATGAAAGGTATAAATATATGTATGTAGTTTTAAGCGATTTGCCAAAGAATATAACCTATTATTTGTATAA